>OZ024792.1:7715384-8131425 GCA_964017065.1 Haliclona indistincta
ATGTGGATTGCCTACTTTGTACTTCTCTTAACTTTTGAGTCTTTCCTTGTACTAAACACGATAGTGTTGCATACTTACCGTATAGCGGGAAGGAGAAAACTTTCGCGAAAGTGTGAGATAGAGCATTTCACGAATAATATTTTTGCGAATCAGTGCTATTGCCCTATCTTTGTCAACAAAAACAAGACATTCGCGGTTAATATTTTCGCAAATAGCCTGTAATTCGCGAAATTCGCAAAAAATTTTCTCCCGCGAAAATTTCCCTCTATACGGTATCTCTTATTTTGTTTTGTTTTCCCGACTCCCAGGTACAAGTTGCAGTTCAAAGACGTCAATGATGAGTACATTGATTCATTGAAATCAATGTTGCGTAGGCATGGAGTGAGGCCAAAAAGCAGAAGACGGGGGTCGTAAAGAGAAGCGGTGCTTGCCTCAAACACTTGCTCGCATAACATTTTCCATAATAACTGCATGCCTCTCTTGTTTGTGATTGTTGTATGTGTGTTTGTGCAGTAAGTATTAATTTTAAATTCAAACAGACATATTACTTAGTTTGTGCTAATGGAGTCAATTTCTCCTGTGGGTTGTGGTTAGTTGACAGGAACTGTAGGTAGTATTGCAGCATTGGTTTGACTGCAGGACTAGAAACAGCCTCCTCGGCTGATAGGATCTTGCACACAGCCTCCATCAGTGATGGAAAGCTAAATGTAAGCGCTTCATAGCGTACTTTGTTAAGCTCCTGGAGAATACGCAGTAAGTTGATTGATACACTGTGCAAGAAATTTGAGCTAACCTTTATGAGAGAGATCTCTTTCTCAGGCAGCTTCTTCATATAGCGTGCAATCTTGCCTATGTCAGCCTGTAGAAGTGAAGATGATGGCTGCTTTATACATAGATAATGGTTACTTGAATTCCTGTTGCTTTCACCCAGTAGAGATGTGAGGGTGACTGGTAGCTGAGCGTGTGGTTGGCTGACACTGGGAATATGGTCTTATTGCTGGAACGAGGATCCGTGCGAACAGGCTTGGGTCCAAGGTAGTGGAACGGGCCTAACCATGGTATTGGGGCATCAGGCTGTAACACAGTCAGTATGAGGTTGGATTTCTTTGATGTGGCAGCAGCTGAAGACAGCAGAGCAAACCACGTCTCACTGGAGAAGAAATAGTACTCAAATCATGATAATCATCTATACTTACAGTACCATTACCTTAGCTTTACAAGAGCAAGCTTTGACTCACACTTCAAGCTACCATGAAGGATTACCCTAAATGACGGCTTTTCTGCTAACTGGTTAGTTCTACTACTTGGCTCCACTGGTGAGTCCTTGTCATCTCTCAACTGCTCACATAGCTTGCTCAAAGACTCACTAGTCATCGTTGCATCAAGCACAAAATGGCGACTCAACACAGCTGGAGCAGAGATAGCAGTTGTGTCTAAAAATCCACAAACGGTCATTTCTTCTGGAAATGGATGCATTTTTGGACCACAAAATTCAATGCGATTTTTTCCCACCACAAATTCATAGTCAGACTGCTTGTGTGCCATACTTGGAGAAGGAGACAAGCTAACTATAGACTGCAAATGAGCACACTTTAGTATTCCAGTGTATGGTCGAAAATGGGTTTCAGCAATAGTTATGAATGCATCAATTACAGAAGATTCTGTTAGTGGAGTGGGTAGGAAAGTCATTGAAGAAGGAGGTAAATGCAGCGACTCGCAGAGTGATAGAAGTCTTTGTGTCTCAGATTTTTGAGAAAAGCAGACAAGATGAAGGTTACATGGAAATGGCAGACTTTTGTTGGGACGATTTGAGGAAAGGGACATTTTCCCGTCAGTGACAAGCACCAATTGACAAGGTGCAAAGGACCCCCACTCTGCTACAACCAGTTCAGCCATAGAGTACAGTGATCCGGTGAGATCTGAACGATCTTGAGACGACACATCCTGCAGGAGCTGTCGCAGCTCATCATAATCACGAGTGAACGGTGACAGGGTCTCACAAGTTGAAGAAAAGGTGAGTAAAGCACAGTGTTCTAAAGGAAAGCAACGTTTCATGTACGAGAAAAAGGTGTCCAGGCCTTGTACAGCCACTGAGAGTAGTTGTTTCGAGGAGTCTTCGATCGACGAGCGTCGTCTCATGGAAAGAGAGTTGTCTAGTAGCACGATAGTAGGCATGTTCAGTTCTGGGATTATTCGGAATACCGGGTAATTCGGAATGATTCCGGTATTTACCTCACTGCAAAACTACAGATAGACTGGATGAACTATTTCACCACGAGGTAGGTGCATCTGTTGGCTCTGCAACGAGCACTCGCGATCGCTTGGCTGCAGTACGCAGTCCTTCACGACGTAAGAATGGAAAATACTGACCCGACCAGCCACGCCTCCATACTGGTGAAACTTTGCTGTCTACTGGGCCCCATTTCTTGAAGTTACACAAAAATCAAAGTGTGCACCAGGTAGCAGAGAATTTACAATGGCGATGTGATGAAATTCTGTTTGCTAGTTTACTAGAAATGCACCAGCCCGACCAACACTAAAAAGTGCAGAAGCCATAGACTGCAACTTGAAAACAGCTGTCACGATAGTCAAGGAATGGAAAAATATCCTCTGCAAGATGCACAGCATCCGAGCAGCCATTCTGCACAGCCACATGGAGCAACCTAGCCTGAGGACTGAAAGAAATGCACAACTCACAGATCCATCGTCATGCAAACATGCATAATACCTCAAATCATGCTGAAACCGTCTGGGCTTTCTTTGAAGAAAGCGATTCAGCAAAAAAGTTCTGCGTGCTCGAATCTGTACATAAACGAGAGTGCTGCCAAAAGTGATCAACTGTCTCGCATCCTTCTTCAGGGCAACCAGTAGCCTCGAACCCAGGCTCTCTGGTGGAGATTCAACACCCACGCATAATTACATCTCAGCCAGAGAGCCTAGGTAGTACGAGGTACTAGGCTGGTACGAGGCTAGGCACACCAGCTGAACCGCCGCAATAGTAGTCTGTAGATTTCTCCATTCAATCTTATAATCAGCTCATATTTGAAGTATCTTCTCTCTTCATCCTATAAATATCACTGGCTGCAGTGCTAGCCACATTTCTTTGAAATGAAATAGAAAAAAACGTGTTAAAATCGCAGCTAGTGCTGGTTCACAAAATGTAGCACGTTGTTTCGCATAGTGTAGATTAGGTCTGTTATAATGCAATTAACAATGTCTGTAACAATGATGAAATTAATTATCAACCTTCTGAAAAGGTCTCCGGACGTGACACAAAGCAAGCAAGGGACCAACAATGTCCTACACTGCCAAAGAAGTCCAGGACCGCCAAGGAGTACATAAACCCCGCGGGCAAGACTTTTACAAAGAACCCGTTCTCTCTTGTTATCGATACCCGCAGGACAAGGCCGTGACAAATCCATCCATTGTTTCGCACCTACTTTTATTGGACTGGGAGAAGAACGTGTGGAAAGATGGGTTTTTGGCTGCTGTGAAGAGCTTGTTCGAGTACAAAATTAGCTACAGAGTAATACTACATCAACGCCGTCAACATGATGACCATGCCGAGGCCTTCGTCCTTTTCGAGGCTGGCCACACAGAAATTGAGATAGCCAAAGACGCCTTCGAAAATCTCAATCTACTTTTCAAGGGTTTACTCTGTGATGGACAAGTCAAGTTAACCCAAGCGTTGCTGAGTGAGTTGGTTCTCCCTGATCCAACCGACCCTAACCATTTGGGCCACTTCTTGGTTGGAGTAATCAAGAGAAACTCCAGTGCTCATGCAGAATGGCCTAAACTGTTTCAGGCACTTTTAGTGTCTGCTTGTACCACCGATAATCTCGAGGAAGCCACAGTGTTAGCAGAAAATGGAGCCAGCCTAGAAGAGGCTAATGCAGAGGGTGACAAACCTATTCACATTGCTATATCAAGTAACTCAAACAACGTCCTCGATTATCTTCTCTCAAAACGACCTTCCAGAAAATCACTTGAAGATATCAACACGGATGGCTTATCACCTCTTGAGCTTGCTAGCAAGCTCAATAATTCAAAAGCTGTGAAATCTCTGGTTCGTGCTGGAGTAGGTCTCGAAGCATCTCAGAATTCAAAAACTACAGCTCTACACCGAGCTGTATCCTGTAACAGGAGTGAAACCGTCTGGGCTATGTTTGAAGAAAGTGGGTCTGCAAAAAAGGTACAAGAATCTTTGTTCAATTTTGAAGATGCCGTCAACCAATTTGATGACGATGGATACACTCCGCTCATGCTTGCTGTTCAATCAGGTTTTGTAGAGAGCTGTTTCTATCTCCTATTAGGAGGAGCACGACCAAATATCCATCACCAAATGTCTGGTGACACTGCTTTGCACATGGCAGCCAGTTTGGGTGACCTTACTCTAGTGAAGCTGCTGACGGTGTTTGATGCAGAGATCGCCAGTACTAATCACAACAAGGAGACGACTATAGATCGAGCAAAAAATGACGAGACAAAGGCTCTCCTGAGAGAAACCGTGAAGCTAAGGAAAATGTCACGTGACTTCTACTTGAGTTCACCACCTTTTGTGCCTCCAGAGAAGAAAAGGAATTTAAAGTATTTGCTTTCTAACGACGGTGGTGGTATTCGTAATTGTGCTGCATGTCAAATAATGCTTGCTGTAGAAAAAAGGATGCGGCAACTTCAACCAAAGTGTGCTCCATTGCCGCATTACTTTGATTTCTTTGCTGGCACTAGTTCCGGGTCGTATGGTATCTTGCTTTTTACGTACAAAAATGTCTCCCTCAAAGCTTGTTGGGGTCTCATCTTTCGTTCGCTGACTGATTTCCTTACCAAGCCTTCTTCTGAACAAGATGAAGCCATTACTACATTTCTTAAAGATATTTACGGCAAAGACACTGCCATTTCAGACAAATCCAGACCAAAGGTGATGGTCACAACCACACTGGCTGACCGAAATCCTCCCGAATTACAGTTGATACGAAACTATACTGCACCTTGTGATGCCCTTGTTTCTGATCTTCCTCTGCGCCGTACGGAATGGAAGGTGTGGGAGGCAGCTCGTGCATCGTCAGCAGCACCAGTATACTTTCACCCATTTGAAGACCGTTACGTCGATGGAGGACTGATGGCAAACAACCCAACATTAGACGCCATGACAGAGGTCCTGGCATTACTTGGAGAGGAAAGTAAACCAGCAGAGTCGCTTGGTTGTGTTGTGTCATTAGGAAATGGTGTAAGTCCAACCAAACCAGTTGAAAATATTGATCTCTTCTTTAGCAGCTATCTAAGTGCTGTTGTTAACCTGCCTCAGACCCTTCGTAGTGCTCGTTCACTGGCTCAACTGTTTACATCGCAAGTGACACGATCTGATGGACAAGAAGTTCTGCGTGCTCGAATCTGGTGCAAGAGTCTGGGTATTCCATATTTTCGTTTTTCTCCACCACTTGTAGATGATATCAGCTTAACTGAGACTAGACTACCTGTTCTTATTGACTTGCTCTACACAACAAAGAAGTACATACATGAGAATGCTGCCGAAATTGATCAACTGTCTCGCATCCTTCTTCAGGGCACACCAGCAGAACCGCAATGAAAGAACATAATCCAATCATACTAAAGCTAGTTTGTGATATTAGTAATAATTATTAAATTCAAGGTGTAAAATAGATTATTTTATACAATAATGACAGAAAATGAGACACTAACCCATAACAATGCAACACAAACAAATACTGTCTAAGAGGAGCCAAGCTCTTGATTTATAAACTTTCTTAGCCTGTCCAAGTATTGTCCATACAACTCAACGTCATTGTGTCCCGCTCCTTCCACCCAGAGAGGATCTACGGTGTGTGGAGCTCGTTCATAAATGGCTAGTCCGTGAGAGAAGTCTATGACCTCGTCTTCTGTTCCGTGTATGACTAGTACCGTAGATGTGACACGAGATATCTTCTCCACACTACAGGAAAATATGCATGTAATGATATTATTTTACCATGCAAAGTCAAGCACATCACAACATTGACAGATTGGGTGCTATGGATAAGCTTTTGTAGCCATAACATTCTCCACAACAAAACAATCATTTGATCAGGAAGTGGAGAGTAATCAAAACAGTGCATACTGTTGTGGCAACCACAATAGCATGTACATGTATACACGCACACACAGTTGAGTGGGGCTCAAGCATTTTTGAAATAAAATATCCAGCAACGTGTGGGCAGTGCCAACGCCATCAATGAGATGACAAGGTCACAAACACAAGACACAGCTGGTTTACTGCTCACCTTGGAAAGGGGTCGAAGCACCATGTTCTTCGAGTGTCTGGGAACGCCACTCTCATTCCTGACATCAGAGGGGAGTGTAGAATGACACCAGCCACCTCGTGTCTAGTCGCCAAATCAGTTGCAGCGGCTGTTCCAATGCTCTGACCATACAAGATCACTTGGTTTGATTGGACACCGTATCTGGTCTTCAAGGCTTCCCAGGCACCTTCTACGTCCGCATAGATGTTGCTTTCAGTAGCCTTACCAGTGCTGGCCCCATACCCAGAGTAGTCGTACGCGAAAATGTTACAGTTGATACGGGACCCAAGACCGACAAAGAAACTCGACATCTGCCCTATGTCGACGGCGTTACCATGACTAAAAAGAATTGTGAAGTTAGGGTTGTTCGAGTTCTTGACATACATACACGCGATCGAGTTCCCCTTCCTGGTTCTTGTCCGGAATACTTCGATAGACTCTAGTTCACGATGTGAGTACTGCCAGTCTGCGCGATCCGTTAAGTGTAGAGAAATACTGCCGTCTGCTTCATCGTCTAAAGTGTACGTGGCTATGGGAGGAAGGAAGGCGAGTTTGGCCGCTATTCTTGAAGGGCAAGGAGGACAACAAAACAGGTAGCACAACTCTGAAAATGACAGGCCATTCATGGCTAACTGGGCCCACCAATAAGGCGCTTGGTTAGCGAGAGAATCAACCTACAAAGCTTCTTCACACATCAACAAGGTATGCGTTTGATCATGTGACTTGCACGCGAGCAAAGCACCACGCCTACTAATCAAAAACGGCGCAATTTTTTATTACAATGACATCAATGTTGAGTATCAATAATTGTGTAGTGACAGTACAGAAATAAAAATGATCTGTTACGTATGTAGAGAAGAAGAGGGTGAGACCGTACATGCAAGCACACACGGTCGATGAAAAGGAGATAACACGCACCCTAGAACAACCAGGGGATATTACTTACACCTAAAATGTATACAACGTACCATCTGAGCATACTGTGTGTGTGTGTGTGTGTGTATGTGGTATATGCATGAAAGTAAAGACTAACAGAGTTGGTGACAACAAGCTTAAAGATCTGAAGAATAAGAAGAGACTACATTTTCAACTAGTGGATGAAGGGTTCATGAATCGTTTCAGCTTTGTCAAGGTGTGGTCGTCGAGCTTGCAAAGATCGAAATCAAACGTTGACGCTGTAAGATTGTACTGCCCTGTCTGCTCGATGATATTCACGATCTCCTGTAGCTGTTGAGGGTCTTGCAATGCGTTTAGTTGTTTGTGCATCTGCTTGAGCGCTGATGTATCCCATGTGTTCGTCGATTTTTTATTCCCACTCGGCTTGTTGGCTTTCGGGGCTGGAGCAGATAGAGATTGATCATCACTTTCACTATCGCTACTGGAATCAGACGCACTCGAATCACTTCCTTTCCTGATTTTCTTTCCCTTTGAGCTGGCCTTTTTCTTCTTCCTAGGCGGCTCTACTTCAGCTGGACGCTTCAATTTCTGAGGGGCACCTGATCCTGTACTGATTCCACCAGCCTTCACAAGCTTTTGTTTAAACTCTTCACTGGGATTCTGAAATGTGAGGCACTCGCTTCGAATCTGGTTAATGGGCGGATCGTTGAGGTTTGGCAGCAGAAGATCGTACTCAAAGCGAACTTTCTTCGGTTCATCTTTGTTGCGGAAGTAAACTTCTACAGGAAGGTTGAAGCTGCCATAGCCAGACTCTGACACTTGATACGGGGGATCCTTGATCACTGGAGAAGAGGAAGAACAATATACAGTATAACGTTGGTGCTAGATATTGGCAGATGTCTTAAAACCACATACACAAGCACTTAATGTCAGAGTGATGATGAAATGATTTATGATTAATGTGCAGGCAATAATTCTTTGTGTATAATACATGTGCTGGCAAGATAATAATTCTTAGAAATTCGAAACAGAATTTAGTGAGTCAGTGGTCAGTTGGACCCACTTGACACAATTAATGCTTCTTTTAAACATACTCAGGGTGTTCGATACACACTCACACACACTGCTGGTAACAATTTTCAGTTTCAATATATGAAATAAAGGCTGCTCTCACTGATCTCTTCGCCCATTCTCACATCTCACTATAGTTACTGCTTAAACCCAGTTTTTCCTGTTCTACATACTCACAAACAATACGAGCACAACACAGATTCAAAATCCTCGTGACACTAAAAATTTCCTAACAAATGCATACTCACTTGCTAAACGTTAATTTGACAAAACAAGGGAAGCTTGTAGCTACAAAATAAAGCGAACATTTCTTGGGTACTCGACTAAAGCCAAAGTTTAAAGGTTCAAAGTGATGCGCTCCTATTGGAATTTAGCGCCCCGTTGGAAACCACAACAACTGATTTTCTCACCTCTCTTGGGCTTGGGAAAGCTCTCGTGAAGATAGAATACTACTTTTTCAACAAAATGCCTAATATCTTGTCCGTCCTCTCCTCTCACTAAGACAGTCCAATCGTGTGTGTATCCCTCCTGCGTCGGCTTTTTACGCCATTGCGCAGAGTGACCAAGCACTAGCTTGATTTGTACAGCCTACATAAGTGAGGCAGTGGAAGTAAAATGCATTAAAAAGTATGTTAATACACTTACTTGTGACATTTTCGATCACTTCGCGCTCTTTTGACCTGCACTTTCCCACAAACTTGAAAACACACTTTTCTTACAATCGACGTCTCCCGATGCGACAGAAACACTCAGTGACTGCTTTGAAAACACCAGACAGCCGCAATCTCACGAAAGTATTCTCTTTCACGAAAGAAAGCAACCAGCAGGTCAAGGCGATTCAAGGCGCCATTTACGGTGGGATGGTCCTCAATTTTAGCACATAATAAAAATATACGGTAAATATACTGTCCTCCGTAAACGTCGAACATCAATGTCACTGATATTCATTGAACTTCTCCCACGCCACTGGAAGAGAACAGTTTTCCACTTTTGAAATTGCTCTTACAATTGCCTGTCAAAATATAATAATGTAAAGATAATAAATAATGCATCACAACCTCTGGAAGAAGAACATCGTATGCATAAGGAAAATTTCCAGTTTCCCCTGTGACTTGTGTAGTAACCTCTAAAAGCTGATCGAGTAGTTTACTTTTCTGTGCAAGAAAATCAGAAAAGCTTTAAAAAAACTTTTTGCAAAACGTACTTTTGAATCGGTAAGAAAAGCTCCAGGACCAAATTTCTCGATCATTCTCAGACTTCTTTTCTCCTTTATGTTACCTTCTATGAAGTCATGATGCAGGTCAGATTGAACTTCTTTCTTGCAAATTCCAACTAATTCAGCCTGAATAGCAAACTCACAGTACTTCCAATCCTGTATTGTAACTTCACCTTGCATTCTTCGAAACACTGTTGTATTCTCTTAAAAGAGTACAGACCTCTGCCCAAGAAACAGGAGAGAGAGAGAGAGAGAGAGAGAGAGAGAGAGAGAGAGAGAGAGAGAGAGAGAGAGAGAGAGAGAGAGAGAGAGAGAGAGGAGAGAGAGAGAGTCAGTGTAGAATGCCATTACTAAACACTCACCTTTCATCTTCTGCATCACTGTCTGTGGTGTCTCCTTCATCTTCATGATTGCTCTCACTTTCTTCCTCCTCTTCTCCGTGATCAAACAGTGATTTTTGCTCCTTGCCGATATCAAATCCAAACGCAGACATCACCTGACCAGGAGTACTGCTAGTAGCAGCTGGAACTACAAAGTGTCAAAATATGAAGTAATGATACAGACACTACCATAGACAATACCGTATAGCGGGTAATTTTAGAGGGTCAAAATTTTGGCGAATGACCCAGATTTTTGCATTTTGGCGAATTTAATTTTGGCGTCAAGTGTCTGCAATAGAATTGCAGGTTTTGGCGATTTTTTGGTGAATGCTTGACGATTCGCCAAATTCAACAAAGTTTCCTCCCACCAAAATTACCCGCTATACGATATACCTTCTGCTTCCAATGGTTCTTTTACTGAAAAGGTACAATCCTGAAGAAGTCAGTAGAATACTAATTCTATTCTTACCAACTC
Source organism: Haliclona indistincta (assembly GCA_964017065.1). Lineage (NCBI taxonomy): Eukaryota > Metazoa > Porifera > Demospongiae > Haplosclerida > Chalinidae > Haliclona > Haliclona indistincta. The sequence goes on from OZ024792.1 coordinate 7,725,720, forward strand.
ATACCTTGTATCGTGGTCTCCGCTTGATCAGCTCCATCATCTGTTGAAAGGGAGCTCCTTGAATTTCTAGTGAAAGAAAATTATCACTATCATCATATTCAACACTAAAATACCTTTGGTCAATCTTAGCTGGAGGAGTTTTTCAGCTTCTTGGAGTGATAATTTAAACTCTTCTTTTACAGCTGAGCTCAGTCCTGCCTTCTGTACAGGGAAACCTATCAACTACTGCTGTTATTGTACCAGGCATTCTTACTATGTATGAGTCTCTCTCAGCTGTGCTATAAGATGCTATATTTTTCTTTTTTCCAGTGAAGCGACCTGTAATCCCTGTTCTGTTAGAGAAAAATTAATGCACGAAGCATCGAGGCTTATTCTTGTTCTTACGGCTCTTTATCAGACCATCCCAAAAAGTAAACTTGAATCCTTTTTGTTTTAATAACAATATTTGACAGCTGCAAGTATCATAATGCCCATCACATTAATTTGGAGAATTCAGATTTGCATCACAAATACAAATTATAATAGGAGCAATACCAGTGATGGCCAAAATGGGTGAGACCCTTGCTTTACCCACAGTAGATCATTTTTCTTCAGATTGTTGACTGAAAACAGTTTATAAACACACTTGTGTAAGTACTGTATTTTGCTCACTGATAATCTCTTTAGCTGAGAGGTCAACCACTGGCAACTCATCTGTCTCATCATCACTATCCGATGCTGTTGATTGAACACTGATGCTGTGAAACGACGGTGTGTGTGAATTTATACTGGAGCTTTCAATACTGTTTGAGGCAGCATCCTTTGGTGTGCTAGTGATGAGCTTGATGGGAACTGAGTGGTGCGATGAGGGAGAAGAAGAGCTTCTCCTTCTGGCTGAAATAGCTGGTGTGGAGATGTTGAAAAGACTGTTCTCAACGAGAGCATCATAAGAAGCAACACTATATCCGAGGAGTCTCTGGTTCACCTCACTGCAGTGTCTCTTTGGTTCACCATTTGTTTCTTCTGGCGAACCACTGCTCTTCTTTCTCTTGGAAACAAACGGAGAGGCGTGGGACGAAGTAGTGAGGATGTCTGTTGGATAAGATCCGCTGACACCAGCAGATGCAGTACAGCTGAAACTATTGCTGGTAGTATCAATACTGCTGTAAGAAGCATTCGATTCATCAATAGCATTAACATCTTCCTCAGTGATGACCTCTCCTCCTGTACTCTTGATAAAACCAATAGCATCTTTCACTGCCTGCTCAAATAATTCCAAATTTGTTTTTTCTGTGATATTATTATGACACACAGTGACACGGTGCATGGTGACTCTACTTACTTCTCTTTAGCTTTTTTCGTCCTGTCCTAACCATTTTAGCTACAACAAGTTTAGTGAACGGTGTCAGAGTGTGTAATGGCTTATCATAGCTGAGTGGAAATACAGCAGTACAATACAGAATTCCTATAAAAACTCACTCAAGTTTGTCCTGAAAGGATTCTAAAGAAGCCGTGCCTTCCTCGACCTTAGTCACCTGCACATCATCTGAATCTTGCCTGGTTGTTAGTATACTGACAGTACGTTACCTTGCAAGGCCAAGGAGGATAGTTATTGTCGACTTTGCACCACACAACATCTCCTACAGCAACGCCAGGGCCTGCTGGGTGCTCAGGCTCTGAACAAGACCTAGAAAAAGAACTGCTCATTTTTGAACAGAAGGTGAAACCACACCTCAACACCGCCCACAGCGCGCTATAGCTACCATGCCGCTCGCAGACTACCTCTCCACTTTGAAGGACAACCCGTACTTTGGGGCTGGATTCGGGCTTGTAGGTATCGGGGCAGTAATGGCAATAGCAAGGAAAGGCCTTCAGATTGGATTGGTGGTCTTTAGACGACAGTACATGACAACACTTGAGGTGCCCAGTAAGGACAAGAGCTACACGTGGTTGCTGCAGTGGATTACGGAAAGTGCCACAAGAACTCAGCATATTAGTGTAGACACCAGTTTCCGACAGCACGAAAACGGCAAGATTGATACTCAGTTCCGCTTTGTGCCAAGTCCTGGTGTGCACTTTATGTGGTACAAAAGAACTCTTATTAGAATAGAGCGAAATAGAGAGAAACAAATGATTGACCTGAATTCAGGCACTCCTTGGGAAACTGTTGTATTAACATCACTTGGGCGAAACAAGCTAGTGTATTGTGACATGCTCGAGGAGGCTAGACAGAAAGCACTCAAATACCAAGAGGGTAGAACCATAATGTACACAGCAATGGGATCAGAGTGGAGACAGTTTGGCTATCCAAGAAAGAAACGACCACTCTCGTCGGTCATATTAGATGATGGTGTTGCCGAGAGAATCGTTGAAGATGTGAACGAGTTCACTAGAAACCCAATGTGGTACACAGAGAGAGGGATTCCTTATCGTCGTGGTTACCTCTTGCATGGTCCACCTGGTTGTGGGAAGAGCAGCTTCATCACAGCATTAGCTGGTCACCTTGAGTATAGTATCTGCTTGCTTAACCTCAGTGACAGGCATCTTACGGACGATAGGTTGAACCACTTGCTCATAACGGCACCAGAACAGTGCATAATCCTCCTCGAAGATGCAGATTCTGCATTTGTTAGCAGAGAAGAAACAAAGGAGATGAAGTCAGCTTACGAGGGGCTCAGTCGACTGACACTAAGCGGTTTACTTAATGCACTTGACGGCGTAGCATCAACTGAAGGCCGTGTGGTATTTATGACTACAAACTATCTGGAACGACTAGATCCCGCTTTAATTCGACCGGGAAGAATTGACCTGAAACAGTTAATTGGACATGCTTCGTCATCTCAGCTTGTTAAAATGTACTCCAGGTTTTATCCAACTGACTCTTTAGAGAAAGCAGAACAGTTTGCTGAAGGAGTTCTGAAGCTAGGCCGTCCTGTGAGCCTAGCGCAAGTACAGGGTCTCTTTATGTTTCACAAGAATGACAGTAGTGACGTACTCAGCAACATAGGCAGATTATACAGTTTATGAGTCAATAAATCGTATGTATGAATAATCAGCAAAGAGCATGAAATGGTACCATGCGTTTATTTTTAATAAAGAAAATTATAAAGTGTGGAGGGTAATGTTTTGTGTGCCTAAATTTGATGTATCAGATGTTTTGAGCTAGTTGATAGCTGTCATTCGTCCATTGATATCCCAGTTTTTACTGGTTCCTAGAATAGTAGCTCCTCCATTTTCTATGTTAATCTTATACAACCTCTTGTCTTTACCAATACCGTAGAGCGATCCTCGAAACCAAACCAATGAGCGTGACCCAGTGAAAATTCCTCCATTGCTCAATTTTGAAGCAACTCTGCCTGTCCCAGCATCTATTATATTAACATCTCCAACCGAGTCAATGGCGTATACATAATTATTTGGTGATGATGTCACTGCAGTAGCATTGCCTGGTCCAAGAGTTGTTCCATCTCCTTTAGCAGAGATTAGCACCCAATTTTCATCAGCACCGATAAGGTATTCATAATCAGATTTACCATTAATCGCAGCCAAGTCAAGAGGATAGATTCCTACCGAGCCCCATCGCTCCATTGATGTGGTATTTCTCTCAACAGTGATCCTGTATAATCGTGCACATCTGTCTTTTATATCACCGATAGTTGCATACAAATATCTTTCTTTCTGTACCATAGCAGTTGCTCTTGAATAGGCACCACCGTGACCAAGCAATGTGAATTTTTTTTCGTGTATTTCGTACAGTCCGGATCTCCTCACTGCAAAAAGCCTGTTATTATAGGAAGCCAAGCAGCTTGTCCCTGACCATTTTCCACTAGATATTTCTTCAAATTTTCCATCAATGAAAACACGCCACATTTTCCCATTTCCATAGTAGTATATCTGTAGATCAGTATAAGCACAATAGGTTATGTTACATGCTGGCATACTTACCCCTTCTCTTAGGGCATGGTTGACTTGAAATAATGTGATGGCTGCAATGCAGATCAGTATCAAGCTGTATCTCGCCATTTCACTGTTGTGGAATCTGCAGATATTTTACTACCTGGAAGCTTCTATTCGTACAATTTTTCAGGAAGTTTGTCACATTGCCAAACGAGCTAGCACTAGCAGTAATCCGATCATAGATTTTCGTGAATACAGTTATCTAACCACAAGAAATGGGTGTGGCTCGAGTTGTTTGCCAGCTAGTGCAGTCATGGCGGCCCACCATATCGCAGTAGACGCGGCTGTTCTTGGAGTCGAGAAGAAGCAAGTGCGCATTCTCATCAATGCAGCAACAACGGCAATGGATGTTGTTCGCAGCGTAATAAAGCAGTGTGCATTATCGACTATGCCTGGACAGTATTCTTTGTGGATGTTGAACAGCATGGGCAAAGGTACACGATTTTTACCCAACTGTACCAAGACAGTTTATATTTGCAAATAGAGAAACCTCTTCAAGGAACTGACAAAGTGCTTGCATTGATCTCTCAGCAACACAATCCAAACAAAATCCTGTTTGAGTTACGCATTCGATCAAGTGGAGTCATTCGAGTGTATCATCAGCTGAAAGGTAAGACCAGCAGTACATGATACTGCACATTAGTCACATTATATCATTTTCTCCATTACTAGGCGATTACCAATCATTCGATAGCTTGATAGTAACTCCAAAGATGTCAGTGAGAGACGTGATCATGATCATTCTCAACAAGTTGATGATCACAGACAATGCTCACAACTTCATTCTCGTAGAAAGAGGTCAAGGAACAAGTGAGTTCTGAAAAAAAAACTGTAACAAAACTGATTTTGTGTAATTATTGTAGGTCATCCATTGGCTCCTAGTGAATGTCCTCTACATCTCGCTTACTCTTCGTTTGAGCTCATTTCATTTCGAGAGGTAAGAAGTATTCATAATCGTCATCTTGTGTGCATTTACTACGATTTGTATTTCATGTGTAGGCAGCTCCGTTATTCAAGAGTGATAGTCGCCCCGAGGAATTCCAACGGACCAAGACCAGCCTGCACCATCTCAAGAGATTGACGTCAATCAAGGTCAACAGGCTACCTGAAGTCCCGCCTTCAAGAACGCTTCCAAAACCAACAGAGACTAGAGTCTTACCGCAATACTCTTTATCTGGCAGTACTTTGCCTGCTATGCCTTCCACTCAGCGACTGGATGAGTTGCAAGAACAGCTTCTCTCTAAATCTGATCGTGTCGCTGCTCTCCACACATTGAGTCCCACCAGAAGACCTCAGCAACTATCAGCAACGAACGTTTCTCATGAGCTCATTGTAGACCAAGCCCTTGCCGAGCAGAATGTGAAACAGCAACGAGTCATTAACGATCTCTTAGAAGAGATCGAATCACACATTCAAAAGATTCGCTCACAGTCTGAAACAATTCAAGCCCTTTCGATCTGGGAGCCACGAGCACACGCTGCTCAAAAGAGAATGAATGAGCTACTCTCTGCCTCACAACTGTCAGAGGAAAAGCTTTTTGCAATGGAGCAGTCACTTTCTGAGAAAGAAGAGATGATAGATTCTTTGTTGGCTAAGCTAGAGGCTAGTCCTAGCTCAAAGCTTGCTACCTTGGATAGTCAGCTGCAAACCAAGCGACTCAAAGTGATGGAACTAGAAGAAGAGGTTCATGAGAGCAGGAGAAAACTCAGCATGACTTCTCAGCAACTAGCTAACAATTCTGGCACTCTGGAAGTTCAAGCTTCTCGAATTGCAGAGCTTAAAGAAGCCATCTCTTCTCTGCAACGGATCAACTACCAACAGAAGGAGCGAATCACTTCACTGCACTCTGTTCTGACAGAAAAGGATTCTGCTCTTGCTAGACTCAATGATAGCTTGGCTGCTGCAGAGAAGCACAACTCAGAAATAGAAAAGAAATTGGACGACTGTTCTTTGCAAGACTTGTTCTCAACGCTTCAAGAACGGATTGTTCTTCCAGTTGAAGTTCAAAAGGAATCAAAACGGGCATCACTTGGATTCAAGTTCAAAACTGTCTCTACACCGGTGTCTATGAAAGTCCCCCGTGTCATCGTTACCACCTCAAGCCTGTCTTCAATCGAAGCTAATGATGAAATACTTGAAGTGAACGGACATCTTTGCAGTCGCTCTAGTGAACACACGAAGGCTATCTCTCTGCTCAAAGATGCTACTGGAACTATCAGAGTAGTTATTGGACGGGAGAGCCAACCTGTTTCTCAGATTCAGTTGCAGCTACAGCAAGCCAATGCTTCTATCAGTGAACTAGAGACGAAGTTAGACAGCAGCAGAAGGATGGCAATGGAGCAAACAGAAGCTTTGACTGCTTGTGAAGAAGAACTAGACAGTACAAAAGCTCTACTGATTAGTGCTGAAGAAGGCACGACCAAGACAGGTGTCGAAGTAGAAACTCTTGAGCGACTCTTACAAGAAACCACAGAGAAAGAAAAAGAAGCAAAGGCTGAGATCGAACAGCTCCGACAGCAAATAGATGCGCAGCTTTCTGACAGTCGTGCAAGTAACCAAAAGCTAGCCAAGACATACCAAGAAAAATTTGAAAATGAGAAGGAGCAGCTAGTCTTTGAACATCTCAAAGATTCTCAAAAAGCAGCTGCTCAAATACACGACTTAACATCAGAAAACACTTCTCTTCAGGAAAAGCTCAGAGAACAGCAGACAGAAGTACAAAAATTATCAGCCAATCTCACAAGTACGCAGAAGAAATTCTTGGCCTCTTCACAGGAGAACGATGCAGACAAACGTGAGCTTGTTCAGTTGCAGCAAAGACTAGAAATACTCACTAAAAGAGAAACGCTCTTACAGCAACAAGTTGAAGAATCAAATGCTGAGTTGACAAAGCTAAAACAAGCAAGTCAGGAGTCTACTGCATCACTCACAACACAAAACCAGTTGCTCAGAGATGAGCTAGCTCGATCGCAAGCCAGCATGAGCGAGGAACTTGACTCAGCAGAGAAAAGTGTATCAGAGATGAAGAGTCTTCACTTAGAACTTGAACTGCAAAGAGAACAACTGTTGAGCAGTGAAAGCAACCGGTCTTCGCTCCAACAGAATATCGACTCACTTCAAGAACAGAAAGCCAGCCTACTCCAGCAGTTTGAAAGTATTCAAGAGGAGAAATCAAAACTCACTGAAAGACTGGTATCCCTTGAAGAAAGCAAAACGGATGTTGAAAACAGATTGGAATCAAAGCAGTCTGAGTGTGCCATGATTTATCAAGAACTGGCTTCTCTTAAGAAAGCTGTTCAAAGTAGCGATGAAGTTTCAACCAAACTAAAAGAGGATCTTCAAGCGAAACTATCTGATAAAGATCAACAGCTTACCTCTAGCCAACAGCATGTTGAGAAACTATTGGCTGAACGAATGAGCACATCACAAGAGGTTCTTAGACTGTTGGAGGAACTCTCAGCTAAAGATGAAATGACAAAAAATGACAAGAAAACAGCAGAAAAAGCTAAAAGTGAACTTCAAGAACAGCTTCGACAAAGAGAGGAAGAACTAGCTGCCATCCAAAGCGAAAAGGAGCAGAGATTAACTGAGTTAACTAGCAAACTAGAGTCTCTACAAACAGAGGTTGCCGAGCAAACAGGCATAAATGAAAAATTGGAACAAGAAAATAGTGATTTTGCTTCCTCTACAGCTCATCTTACTTCAAAGCTTGCTTCAACTGAGGAGAAAGTCGAACAAATGAAGCGCGAGCTCCAGACAGTGCAGGCTAATATAGCTGCTAGTGAACAGACTCTTAAAAGTACCCAAAAAACCTGTGATGCTAAGGTTGAAAGTGTTCAGATGGAGATGAATGATGTCCTCGGTCGTCTAACTGAGTCGATGGTTGCACGCAAGCAGCTGGAGCAGCAAATCAAGACACAAGAAGACTCCGTGACTGCTCTGACTGAAGTTGAGGCACAGCTGCAACGCGAGTGTGAAAGACTACAGCATTCACTGGTGTCTGCTGAAACCAAGGCGTCGACTATGGCGGAGAAAAACGATGAATTAGAGAAAGCTTACAATCAGTTGGTGATCATAGACCAACAGCTGAGTGATTCTGAAGCGAGCTTGAAGACATCTTTGTTGTCTGCTCAGGAGGATAAGGAAGCATTAGAGACTGATCTGGCTGATGTCAAGCAACAGCTTGAAGAAGACAGGTTGAATGAAATTAGGTCTCAGGAGAAAGTTGTCAAGTTAGAACGTTCCAATGCAGAGTTACAGAGCACTATTGAGCAGCTCCAGACAGCACAGCAAGCTCTGCAAGCATCCATCAATTCTGTGGGAGATGAAAAGGATCAGGAAATTGTTCGGCTGAGAGAAGAGGCAATGACAGTCACAGAGAAACTACGAAATGCTAAAAAAGCACTTGAGGACCAAGTTGTGAGAACCTGCCAGATTGAGAAACAATTGGAGGCTTCTCAAAATTCAAAGGCAGCTGCCAAGAATGCATTAAGTTTGCTACAGGATGAGAACAGTGCTATCAAAGAGGAGTTATCCACTGCTCAGTCAACAGTTTCGCAAATGGTGGGCTTAAAGGAAAGAATCTCCAGCCTAGAGTCATCATTAGAAGCCAAGAATGATAGACTGAGTGAGCTAGTGGAGCAAGCACAAGCTGATGCTGCAAATTTATCTAGTCTACAAGATGAGAAACAAGAGCTCACTTCACAATTATCTGAGCTAGCTAACACTAAAGTTAGTCTCGCTGAGAAGCAAACCGATATCGATCAACTGCAGCAACAGCTGTTGGGTGTCAGAAGAGAACTGCAACAGCTCCAGTCTGAGCGAGATGAGTTGAATAGAGAGATGGCTGAACTAGCCTCAATAAAACTAGCGTTAGCAGAGAAAGAGAGTAAACTGCAAGAATTGAAGCACACTCTCTCAGAGGAGACCAAGACAGCTGCCCATGTGAAAGAGGAGAGAGATCAGTTGATGACCACGCTAAGGAAATTAGAAGTTGAGAAACGAACTGCATCTCTGCAGAAACCTCCACCGCCTAAATCAGCGAAATCTGGCAGCAAGCAAGACCTTGCAAAAGCTGTCCAAGAATTAAAAGATGAGAATTGGCGTTTGAACGAGTACATTGAACGGTTACTGCAAGACATTCTTGAGAAAGCACCACATATATTAGAAAAATAGCCTTTTTATCTGATATTATTGGGGCGAGCCTGAGCGAGCCCCATACTGGTCGAAAACGTCCCCCGCGCTATCTATCTATCTATCTATCTATCTATATGTATGTATGCGTACGTCATTCCGTAAATGCCCCCGCGTTGTAATTCACCGGATGGTTTCAATTTTACTCAACTGAGCATGAGACTGAGCAAGCGCGCGCAAAGATCGAGAAGGAGCATGACGATCGACGCGACGTGATGCAGAGACTGAAGAACAGAGATAGGTTAGGCTAGAGAGAAGAAGCACGAGCGACGTGATGTCAGAGAGACTGAAGAACAGAGAGAGGTTAGGCCAGAGAGAAGGAGCATGAGCGACGTGATGCAGAGACTGAAGAATTACAGAGAGCGGTTAGGCTACAGCCATGCTACAGCAAATGAGAGAGAAGGAGCTGAGCGACGTGGTGGAGAGACCAAGGAACAGAGAGATGACAGCTGCAGCAAATGAGAGAGATGCCGCATGAACGACGTGGTGCAGAGACTGAGGAACAGAGAGAGGACAGGCTGCTGAGTGCAGCAAATCAGCCTTCACTCGACTGCGGCACAATCAGTGCATCACGCCTTCCCAAATGCACCTCCTCGGCTAAATGCCTACTTATGGCTACCAACACTACTCTCTCAGGCTCGCCCCACAAATGTCCTGCATTTCACTAGTTTATATTCATTCCTGTGTTTTTTAACTACGTTGCTCAGAATAAAAGTATTTCCTCTAAGTCTTTATGGATGCAGGAGGTTGAAATGCAGCCACTCCCAGCACGAGGTGGGAGGGGCTGGTTAGCTCGTGGTGCCGGGGTATTAAATAACCAATCGTTTGTATCGAGTCGCCGTCTTCTTTGTCAAAGGCCTTCGATAGAGCAATCAAAAGCTAATCGGTGTTGTCGGTGACTATATTCGCCTTCTGTGCGACAGCGCTGTGTACTGATCGAGCAGTATCCGCCCTCATCTTCCATAATCTCTTGATCTAGGGAGTGGGCGAGCGATCGCGAGGTGAGTCAACTGTGAAGCGGATTGCAACTACCGTTATCTATGCAACTACCATTATCTATGCAACTACAAACTTAGTTCGACTTATGCTTAAGTTTACGATTCGTGCATGCATACAGCCGGTCTCTTCTGGAATGTGTTTTTTACAGTTGAACACGCAACTGTTTGGTAACCGAGGGCATGATAATTCAGCATTAGTCTAGGTATACTATAGTATTTTGTAATAACTGTTGCAAACGAGTAGAGTTTAGTTACACATGAATACACTAAAGATAAATCAATATTATTTCTCCTGATGCCTGCTGTAGATGTCGCTCACAGTGAAGGTGAAGAGTGCCTCTAAGCTCCCCAACATCGAGAGATTCGGGAAGTCTGATCCATTCGTGGTGCTCAAATTTAGAGGTAACGATCGAGTCTCCAAATTTTCTAAACCTAGCTTACTTTTTGATAAAGATTTGAAGAAGGAGACAAAGGTTATTGACAATGAACTCAATCCTGTTTGGAATGAGGTTAGTACATGTATATCTAGCAAGATCATGCAGTTGCTAAAATACCTTTCTGTATCATATTTTAGGAATTCCAGTGGTCCCTACAAGCTCCATTGGGTGGTTCTGAAGTGCTAACCATCGAGGTATATGACAAGGAGACAATTGGGAAAGACAGGTCACTCTGTATTCATTGGATCATTGTATTCATGTGAATGGCTTGTTCTATTAGACTGCTGGGCAGTGCAGAGTTTCAGCTACGTTCACTATGGAAGGAAAAACACATGGTTTTGCCTGCTCTCCGATTGAAGCCATCTAAAAAGGCTGGAAAGCATGACAGTGTAAGTGCAGCTATTGTAAGAGCTCCTACTTTCAAATATTTTTAATAATTAGGCGACTATCTCACTGGAGTTTCTACACGTGTCACTTTCAGACAGAAAGACTAGTGCACACGAGGCACCAGCAACTGGCGCCACTGCAGATACTGGAGAAGAGCAGGAGGGTGGTGATGCTGATACTCTGGACACAGGCGGTCTGGGTGAGTGTATTTAGTTAACCTGACCTGACCTGACCTGACCTGACCTGACCTTACTGATTTGTACTACAGTGATAAACAATGGAGACATCCAAGTTGTGGGCAGTAGTGGTGAAATGTTAGCAATAAGTCAATGACTTGCACGGGGTATTAATAAACCTATGTTTTACAGGGGAGGAGGAAGTAGAGGCGTTGCTAGAAGGAGACCAAAGCGAATTCAGCTACCCGACAAAGAAATGGACTTCCAGGTAAGGAAAAGATAAAATTTCAAAAATTTTCATATTTAATTTTCTTGCTAGATTCACGTGCATGTCATTGAGTGTCGAAAACTAGAGGGTAACAACATCAGTCCTATGATAAAGGTGTCTTGTGGCTCTCACTTCAAAAAGACAAGCTCAAGAAAAGGAACTAATCGTCCTGTTTTTGATGACGTGAGTTTTTTTGCTTTGTGCTTGATTGTTACTTGCCTGCAATTTGCTACCAGACTCTTGTGTTCAAATTCAAGCAACGTCCGGTTGAGTTGTTTGACAGAAAGATCGAGTTGAAGGTTTTGAACACAGAGAGAGTTCTGAGAGAGGCGACCATTGGAGCCTTCATGGTGTGTTAAAAGTGCATATATCCTCCTGTTACTATACTGCCTTGCTCATCTTCAACAGATGGATGTTGGCACTGTATACTATGAGCCAGGTATGCAGTAGTATTCTATCCTGTTTCCTGTGTTTTTATCACCTCTTATCCTGTGTAGACCACAGTATACTGCAGAAATGGCTTCTACTCATTGACCCTGATGATCCCGCTGGAGAAGCCAAGGTAGTCAATCACCAAGCTAATTTTTACCAATCACCAAGCTAATTTTTACCAATCACCAAGCTAATTTTTACCAATCACCAAGCTAATTTTTACCAATCACCAAGCATGCTCTTTACTTTGATGACAGGGTTTTCTTAAAGCCAGTATTAGTGTCCTGGGACCAAATGATGATCCTGTGGACTTACCGTCTTCTGTGTCAGCCGATGATGTTGATATTGAAGCGTGAGTGACGTGCCGAGCATACCTTCTCTCTAGTAATACTCGATGCTATCGTAGGAACTTGCTGAGACCATCAGGAGCTCGTCTGCAGCCAGCTACTCAACTAATCAAGGTCTATGGAGCTGAGGACCTTCCACAAAGTATGTATCCATAAATAGGTTGAAATATTTTGTGAGTTAAAATTTTTGAGGCTATCTGAACAAAGTAATACTCATAACTTGGAGCATCCGTACAAAATTATAATTATTGACAAATTTTTGTCGTCCTATGTTGTAATTTTTTGTTAATTCTAGTGGACCCGGAATATTTTCAAAAGTTCAAGAGTCTTCTCAACATTGGTGAAGTAAGTTGTAAAGAAATGCATCAGAGTACACAATGCGATGCTGTATGTTCAGAGTCAGAAAGAACTAGTGGATCCATATGTGGTAGTGTCATTTGCTGGACACCAGGTGAGGGCGCTAGCTAGCTGTACTCCACCATATTGCTATACCTGCTTCATATAGGGCACAACTGAAGTGAAGTGGAACACACAGCATCCAAACTGGAAAGAGCAGATTAACCTCGGCTTCAGGGTCAGTGCATCTCTCGTAATTTCACTCACAGGTTTCACCTCTCTACTTTATCTGGTAGTTCCCTTCGATTTGTGACAGGATCCGTCTCCAGCTAAAAGACAAGTGAGACAGTGCATACTAGTACGTGTTGGTGAGTGTTGTGATGTTTTGCAGAGACAAGTATAACTCTGATGACTATATCTGCACCTCGTACATCAACTTACCGGAAATATCCGCCCCTGGAGAAGACGGTATGACAGCTGCTGGCATACTCACAGTCTCTGATACTGACTGCATTTAGGATTCCTGCCTACATTTGGACCTGCCTACATCAACATGTACGGCTCTCCTAGAGAGTTCAGTGACTTTTCCGACAAGTATGAACACTTGAACATAGGCAAGGTATACCGCTATCTTTCATTTGAATGAAATAATTTGCTTTGTTTCGGCTAGCTGGATGGAGTTGCTTATCGTGGTCGCATTTTAGTAGAGGTAGAAACAGTTCTAGGCAGTTTGCCTACAGTGAAGAGGGAGGCTATTTCAGCTACTGAGTGCAGGAAGCTACAGGTATGCTTGTGTCGCCAGTAATGGTGCCGAGTACATGTGTGTGTGTGTGCTGTAGGTGTTTCAGAGAAGAAGGAAGTATAGACTGTTCGCTATCTTCATGGCAGCCTCCATGATCTGCCCTGGGAAGAAACAAGTGGAGTTTGAAATCAGCATTGGTGAGCTGTGAAAGATCAAAACCCGTGATGCATGAACAGTTTCATAATGTGTTGAAAATAGGGAATTATGGCAACAAATTGGAGACCACTATTGTGAAGCAGCCATCCACTACCAAGCCTGAAGGACCTGTGTATGACGGCAATTCACAATACTTCCTGGACTGGGGCAGGAACAAGCCGTGTCTAATGGTGGACTCTAACTGGGAGGATTGTCAGTATCGCATAGAGACACTCAACTATCTCCTGTCTATTAAAGACTATTTGGTACATAGCAGCTGCTCTGTTCAATATTGTTTCAAGAATGTATTTTCCACAGTCTGATGGGCTGAAGGATATCAGGAGAAAATTGAGACTGCCGAAAGCTGCTAGAGACAATTTGGATGAAAATTTGATAGAACTTTGTAGCCAGCTGATTGGACAGCTAGTGTAAGCCATCATGACAATTTGCAACATAGCTTCTTATTTATTGCAGAGACGAGTTGCCGCAGTTGCCCAAGGAAGGATACACAAGGCTTGACAAGCACTTGCGTGCTCATAGACAACGTGAACTGGTAATGATAATAGCAGTCTTTACAGTAGGTTGATCATCACTTGTCCTGTAGGCCTCCCTGTGTCCTAAACTCGACACAATCATTGGTATTAGGGGTCCACTAGAAGAGAGATTGACCTTGCTGGATGGAGTGTTAGAGCAACTCTCTGCCTTGGCAGTTGAGGTATTCAAGCTTTTTTTGTTTATGAAAATGATTTGATGTGCAATTCTTCTACTCACACAGCCTCAGAATAGTGTTCCTGATGTTATTGTTTGGATGCTATCTGGAAACAAGCGTGTAGCTCACTACCGTATTCCCTCTCACCAGCTCATGTACTCGAGCAAGAGCTCAAAATTCTGTGGCAAGCAGTGTGGCAGACAGCTCTCTCTTCTGCTAAAAGTTAACAAGATTGCACATAGGCTGACCCAAATCACTGTTTATCTCTACAGCCTCCAGCTGCTAAAACACAGCGGGAGCTGGAGGACAATCAGAGCGAGGCATTGGTGCAGATGATGTTCTGGCTTGGGTTTGAGGGAGATGCAGCGGATTGCTGTAAAGCTGAAACCGAGATGGACTTAGCTAGAAGGTTTACTGATGACACTCATGACACAAGCCATGAGCTGCTTAGTAGCAGGAACAATCATAGTCCAGGGGGAGAGATAGTGACATATGCTGAGACTGTAAGAATCAATATCTTTAAATAATATTACAAGGAGATGATAATCATCATTATAGTATGAGAATGAGACATTTCTTGGAATATGGACCTACATTGGTAAGAAGCTACAGCGCCCACATTGGTCTGATGCAGTTGGAAAGGTACACACAGCTATACACATGCTGCATCTTTTAGCTATGAAATATTTACAGGTGAAACAGAAGAAAGAGTATTTTGATCCTCCACCAAACGGTTGGACTTGGGATGGTGACTGGATAGTATGTCCAGAGCACAGGTATTAGCAATAGCACTACTCTTCAAATGTACTGTTGTGCGATCCACTGCAGTACTGCTGAGCATGATGTTGGTGTCTACACAGTAGAGGTGTACGAAGTACAGACTCGTGAGCTAGGTGATGCCTGGCCCTTTACCTCACGATGGGGAGACAATGTGAGTTTGAAAAACAGCATGGTATTAACTTGATCACTTTTTATTTTATTTTAAAGAATGGAGTGATTATAATGAGCTATGATAGCGAAGGGAAAGAGCAAGAATTGACGAAGGATGACATTGGTGTTCCTCCAGGTTGGAAATGGACCTCAGATGACTGGATAGTAGATCTACAGACAGCAGGCACTGATGATGGTAACATAGCTATTACAGACACATCGCTACATGCAATGTCTGTGTGTCCACCAGGATGGTCCTACAGCACTGAACGCTATGATTCCGACGAGGGATTTTCAGAAGGACAAGACTGGATACCATATGAGAGAAATACCGACTTGACTAGACGACGCCGCTGGTTCAGAACTAGGGAGAAGTTGACTAGAACTAGCGCTGTTTCTCTAGTTGACAAGGTCTGTGAATGATGGAGCCCAGTATTGATTTTGATGCTAATCCACTCTATAGGATTTAATAGGTGATGGTTGGGAATATTCGCATCATCCTGGATCCGTCTATCACACGAACCGAAACACATTTGACTTTTTCAGACGTCGCAGATGGCGCCGGAAACTGACTGCTATCGATTTTGGTGAACCTTGTGTTTTCTATTTTAAGGACAAGAAAAGCAGAGAAAGAAAGGACAGCGCAACAGTGAGTATAGTTATACTTTAGAAATATTATCTCTCTCTTTTGATACAGGATCTTTATGATGATCCAGATACAAAATACCAGACACCACGAATGTACCTCTCTTTCCCAAGACAGAGTACGTAGGATGATTTAAATTTTTACATGTAATGTCAATTTTTTCAAAGGTTACTCTGTCTATGAGTTGAGGGCTCACTTGTATCAAGCAAGAAGTATCTATGGTTCAGACTCCAATGGTTTATCTGGTAGTAACTGCTGAAATTATTATTCTAACTAGTTAAGGGGCTCCTCTATAGATGCCTTTGTTGTGGTGTCGTGTGGACAGCAAAGTGTTAAATCACGCGTGATGCCGCAGTCTCTCTCACCAAGATGGAGCGAGACTCTAGTGATCGGCTCAATCAAGATATACGGCAATCCTGAAGCAGTCGCCCAAGCTCCTCCTGCAGTGGTCGTCAAATTCTATGACAAGGACACCATTGTATGTTCGCCTAAATGACCTTTTTGAATGATATATTTTATTGTTGCTTATTTTAGGGTCAGAGCGAGTACCTTGGACAAATTGTGTTGCAGCCTTATGTTAGAATGAGTCAGAGTTGTGAAGGCGCTGTTCTCGAGTGGTTCGAGATTGAACGCTACAGCAAGCCAGCTGGAGAACTACTGGCGGCATTTGAACTAATCAGGGTAAGTAGAACACTTTGCCCTATCGGTATTTGATCATTGATCGCCTCTAGAATGACGATTTTGGTGGATTCAAACCTCCTGAGCTGAAGCGTTCAACAACTGGTACATACTATGAAATACCTGATGATATACTACCAGTGATGAGGAAGAAGAGAATCGAGGTATTGAAAAGAAATGCAACAAAAATAAAGTGTATATATACTTGAATCTTACAGGTGTTGTGCTGGGGCGTGCGTGATGTCAAGCGCCTCTTAACACTGCCTGTCAAGCACCCATACGTGGAGATTGAGGTGGGAGGGGTCAAGAAGGTGACCGGAATAGTGGAAAATCCATCCAAGAATCCTCTATTCAATCACCCGTTCATACTCACTCTGGATGTGGTACGAGAAAAATAGTGTAAATGCATTTTCAGGCTGTCTTTTCTATTGTTATCTTTCAGCCAATGCCAGTGGATGAAGTGTACTCTCCTCCGCTAAACATTAAAGTGTACGACAAGCGAGTGTTTGGACACACCCCTCTAGTGGGGTCGTATGTGATTGACTCACTCAAGGAATACCAGGAGGAAGCTGCCTCCCCAACCAGCGGTTTGAATCAGCTTGCAAGTATGCATCCACTTTGCGTGAGATCTAAGCAGCTATTATTATATTATTATATTATTTGTTTAGGAGCACTGACTATGCGTCGCAAAGTTAATGTTCGAGACCCGGCATCAGCAGATAGCGGAGTGAGCTTGGACAGTCAGCCAACAATCATAGACATGTCAATCAGTACGGACAAGATGAAGGAGACATTTGATGTTAGCTGTTTCTATAGCTATAACATTGTTACTATAGTAACGCCGCTGTAGGATGAGATTGAGGCCAAGTATGACTGGTGGTCTAAGTACTATGCATCTGTTGTAGGAGAGGAGAGTAGAGTGCAGAATGGTTATCGAGAAGAAGGACACGACACACTTGCTGTGAGTAGTGATAGCAGCTTTGTACAATAATCTATGTGTAATGACAGGTGTACAACAGCCCGCTTGAAGAGCTGTTTGGTGACTTTGCGGACTTTGTGCACACCTTCTCTCTCTTCCGAGGCAAGGGATCACAGAAACCTGACCAAAGTGTTGGTCGTGCAGTGGGGTACTTCAAGGTGACAGAGAACGAGCCCATGTGGAGTGTGTGTGTCGATACCTCTTATAGGGAGCATTCAAAGTGTACGACATTGAGGGTCAGATTGTTCCAGAAACTCCCAAGTTGATGTCAGCTCTGCCCATCAAATGGCCGCAAGAAGTGGTTGTTCGAGTGTATGTAATAAGAGTGAGTAGACATTTTTTTATCATGAACAATACGTATGAATATTTTGTTATCAGGGATTTGATCTCACAGCGCGAGATATCGGAGGAAAGGTAATGCAACTCACAGCATTCGTAGCTTTGAATCCATCTCTCTTTTGGTATAGTCTGACCCTTACATTAGTGTGAAGATTGGACGCAGAGAAGTGGACAACAAGAAGGACTATATTCCCAATGAACTAAATCCCGTGTTTGGTACTATGTTTGAGCTGAAGGCTGTTCTACCGTTTGATCGCAAACTAACCGTGACCATTATGGATCACGATCTGTTGTCAGCAGACGATCTGATTGGATCAACTGATATTGACCTTGAGAATCGATTTCTCAGTCTTCATCGAGCTCACATCGGTTTGCCAGAGAATTTTCATAAGTAAGCTTCTTAATCGTAAAAATTTTGCCATGTAGAATTTTAATGTTTTGTCCAGATGACAAAATTTTTCGTGGGCAAGAAAATTAAAAAATTTTTGCTCTTTGAGAGCACACACAAAACATGAAAAATTTTCACGCACAAAAATTCTACGTTTACGATATCATGTGATACTGGAATGTATTGTGTTATTATTTCAGGCGAGGAGTCAATCGATGGAGAGACCATCTTCTTCCATCAGACATGCTCTCTAACACTTGCAAACTCATGAGTATTCCTGGTCCAGTATGGATGTCAAACACGAGTGTGACATTTAAAGGCAAAGAGTACACTTTGGACAGTTTTGGTAAACAATATTTGATTTTTCTGGTTCTTTACTACCTGTAATTTTCTATAGAGCAAGGTAAAAAGCTTCCCGATGATTGTCTGGGAGAGGAGAAAGAACGTCTAGCTCTGCATGTACTGAGACTCCAAGGTCTTGTGCCAGAGCATATCGAGAAGAGACCACTGTACAATCCAGTGCAACCTGGTGTGCCTCAAGTAAGCTGCTTTACACTGATGCAATATTTATTTCAGTGTGAATGCAACCAATTTGCATTCGATGCGCATTGAATTCGCTTAAAATAATTTGCTAATGTGAACAGGCGTTTATATTTCAAATACCATCAGGGTCATCTTCACATGTGGGTGGACCTGTTTCCCAAGATACCTGGAGCTATAATTCCACCGCCACTGGATATTTCTCCTCGTAAGCCGGAAAAGTACGTTCTGAGGATTGTGGTGTGGAACACTAGTGATGTTTTACTGGACGAACGCTGCATTGCAACCGGAGAATCCATGTCCGACATATACGTGAAAGGGTAAGACAACCTTTGACTGATCTATGCATGTGCTATGTGATTGTATATAGATGGCTGACAGGATCTGATGATGTACAACAAACAGACACTCATTATCGCTGTATGGATGGTGACGGTATGTTCAACTGGCGCTTGGTATATCCGTTCGAGTACCTTGTCCAGGAGAAGAAAATGGTGACCCGCGTCAAGGTAGGAGGTATATTGTTGTGTAGTATGTGGGAATACTGGTCATGTCTGTAGGAGCATTTCTATAGTCTTGACAAGACTGAGAGAAGGCTTCCAGTTTGCTTCAACCTTCAAGTCTGGGATAACGATCTCATCTCTTCTGATGATTTCTTGGGTTAGCATACGGAGGATGAAATTCTTTTAAATATTATTGTTTTCTTCTGTAGGCAAAGTTGAATTCGATCTTCATAATATGCCGAAGCTAGCCAAGAGTAAGAGCCGATGCCGGCTGAGACAACTTGATGAAGAAGGTCACTGCAAACAGAGGTTTAACCTATTTGAGCACAAGCATGCTAGAGGATGGATGCCAGTCTACCAAGAAGGACCTCGGATTGAAAACAGGGAATACCGCAACAATAGAACATTGACTGTAAGTGACTGCATTAGAATGATAATGACGACTATGGTCTGTCTCTAGGGTAAAGTAGAAATTGAGATGCAGATATTACCTGAAGCAGAAGAGAAGCTAAAGCCAGCGGGCAAAGCACGAGATGACCCCAACATGAATCCCTTCTTGGAGAAACCAAAGTGAGAAGACCTTAAAACATATCATTGATTTTTACTCTGCCTCTCTCTCTCTCTCTCTCTCTCTTTCTTCTAGTCGGCCAATTACCTCATTTGCTTGGTTTGCCTCTCCATTCAAAACCTTCAAACACATTGTCTGGAAGCACCACAAATGCAAAGTCATATTCGGAACTATCTTAGTGTTTCTTCTCCTCAGCTTTCTTATGCTGCTCTGAGACATTATATAGAAACTATTTTACTGCATATTTTATAGTCTGTTGGTGATATTAGATTTTTAGTCCTTTGCAGCTTGCCTCATGTGGTTGATAAGCCGTGATCCAAGTGGGCATAGGCAGAAATAAACTGTCAAACACACTCAGAATCAATTCACCACACCACACTACTAAATACTATTGGTTTTTTTAGTCTAGATCCTCCTGCGTAATAATTGTTGCTTATGCAATTATACACCCAATTCAAAGATGAGTTACTATGCGTCTGTTGTCAAGACCGCTTCTTGCACGAGCTCAATCAAGAAAATAATACCATACTTAATTTCTCTTATAGTAGCATGACCTTTATACTGTTACATTGTACTGGAATTGAACTTAAACCAAAGCCAATGTAAAGAAGATACTTCAGCAGCTTTATCTCTGGATGGGCTCCATTGCTTAGTCTCAGGTTATTTTTTTGCTCTGAGATCAATATACAATGTAGAAGTTTTATGAACTATTATTATTATCATGTCAGTACTTGGCCGGAGACTTGCGCGCTCCGCCCAATATTCAAAATTTCCCGCCTCTTCTCTTCGATCGTGAGGCGGACAAACAATGGCGGCGGTTGAGGTAAGCCAGCTATAGCTAGTAAACCACATTGCTTGTATAGGTTCACCAGACCGTTGCTTTACGTGGGAGGGCAGCCAGAGTGTGCCATGCTAAATAAACTGTAGTTTCTCTGCTCACAGAGCAAGGAGGCAGCAGCAGCTGGACTCTACATTCCCAGTCTTTTTGACCCAGACTCGGAAGAAGGTGTGTTCTGTCTCAAGCTAGCATGCACTGTCAGTATACCTGCTGCTGCTAGAGAGCCTGTGTGATGAGGCTGAATCGGAAGAGCAGTATCATCCTAAGCAGATTCCACTCAATGTAGGCAGCTCTTAGTTTTCTTTCAAAAAAACTCTTCATTTTTTGCAGGATGTGATTTCGTCTACTCCAAAAAGACTCTCCCAGCTGCTGGAGATACTCTTACCTCGCCTACAGCCTCATCCGCAGATCAAAACACTCTCAGCTAGTGACCAACAGAGTTTCGTAAGTAGCACGTGCAGTACCACACCCTACATGTGGTGTATGCCTGCCTTCACTAGATCGTGATTCTTGTCGGGGAGCTAGCTAGTCAGTTTTCACTGCTGCAGCAACAGATTGATGACCCATTCCTAGTGAGTTAGCTATAGTGCTGTCAATAGATGCTGTTTCCACAATTCTTTTAGACTCCATCAGAGAACAGGGAGCTCCATCGGTAAGCTAGCTCGCTACAGTGGTGTAGCTCACTCATCGTTGTGTCCTAGTCGTGTTACAGTACGAGTGTGCTGTGCCGTGGAGGAGGTGTACGCACAGTTTGTCAAGAAGGCATCCGGTGAGTGTGTTTGAGAGTTTGAACACAGTGGGATATACACGTATTGCAGACATACAGCTGACTCAAGGAGGCGTGTTCACACCGGCAGCTGCTATGACTAGGCTAAGAGCTCAGCTCATCTTGCAAGCTAACAAAAGGTGCTGATACACATAATCTGAAGTTTACAAGTCTTGCTGCAAGCTGCAAGTCAAAATACCATAAACTATCGTTGGTTCTGTTCTCGTAGTATTAACCTTCCTGTCATTCGGCGTCGAGTTCTGCAGGAGCTACGCGGCCCATCCACTTCTCCTCGCCAGCAAACTGCTCAACACCCGTCGTCCTTGCGATCGACCAGAAAGTCTACATCCACAAATGAGCTCAAACCATTATCAGTGAGTGCTACTGATAGAAACAGCAATGGCTGATCTTTGTCTTTAGACTGGCATGCTGCAGTCCAAATTGGACAGAATGAGGATGTTTCGTGAACGACTGTCAGCTCATCTCGGCCGAGTGGTGGGTGTGTGATGTTGTATCACTGGTCTTGCTTGGATCTTTTTCTCTCAGATTAGCCGGAGACCACAGTCACTCTCTGATACAGCACTGGATCAGAGTAAGACTCGTGATATGTTACGGAATATTTGCTAAATCTGTCGTTGCTCAGAAATGACCCCTGAGAACTTTTTAGAGAGTGACGATGAAGACAGGGCAGTCTCTGATCAGAGAAGAAGACACCATTCTATAGTGAGTGGTGTGCTGAGATGCTTGCAATATTCTGTATCTTTTAGTTGAGGAGGGTTATGTCCATGCCTGAACTGTATGTCAGCAACAGCAATCTTCTAATGAGTCCTACTAATCAGGACGATGCTAAATGTAAGCTACGCCATCATTATTGGTCTATTTTGGTTCTTCTTCAGCCACGGCCAATGCACCTGTCATCAAGAGATATCGAAGCGTGGATAGCATCAAGGTGACATGCTTGTAACCATTTGTCAATGTGGTTGTCTCTCTCTTTCTCTCTCTCTCTCCCTCTCCCTCTCTCTCTCTCTCTCTCTCTCTCTCTCTCTCTCTCTCTCTCTCTCTCTCTCTCTCTCTCTCTCTCTCTCTCTCTCTCTCTCTCTCTCTCTCTCTCTCTCTCTCTCTCTCTCTCTCTCTCTCTCTCTCTCTCTCTCTCTCTCTCTCTCTCTCTCTCTCTCTCTCTCTCTCTCTCTCTCTCTCTCTCTCTCTCTCTCTCTCTCTCTCTCTGTGCAGGGTATCAAACTAACTGGCACTGGAGTTTCTGAACAGCTAAAATCAACAAGGTCATAATGGACTATCTTGTCATGCATCACTTTATCTCTCTCTCTCTCTCTCTCTCTCTCTCTCTCTCTCTCTCTCTCTCTCTCTCTCTCTCTCTCTCTCTCTCTCTCTCTCTCTCTCTCTCTCTCTCTCTCTCTCTCTCTTTCTCACTCTAACTCTCTCACACACTCACTCTCACTGTAGGATGGGCGAGTATACATCTGAGCAGCTTTCTCAAGATCTGAGAGCTCTTGTTGATAAGAGCGCTCTTGCTACAGCAACAGCACACACTAGTGTAAGCATCGCAACCATGGCTTCACTATAGCTCTTCACATCACTACAGAATGATGATGATGCTGAAGAATTGCCTCCTTTACTCCTGGTCAGTGTTCTTGTGTTGCAGTGGTATTCATCTTGTGTACCTGCTCAAATAGGCTCATGTTCCTGGGCTGTCTAAGAGCCGTGCCCAGCGTCTCAGAGACTTCATTGCTCAGCGATATCCGCCGCAAATCACGGAGAAGAAACCAGATGAGCCAGTGTCTCCCGGGTTCCCTGAGGGTCCGCCTCCACTGGCATCAGATTATGGGCACTATGACGTTCATTTTGAGTTAGTCAACATTTGTGTGAGATACAAATACTCGTCCATTCACACGCAGGTTACCTTGTGATGATGGCAGTGCTGGTCCTTCTATGGCGCTGGAAGGAGCTGCTGGTAGTAGCTTAAGAAGTAGCTCCTTTCTTGCAGACGACAGAGAGTCGCTATCGCAATCTCTCCCTGTTCCATCCACTAGGGACAGCCTCAGACTGCCCGGGTCTACTGTTGAAGAAGAGAATGAAAGCATGATGTCTTCCCATCCTGGATCTCAGCACTCTAGTGTGCAGCAAGCCTCGAGCGTAACTGGGAACGAGTTCATGTCCTCGCAAATGCTCCTCGAGGAAGCTGAAGAGATGGGAGAGTTTGAGCAGGGCACACTTGATCATAGCAGTATGGACTTCAACTCTGAACTAACAGAGCCTCTGGACAACACAACCAGGTTTGCTAGAGCAAATATTATCTCACATTATGCATGTTTTGTGCAGTCCCCAGCAGATTTCTTCTGAGGTGAGTTTAAGTGAGTGTTAAAATGGATGCTCTGTGAGGTTCTGTGCTAGGAAGAGGAGGGAGAGTGTATGGATGGACCCCAGCCGCAGCCAGACACTGTCACCCTTGAGTTCACCCACCAGGTAACGACGATCTAGTATTGCTTTGGTCCCCATCTTCGTCTCTTAGAACGTTGATGTAGCTGAGATGTCCGATACTCGCGTGGGTGAGCGGGAAATGCAGGGCGTGATCCAACTCAAGCCCTATCCTGCTGTCTACAATGACCTCACCGGAGAGGTCAGCCAGCACCTTGCATCATAGCTGTATTGATTTTACCGCCATTTTTAAAGCTCGATAGCCTCACCTTGGAAGAGTTGGATTCAAACTTGAAGACAGTAGAACAAATTAGTGACATATTCTCAGAAATATCTAAAACAGTGACTAAAGACTATCTGGACATTCAAAAGGTATTGTGGGTTTAAAAAGTGAATTTTAGCTGACTTTTGTCTAGGACGAGATGTTGGTGCCATGTATTGATGTTCCTGTTGACCTGTCTGGTTTGACGGCATCTAACTCTCTGTATCATCGCAAGGGACGCCGTGTGATCAACGAAGCGCTTCGTACACCTGGTCGCCCTCCATGGATGGGCAGTAGAAGAGACTGGATGAGCAGGTTAACTAGAAGTTATACTTTGTGCATATTTTCGTGTGTCAGCACTCTTTTCTAATTATGCCTCAGTGGGCGGAGTCCCAGGCATACAGTAGTTATGCCTCGGTGGGCATAACTACTTACATTACAACGGTCAAATTCCGCAAAAATTTGACCCGAGCAACTCCACCTAACTGATAGACGCCCACATTCGTAAGTGACCAGTTAGCTCAGTGGCTAGTGCGTCAGCCTTATAATGTGGGGTACCCGGGTTCGAACCCTGGGCAGACTATGTTGAAAAAATTTGAAAAAAACCTTTTTAATTGAGAGTGCTACCAGAGTCGTGGGTTCACACCCTTCGCAAGAAGGAGCGACTGGGATCAGTGTGAATTCCTCCCCAATAATGACTGTGAAAGTGGCTGTCAGCACATACCGCTGGAGTTGTTGGCTCTGGAGCACTCTATAGCAGGAGATGCTCTTAGTGAGATTATCTTCAGTGAGGTGGTAGGTACTGCTATCCATCGATCTGTTAGTGCTTTTTTAGATAAAATTTGTTTTGTTTTAGGCAAGAATCATGCCAGCACATGATATTTGTATGCCAAGAAGTTTTGTAAAAAGCAAGGTAAAACCATCATACTGTAGAGCACACATTGAAAGATGCATATTTAGGTTGAACCAGAGAGCAGTTGTAGACTTGTAGCTCATTTCTGGCTTCCAGCGCGATGAGGATGTGTTTCGCGAGCCTGAGTGAGCACGCCCTTCATCTCACAGTGCAATGACTAGGCTGCATGCATGGTCATTGGCGTACATGGGCTATGCTACAACTCTGCTGTGTGTGCCAGGATATGCGGCAAGCTTGTAATGTATGTGAAATGGTGGCATTCCACCGAGGCATCTGTACCTTTGGTGCTTCATTCGTTTGTCATTCCGTCTGTTACGCACGCTGAACGATGAGCCCTGAAACTAGCAATGCAAGTAGAACTCGATTATTATCTCTTTTCAACATTTGAAACTTGTATACGAAGTATTGTGGTAGCTTTTTTGCCGTAGCACAGAAACAATAATCATTGATAAGACGTTTCGATCCGAGGATCTTCATCAGTTATAAAAACAAAATAAGACACTAAACTTAAATAACAATCTTCCAGGTGGTGTGGCATGAGGTGTGCATGTGATGAGTATGTTAAGATGTATGTGTGCACAGGAGAAATGTCATACAACAGATAAAAACACAACAACAAAAAAATGAATAACAATATTAATTTAATGAACCACAATAAACAAACTACATTGAGGAGAGACGCCAAACAGTGTCAAGTTGGTAGCCTTGGTCTAAATTTAGAGTCTTGTCAGTTCTCTTGATGTAGAGTGCTTCTTTAACTTTTCTCTTTGTCCAATTTGGCTCATTTGTCAATACCTCTGCGTTATCCCACATGATTTTGTGATTCGTCAGTTTAGCATGTACTGCTAGACCATTGTTAGGGTCTTTGTTTTTAACTGATCTCTTATGTTCTGACAATCTCAATTTAAGATTCCTTCCAGTCTCGCCAATGTATGCCGCACCGCATTCACATGGAACTCTATAGACCACTCCTTTGATGTTGTCTTTAGTAGGTCTCTCTTTTACTGTCGTCAAACATCTATCGATCGTCAGGTTAGATTTGAAAACTGCTCTTATATTAAGGGGCTTGATCATTTTTTCAACCTTTTCGCTCGAACCTTTAACGTAAGGTAGGCAAAGTGTCTTGGGTCTTTCATCATCTAGAAGAGGATTTGTCTTTGGTCTTGTTTGTTTATTTAGTGTGCTGTGTACTACTCGAGGTGGGTAGCCATTGGAAACGAAGACATCTTTAAGGTGGCTTAACTCTTTTTGCTTATATTGTGCGCTACAAATAGTCACTGCTCTGTGTCTTAGGCATGGAGATAATGCCTGTCTTGATTCGTGGGTGATGGTGAGAGTTGTAGTGTAAGTAGCGGTCAGTGTGTGTTATTTTTCTATAAACCGATGTGGTTAGGGTTTGTTTGTCTTTTGTGACCATTACATCCAGGAATGGAAGCTGTCTGTCTTTTTCAGTCTCCATCGTAAATTCGATTGAGTCGTTCAGGCTGTTTAGATGTCTATGAAAATTGTCGAGACATTCTAGGTTGTGCTGCCAAATTACAAATGTATCATCAACATAACGGAACCAGAGTTTGGGGTTGTCAGTAGCAAGGCGAATTGCCTTTTGTTCAAAAGCTTCCATATAGAGGTTAGCTATAATGGGTGACAAAGGGGAACCCATTGGAGAGCCTTCAGTCTGCTCCCAATAAGATTGTCGATATTGGAAATAGGTGGATCTTAGGCATTTTCCTACTAACTCACAGACAGAAGTAGCTGATAGAGTAGTGCGTTCGATAAGTGTATCATCATTTTGTACTTTTTCTGCTATAATAACTAGAGCATCGTCAATTGGGATCTGTGTAAAAAGGCTCTTAACATCGAAGCTGACTAAAAGGTCATTGTCGGTGATAGTAACTTTCTGCAAACGTTGGACAAAGTGCCCTGAGTTACGGATATAAGAGTCTGATTGACCTGCTAAGGGTGCAAGAATTCTGGATAGTTCTTTTGCAACCGCATAGTACGGCGAACCAATTGTTGAAACTATTGGGCGGAGGGGAATTCCCTCTTTGTGTACTTTTGGCAAACCGTAGAGCTGTGGGGCGTGGCTTTGTGAAGGAGCTAGTCGACGTTTGAGGTCAGTGTCAAGCTCTCCCTTCTTTGCTAACTGGCTAAGACTTTTAGTCAGGTGTCGTTCAAGTTTGCTCGTCGGGTCTTTGTCAATCGGTGAGTATTTGTGACTGTGCATGAGAAAAGGGACCTCGTGCTGCATTTAATTTTCGAGCGCATGCCTAAAATCAAATGGCTGTTACTCAATCAAATATTATTGAAAGTTGATAAAACTCTCTATACAATATGTTTGATCATTCTGCTTGTTGCATAAAAAATTTCAAAGTCATCGTGCTACATTTAGCTGAGAAACTACGATTTGATTACAGGCATGCGCTCGAAAATAAAATGCAGCACGAGGTCCCTTTTCTCATCCACGGTCACATTTACTTCTGTCTGAAAGGACATCGTTAATTTTTTGATCATATGTGGACGAATTGAGAACTACTGTAGCTTTGCCTTTGTCAGCTCGAAGAAGGGAGAGCTTGACACTGACCTCAAACGTCGACTAGCTCCTTCACAAAGCCACGCCCCACAGCTCTACGGTTTGCCAAAAGTGACTGAAAAAGACAGACAGCTTCCATTCCTGGATGTAATGGTCACAAAAGACAAACAAACCCTAACCACATCGGTTTATAGAAAAACAACACACACTGACCGCTACTTACACTACAACTCTCACCATCACCCACGAATCAAGACAGGCATTATCTCCATGCCTAAGACACAGAGCAGTGACTATTTGTAGCGCACAATATAAGCAAAAAGAGTTAAGCCACCTTAAGGGTGGAAATCCCAAACATCAGGATTACGAATATTTTGGTTTCTACTGTTAGTTGAAGGTTTGGTCAGTCACACTGATCACCCAAGAAAGTCGCCATTCTTCTTGTGGGCGTAGCAAGCCCCACCCAATGACGAAAAGTTGCGTTTGTTTCCTGAGCATGCCACACCCACAAAAAATGTCAGACATAAACTTTGGTACACAAGGAAGAAACGTATGTATCGGATTTTGCAAAAAGGTCTCTGTCTGTAAGTTACAGAGGGGCGAATATTTAATGAGAACAAACGATTTCGGCAAAAATCCCCTACCAGCAAGAGCGATGGAAGAAGATACATCTCCTTTTGCCAGAGCGCCAAAAAAATGCCACCTGACGCCCTCCCGCCCTCCCCACGACCCACCCACCCCTATGTGGGTCTCTGGTGATTGCCGAGTACGAAATAATTTTGTTCCAAATACGGCAAGTGCTACTGGAGTGTGGGTACACCCATTTTCCTTGTAAAACGGGCAAGTAATAGCCAGGACACTGTAGATTATATTGTGCAAAGGGCAGCAAGAAAGAAAAGTTCAGGTTTTCCTGGCTTAAAGATGTCTTCGTTTCCAATGGCTACCCACCTCGAGTAGTACACAGCACACTAAATAAACAAACAAGACCAAAGACAAATCCTCTTCTAGATGATGAAAGACCCAAGACGCTTTGCCTACCTTACGTTAAAGGTTCGAGCGAAAAGGTTGAAAAAATGATCAAGCCCCTTAATATAAGAGCAGTTTTCAAATCTAACCTGACGATCGGTAGATGTTTGACGACAGTAAAAGAGAGACCTACTAAAGACAGCATTAAAGGAGTGGTCTATAGAGTTCCATGTGAATGCGGTGCGGCATACATTGGCGAGACTGGAAGGAATCTCAAATTGAGATTGTCAGAACATAAGAGATCAGTTAAAAACAAAGACCCTAACAATGGTCTAGCAGTACATGCTAAACTGACGAATCACAAAATCATGTGGGATAACGCAGAGGTATTGACAAATGAGCCAAATTGGACAAAGAGAAAAGTTAAAGAAGCACTCTACATCAAGAGAACTGACAAGACTCTAAATCTAGACCAAGGCTACCAACTTGACACTGTTTGGCGTCTCTCCTCAATGTAGTTTGTTTATTGTGGTTCATTAAATTAATATTGTTATTCATTTTTTTGTTGTTGTGTTTTTATCTGTTGTATGACTTTTCTCCTGTGCACACATACATCTTAACATACTCGTCACATGCACACCTCATGCCACACCACCTGGAAGATTGTTATTTAAGTTTAGTGTCTTATTTTGTTTTTATAACTGATGAAGATCCTCGGATCGAAACGTCTTATCAATGATTATTGTTTCTGTGCTACGGCAAAAAGCTACCACGATACTACCTATAATTATTATGGACGTAGCAATCAATCTCTACTCTATTGTATACGAAGCTTCGTTCTCAAGTTATGGCGTGATTTGCTCACCTTGATGTGCGCAGTTGGTGCTGGCGATCTAAAGAAAAAAAATACTCTTCTACGATGACAAAACTCACAAATTTAACAATAATAGTGTGTTGGTGTTGGTCCAGTACTACACACTTTCCCTCTAAAACCAAAAACCTGCATTGATCTCAAAACCTGCATTGATGTCAATGTACTCGTGTGAAGAGAATATTCAAGAGAAGACATTAAAGTGCCCTTTAATGATCAATAATTAGGATTTATTTTCAATGAAATCATCTTTTACAAAGTTTGCACATCGTTCTAGACTTCCACGTGTTAAGATGCTGCTGTCCAGCCATGTGTCCATGACGTGTGACCGGTTAACTAACTCGTGGGTACACGGGTTCGAACCCCGGTCAGACTATGAACCTGAGAGTGTTTGTTATCAGACCGTGGTGGAGGATCCCTTTGGGATCTGTGTGACTATCCTCCCCACTCACTAATGACTGAAGGTTGGTAGCCCTGGTAGGCTGCTGACCCGAGTTGTTAAGCACTGATATGCACTCTCACCCATAAACATGGTCCTCATGCCATCTGACCTCTGACACCATAAGCTAAGTTGGGGTGCCAGCACCAGATTCACCTCTACTAGGGCCTTGCCAACGTACAGTTGATTGTGAAGATAGGCGATGTCAAAAGCGGGAGTAACGCGCTGACCAATCAAATTGAAGCATGTCCAGTGTTGCTGTTCAGTACCTTAGGTGCTTTTTTAATTGCATAGGTACTCCGATCGCGAGGCAACATCTCTCAAGGTGCGGCGGACACTGTTGAACCCCACCCACCATGCATATTGTACTCATGTATTGTTTTTTTTGCCAGAGATTCTCACCAGCTGAACTGACCAAGCGTTCTAAAAAGTTGTCAGTCGAAGATTATTTGAAGTTTACGACTTATCGAGTCAGTGAGATGCAGAGGGAGGAAGGGGAGGGAGAGAAGTGTTTATTTTGTTGCTAGTCTTCAGATTTTCTTGGCTTGGTGCATCATTTGTACGACTCTAGTGGAGGAGATTCAGAGGAGGAGGAGAGAGAGATGGAGAAGAAGAGGGCGCTGAAGGAGCTTCAGGACAGACAAAGGTAAAGAGAGAGGAAGGATAAGGTAGACGGTTTATCTTTCTCAGGGCTGAGGAGGAGAGAAGGCACTCCTTGTTGTCGACTAAGATGCTGTATCAGCCGGGCATGTGGAATGTGAACTCTGTCATGATGGGTGGACTGGCTTACTTGCCTGATGAAATGACAGGTTTGTCTCTCTCATCCACTTGTCACACTATTACTGATCTATTCAGACAGCCCATCATCAAAACTGGTAAGTACAACCTACTGCGAAGAAAACTTTGTAGTTTTGGACACAGGATTTGAGCTCTGTTCAAGAACAATTTGATCACATTTGGAGCCAGATGGAGTTTCCCAACTCTCTTAGATCAGCTGCAGCTTACAAATACAGCAACCCTTTCTTAGCTGCCAAACTACCCAAGGTATGTGTACCCACCCTTTCTCTTCAAATTTAATCGGAATTTTTTTGACTGCGGATGAGATACAAATCAAGGCTTGATAATAATGTGATTGATAAATACAGCAATGTCAGATGAGTGTAGATGGTTATGGCAATGATGGTGGTGTGCACGGAAAGTGTTTTGGTCGTATTTTCATCTCGAACGTGTCGAAGTCCAATGTAGGATGCAAGTTAGGTTTTAGAAAATATATACTGCTTTTTCCCAGAGGATGGAAAAAGACGCAAAGTGGTGGAGTTCCGGTCCACCATCCGGCATTAGGACTGGAGACAAACAGCAAGCAGTTGAAACTTAGGCCGCTGTTGTCTGCGTCCCACGTAGAAAACTGGGTTCCGTTATGCTTATCAAAAGAACTGGACACGTTTCCGCTGTAACCATCAAGCGTCAGCGAGTAGTTGGTTTCTCGGCCTCCCACGTGAAATCGCTCGTAGTGGACATATTTCCACTCGTTGGTGTCCCTCACTCGAAACTCCATCAGTAGCTCTGTCTCGGCTAAATTAGTCTGCTGGTGGATCTTCTGCAGTCCCCACCAAAAATTCCCGCCTAGCTGTCCGAATCCTTCTTCGAAATACACCCAATTTCGTACAAACTCGGTTGATGGTGGATCCCAAGGGGTCGGTGCATTTAGTCTTCGCGATATCACCAGCCAGCCTCCACCGCGAGTCTTCGTGTCGCACACGCCTTTTTGTCTCTCCTCTATAATCTCTGTCGCTGCGATCCAATAGATTCCGGTCAGTCTCCCTAACATCTTTGTATCGCAGCAGTCTCTCAGCACAAATTTACCGAGGCATTGGTCGGTGATATCCTTCTGTTGGTAAACCGAAATCGTTGTCTCGTTGCACGGCTCCAATTCAGTTGTCGGTACGCCTGATCCGCTGGATCCCTTCGCTACAGCGAAAATTCCGCACAACATGAATCCAGTAAGCTTCCAATACTGCATGATTTGAAGATTTCTCGGTTTCTGATGGAGTGGTTTGCCGACTTCCCGCTCTTATAAATGCCCACGTGTTTTCAACACCCACGCAGGTCCTGCACTTGTGGGAGGAGGCGTGTGCACTTGTACTGCGGCGAGAAGAGCTGCTGTCTAGACTGGAACAGTTTGAAGAGAAGGCTTCAGACCCAGCTAGACACTTTGCTAAAGGTATACACTATATCAGAACCTGCGAATACAACTCACCTCTCTCTCTCTCTCTCTCTCTCTCTCTCTCTCTCTCTCTCTCTCTCTCTCTCTCTCTCTCCACTTGCATAGGTCCAAGTGGTGTTTTGTTAGAAGAGGCTAAAGTTAGATCATCGCATCACAAAGTAAGCAACTAAGATCTCAATCTTGATAGAATCCACATGCATTGTTCAGGAAATAAATTCAGTTGAAAAGAGTATAGTCGTTCTGTGTCGCAAACTGGCTAAATACAGTGACGTGGTCACCTATCAGGTACGTCTATACTGCACTCTTGCTGTTGTGCTATTTGTATCACAGGGTAGGAACTACCTGGAGAAGATGTCCATGGACAGGACAGAGATGCTCTATTGCATCCACCAAAAGAGAAGGCAGGCTGTATTACAACCAGCAATGCAGGTCCTTAGACTCAACCAAGTCCAGCCTTAGCAATCAACAGACAAATTTTGTTACCAGATGCAAGAAATTCACAAATAAATTTTTTCTTGTAATAACAAATTCAAGGCTGGCTAGTTAAGTGATTTCATTGTTATTCTATTTCTCAGCTTCTAGTAAGTCAATGTTAGTTGAGAGCTGTCTCTCAAGTTCCTCCTAAAGAGGGAAGAACTTTAGGAGCCTTGACAATCATGCACCTACCAGCTCCGCCTTTGCTTCTTCTAGTTTCACTTTTGCCAGCTGCACATCCTGAGAAATATACATGTAAAAACCACATAGCTCTGATGCTCTCTAATTGCTTACAGGAGGCAGGTCTGAATAATGTGACAGCTCAAGTTTCAAAGGTCCTAACTCCGCCTCGAGTTGAGACACTTCCTAAAAATGAAATCAACAAAGTTAATGAAGCGGAGTATGGTACTTTCAAGAAGACCGCCAATGGCATTGTTCCAGCTGTACTGACCTCAGATAGTTTATTCAGTTCAGAGTGCTCCAGAGTATTGCTGTATCCCACTTTGTTCATCTGTCCCTAACAGCAGTTATTTCACAGCATGCTAGCTAGCTGAGCTGCTTATGACAACTAACTGTCAATGTTGTTATAGAAACGTTGTACTGGTCGATTTTTTTCTTCAAGAAGTGATTGTCTTGCTTGAGCTTAGCTAGTGGCTTGCTAGTCTTCTTCCTTTCTGCAGCCAACTCTTGGTTTATTCTGTGATCACGAGAAATTGAAATTTAGGCCTAGACATGTTTGCATCCCATGGTCAATCACAGACAAACATTTCAGGCAGAACAGGTGATAATGAGCTCTATTGTCTACATTCGTTGATTTACAGGTTAGCCACACCAGAGGTCAGCATAATAGGACTTCACTTGGGCATTCCAGGTACATGATTACACTCACTCACTTGGTAAGTTCAGCGTGCTGCACAGCTAGTTTGTGAATTTCTTCTTCTAGACAGTTGAGCTGTAGTCTGCGTTGCTCCAGTCCTTCAGCAAGAGTAGCTTCTTCCACATCCAAGGAGCTCATAGCCAGTGATAGACTAGAGAGAGACAAACAGACAGACAGTAGGTGCTACAAAGAACTGAGTCAAATTTGATTTGCTTGGCTCTAAGATCTACAGCATCACACAACACTCCTCACCTTGCTAGTGAGCATTCACCTAGTTTGGCAGCAAGAGCAGCTGTGGTGAGTGTATCAACACATTGCTTGCTATTAGGAGACAAATCTTTGAGAGTCACACCCACTGTTGCATGAACTGCATGAAGTTTCTGAGCTGGAGAGAAAAATCTTGTAAATAAACAACAAACTCTGTGTCAAAACTTATCACCCTCTGACTCGTACTCCCTGGTCTGACGTTCAATCACAGATAACATGACACCATTCTGGTGTTCAGCTTCTTCTGAACGCTGAGCCATGTCAAACAGTGTGTCTATCGTACTAGTGTTGAGTGCCTCATAGTGAGGGATACCAGTAGGTGAACCAGCAGCAAACACCTTCTCTATCCAATGCTGCACCTGAAGGAAGGAGGAGCAATAACACAGCCATAGCTAGTGTAGCTTGTACACACATGTTCCTGTTTGTTCTCCATGACTGATGTTAGCAACCTCGTTGGTATTAACACTTGATCACTGATCTGACATGATCACATTGATCAGATCAGCTGTATCTTAGCGGGCGCGGGAAAAATTATCTTACCGGATATCTACACTTTCTTAATACTCCGCACAGAAATATCAAAAAAGAAAATGGTGGACCTCTAGCTTGTTCCGAACTGTGCTGATGGTGCGACAGTGATTCAAGAAGCCAGTTGCAGATCATGAACAAGAAGGAACGCGGCAAAGAAGGTTCAGAGAAGTGGGGCTCAGGTGAAGACGTCAGCCAGGCCGTGGTGATCGCCGATAGCTTCAACTTTCGATTCCTGCCCGTCACAGCCGAGAAACCACGTGCACTGATTCCTCTCGTCAACCGTCCTCTCATCGACTACACGGTAGAGTTTTTGGTCGTGTCTGGCGTTGAGGAAATATTCGTGTATTGCTGTGCGCACTCTGATTTGTTGAAAAAGTACTTGGCGCAGTCGAGATGGAACAAGCCTGGGTCTCCAGTTCGACTGCATACTATCATAGCCGAAGATTGCCCTTCTGTTGGCGACGCTCTGAGGGATATAGACTCGCAGGCTCTCATTCGTTCAGATTTCGTGCTCGTTTCTGGTGATCTTGTTAGCAACATGGAGCTGAGAGAGGTCATCAACAAACACAAGCAGCTGAAGCAGACAGACAAGATGACAGTCATGACCAATGTGTACAAGAAGGCTGCTCCAGGGCATCGCACTCGCAGTGTGGAAGATGATATCCTCGTTGCTACTAACTCATCCGATGGTCGTTTGCTGTTCTGTGAGAAGCCAACTGGTAAAAAGAAATTGGCGGTTCCTGTCGAGATATTCGAGGAGAATGGTGAAGTTGATATTCACTATGATGTGCTGGACTGTCACATCAGTGTGTGCTCTCCGAGTGTCCCTCAACTTTTCTCTGACAACTTCGATTATCAGACACGATACCATTTCATTCGAGGAATTATTGTGAACGAAGAGGTCCTTGGTAACCACATGTACGCCCATTTCATATCGGACCAGTATGCTGCACGTGTGAGTAACTTGCAAACATACGATTCCATCAGTTCTGATGTCATCCATCGCTGGGTCTACCCGCTCGTGCCTGACAACACTCTTACAGGTGGCTACTCGTATGGTCGCCGCAACATCTACCTGGGGAGCCTTGTTCAGCTAGCGTTTGGCTGTGAGCTAAAGGAAGATGTGGTGATAGGTCCCAGCAGCAAAATTGGTACTGGTACCATTATCACTCACTCGTCCATTGGACGTAATTGCACGATTGGAAAAGGTGTCTCCATTGTCGGCTGCTACATATGGGACAATGTTGTCATTGGCGACGGCTGCAAACTGAACAAGTCTATTTTAGCGGACAATGTTGAACTAAAGTTAGGAGTAGAAGTAGAGCCGGGATGCATTATCTCATTCAAGGTAATCATTGGAGCAAATTTTGTGGTTAAGTCGGGCAGTCGGCTGACAACAAGTGTGCATTCTTCTCTTCCCTCTGGAGATGGCTGGGAGGATGATTTCAGTGAAGCTGTTACCCAAAGCAAGCCGGTTGACATGGCTGAAGAGGTAGGCGAAGGAGGAAGGGGATTCAGATGGGAGCCACCCACAGTGGACAGTGACGATGGTTCTGAAAATTTGTTTGTTGAGCAGTGGAACCAAGATACTGTCGAACAAGAAGATGAAGTTGAGAGTAGTGACTCTGAAGTATCGCCAGAGGCAACACCTGAACCAATCGCACGACTCACTAGCGAGGCAGAAGCTGATTCAGTTTTCTACTATGAAGTCCTTGACAGCATTCGATCTGGTGTGACAGACGGAGTCCCAAATGATAACACCATTTTAATGATCAACTCATCGAAGCACGCATACAACATACCAATACAGGAGGTCCCTCTTGCAGTAGTGAAGGCAATCCTTGAGGGACAGGCTGACGCAAACCCACACGACAAATCTCTCTTTTTCTCATATGCACAAAAGTCGTTTACGCATTATCAGCCTCTTCTCTCACACTACATTAAGGACAGTCGCACACAACTCAGTGTACTCCAGTGTCTGACCGATTGTGCTTGTCAAGGTAACAGCAGCATTTTAGCATTTCTTCCCAAGATCGTTCTGCTTTTGTACAATTTGGACATTATTGAAGAGACAGCTATAGTTAGCTGGAATGACGGACTGAGTCGAGCAGAGCGTACTCTGCAGCAAGAGGAGATTTTGCAGAAAATGCGTCCTGTGATTGAGTGGCTGCAAAACGCTGAGGAAGAGTCTGAGGAATCTGACTAGATAGAGACGAACTGCATAATTTATTTCATTGTCTCACATTTTGTCTGCCTATTTAATTTTTGATTACCACAGAACGACAATGAAGTGAAGCGATTTTACAGTACATGTGTATTGATGAGGGTGACAAGCGACCGTAAACCTTGTTCAATGATTATATAAAGAGTGATTGGTAGGTACATAATAATTATAAATTGTAGAGAAATTTTAGTCGACCTTTTCCCATGGTTTAAGATACACAAGAACAAAGAATATGCTAATTAATACTATAACCACTAAACCGCCAGCAAAAAATATTCTCCAGTCTGGCAGTTCAAAGGTCAACCAGTTCTTCTTTCTAATCATCACTGGATGAATCGTGGGAGCATTCATTGTTAAGTGGATTTCGTTGAGATTAGCTTTCTGCTCCTCTACATTGTCTTTGACTCTCTGCATGTCTTCATCGACTTTGTTGAGGAGAATATCACGACTGTGTTTCCACTTCAGAGCGCTGTGTATACTGAGATCTCTGCAGGTACAAGAATGGGATGAGGAGAATAAGACAAGAGTGTGTCAATACCTGTACACAGGCTCATCGGAATCATCATACTCATCGTCTGCATCCAGAGACTCCTCACCTGAGCTGTAATAAGTCTCGGGACCACCGAACCTCAAATCATCGCCAGAAGTACCACCAGAACTTTGAGTCCCAGACTTCTTGTCCTCTCGAATGGTATTCTGTCTCCTTCGTTCTCTTTCCGAACTCTCTGTGAGAACACTGTGCTCAGCAACAGGTATCTTGATGTTCTTTAGTGCATGAAAATCTTGGTCACTATAGAGCTTGTTGACTCTACGCAGCTCAGCTACCTACAATTACACAGCATAATATTGACAAAGGTGTCTATGAAGAACAATGAAGTGTAACAAAAACAATCTGCTTCAAGACCAGCAGAGAACTTACTGGGCAGCCGTATCTCAGTGACACTCGTTGAAGACTGTCTTCCGGTAATAGTGGTTCTACTATTAGTTCTTGCTTGGGACGCTTTGTGCTCGGGCTCTTTGGCTTCCGGTGCTTGTTCCGCCGTGGCTTTATCTTGACCATTTCTATCATCTCGTCGTTCTCACTCCGGTGTTCAAGAGGTGCGGGTCTTCTGTGTTTAGGCAAAACGGACGGTCTTGGTTCGGGACGAACATCTTGTTGATGGGCGGATAGGGGAATCTGGGCTCTCTTCGGTGACTCGTCGGGGTCAATTGTAGATAAACGAAAATAGCCATTCTTTGCACTCATGTCATTTAGCAGGCGCATGAGGCATGCAATAAGCGCTGGTCGACTGTCCTACAACTTGCCCTGAATTGTTGGTGAAAGTCTTTGACCACCCGCCCGTCTGTTGTTCTAAATAGTGAGCATCGAAGGAGTTGAAGGGTTAATCTGTTGTATCTCACGTGATGTATTGGGCGCACAAACCAAACTCACAACAGCTCCTTGTACACACAACCAGTGTATACAATACACAACCCACTGTCTATATGTAAAAGGATGCACATTTCAGGAAATATAAAACGACAAAGAAGCAATCAGCGCGGTACTAGATGAATGGAGCCATTCTCGCAGCCGCTGGAACATCATCGAGTTACTCCGATTACTCGCCACACACAAGCTACAGAGCGATAAGATAACGATATTTACTATGGCCTTCCCACGCACTTCGCTAGATATGAACCAAGTCGGACTGAGTGGTGAATCCAACGATGACGAAGACCAGATTACCTGCTCATTAGCACTGGAATTGACACTACAGCGCATTTGCGCGGAGTTGTTAGAGAGATACAAGAACACCAAAGACTGGAGAGCAGTTTCACAACTAGCACACGCCCTTGCAGATAGCGCTGAGCGTGTGGACAGCCGGGAAGGAGCAGGAGAAGCACCCTGTGCCTGCGCTCGAACAGACCAAGCAGCCACAAAAAGGCCGACCACTCCCATTCTGGGAGGAGGGAAATCTGGCTCTCTGCCTTCACCAAGACACGTTGTAGCCGTATTACCAGGCAAGACTGACGACTGTTTCAACTTGCTAACATCTTTCAAGTCTGTTCTGCGCACAAAGGAGGACTTCTCTATCCTCAGAACAAGGTTGAACTTGCAAGAAAGCTTTATCCAAGAAAGCTTAGCCAGTCAAGACCCCACCTCCCTATCCGAGGGACTTCAGAACTATCTGGTAGCTGCTTTAGCAGATTCAGTGACTCAGAGTGATCCACTCCTTACCTGTTTCTTGTCAGACAGAGTACACAACTTTGCCAAAGCTGTGCTGGAGACAGGTATGTTTGTTTGTGTGTGTGTACGTGCGTGTGTTAAGAAGTGATAGTGGTGCAATAACATGCACACTGTACATTGACTTTATTCACACCTGTTCATCTCACATAAACTCGTAAATGACTAGCAATAATATATATTTGTTCACATGTGCTGCCATCACGTTTCACTAATGCAACATCTGGAACAACAGCCTTCACAAACACTGGCAATGCTGACGCCAGCAACTTTCCTTAAAGTACATGCTTCGTGAGCCAAAGTACACAATTGGTTTCTGACTCCAATTGATTTTATAACCTTACTGTGAAGTTTTAGACTGTGTAACCAGTGTTGAAAGTTTGAATCAGTTGATGCTTGAAAGATCAACACTTTGAAACTCTACTGGTATTTTAGCACTTCAGTAATATTTCATTTCTGTAAAAGGATTTCACACTGTGTAGGAATGTGCTTTAGCACTGTGTAAGAATTCATTATGAAACCACACTTGCTTGTCAACTAACATCTCCCTATCAAGACTTGTTAAAGTCTGATGTTTTCCTCATCTCACTATGACTTTGATTTTTCTCACTAATTTGATAATGATTGTGTATAGCACGATAATACATAGTATCATTAGCAGATGATATAGTACGTTACTTCCTAAACTATGATAGTGTAACTGTATACTCAGCAAGTTATTATCAAAACATATGTCATTGTTCGTATACTCTTGAGCATATTGTTACTATACACCTTTCGGCACTCAACCAACGCCCACCATGTTCTGCATCGCTGCCCCTAGCATGCATACAACATTTGCCTTTGTCGAAAAACCGTAACGCTTTGCTCCACACGACACCAAACTAACACTAATGGAAGTAACTACCATTGATCCTTTGTCATTATGCTATTTTCAAAGCATTTGTTGTGCCTCTGTTTTGTCTGGGAGTGGCTGTGACACAATCAAGTCAACCTTGTTTGTACACATCCTTGAGGTATTGTTGACAGTGAACTTGTGAACTCAATTTGTCAGAGCTCCCATCAGTGTTGCATAGCCATGTGCTATCTCCCACATCAGCACTACATCAATCATCAGTGTTATCATTAGATACTGTATGAGTTTTTCAAAACCAATTTTCCTGGTATGAAGGTGTGTGCTCACCTTGTGCTCTTCAAGGCTGTACCTGTATTTTTGTTGGGAATTTGCTTTTCATAAACAACTGCAGCATGTTTTGAAATAACTTGTGATTATGCTCATACTTTAGGAGTACCTTTGTGAATAACATTCTATGTACAGTGTGAGTCACACTTCATCTCCTTGTACAGGTGATACAGCTGTAGTTGATGATCAGCTGACAATGGAAGATCCACTAACTACCAATCCAATCTCAGGATCGTCCGAACCTCACCGTCACGTTTCATCATCACAACCATCACCAACTCACAATGGCCTTGTCACAGAATCCACTGAAACACCGCCAAACAGCCAGAAACCATCAGACCAGCCGCCTAATGGAGACATAGACTCCACTGAGCACATAGCTACTTCTGTTGAGAGCAATGGAGGTGTTCCTCAAGATTGTGAACTCGAGAGTGACCGGAAGCTTGCTTCAACAGAGCCAAATCAAATTGCTGAAAATGGCTTGCCAAATGGTGATTCAGAACAAGCTGTAGCTCGATCAAACTCTTCTAGTTCGCCTTCACATTCTTTTGGTCTTATTCCAATAGGAGAAGTAGAGAATGAGACAGATGATAGCAGTGCTCTTGATCTTAGTGGCAGCGTGACTGAACCACCTTCCTGTGAGAGCAGTAGCAGTGTTCAAAGCAGTCCAGTTGCTGCTGGGCAGCTCAAGGTCAACTCACCCAAAAACAAGCGAGCAATGAAATCTCGTAGCACGTCATTCTTCGAAAGCTCATTGAGTTCAGTAGCAGGGATCAAGAAGTCATTCTCATTTAAAAAGAAGCACAGCACTATGAAACCAAAGATGCAAAGATCTGACACCCTATTTGAGGGCGCAGTTTCTCTAGCCGCTCCCGAGTTGACTACAAATTGGGATCCAACTTGCATTCTTGAAGAGCTCTATCAAGACCATCGTTCAGTTGTCACACAATCATCCACGAGTGGTGAAAACAGTCGCCATGCAGGCTATCTAGACAAGTTACCAGTCAACCAGCGAAAACCAACTGTCATGAAGGGTTGGAAGACTCGATTCTTTCGGCTGACCAGAGGTAGTTTGTTTTACTACGACGATGAAGTTTCAATGAAAGCTACTTCATTTATTCGTCTCACTGATTCCAAGATAGTCATGGACTCAAACAGTCTGAAGTTAGAGATTGTTGAGAAAGGCAGTGGGAACTACATCATCCTCCGAGCGGAAAACCAAAATGACATGATTGAATGGCATCGTGCCCTTCAGCT
This sequence comes from Haliclona indistincta, assembly GCA_964017065.1. Lineage (NCBI taxonomy): Eukaryota > Metazoa > Porifera > Demospongiae > Haplosclerida > Chalinidae > Haliclona > Haliclona indistincta. Next base: position 7,766,726 of record OZ024792.1, read on the forward strand.
AGAAGCTGTGCATCCTACCATGACTCACAGGATGTCTCTCTCTCCTCCCAACTCCTCTCCCACTCTCATCATTGATCTTGGGTCATGCTCGGTTAGAGCTGGTATTGCTACTGATAATGCATATCCGCAGATGTTCTTTCCGACTGTTTGTGCTGAGGACAATGAAACAGGTGAAGTGATAGCATGTGGTCTTGAAGCTCTCCTGCCATCAATCAGAAGCCACTGTCGTCTAGTCTATCCTCGTCGGACTAAGATAAGAATGGACTGCAATGATTCCGTGAGACCATACTACCAAGCCATCATTGAGAAGGTTGCTCAAGCTCTTCATGTTGAGCCAGGTAACTCCAGCGTCATCTTCTCGGTGTCTTCAGCAATGCCCGAATCACAGAAGCAAGATTTAGTGGAAGTCTGTCTTGAATTGTTCGGTTTCCGAGGAATACTAATACAAGAGCAGAGTGTTCTGGCCCTGTATTCTTACAGCTGCACATCAGGCATTGTTATTAATGCAGGTGACACTATTGATGTAGTGCCGGTCATTGATGGATACAAAGTTGATGCTGGCTCGTCACATCTGCCCTATTGCGGCCATTTGGTTACTGAGAATCTATCCAAGTTTGCGACTGAGAAAGATATCCGCTATTTCTCTGGCATAGAAATGTACATTATGCGATTTATCAAGGAGAGTATCTGCTTTGTCTCTCCTAACTACGAAGAAGACACAGAACAGTGTGAGGAAAGCGCAGCTACGTACATTCGAGCAGTAGAGTTGGATCGATTCAATCTTCCTGACCACAGAAAGGTAATCCATCTTGACTCCGCCCTCTTCAAAGCTCCTGAGGGACTCTTCAGTCCAAGCAAATTTGGCAAAGATGCTCTAGGCATACATGAACTTGTTGTTAAGGCTGTCGACCAATGCCCTATTGACATGCGTAGAGAAATGGCACGCCGCATCTATCTGTCTGGTGGTACCACTTTAATGGTTGGATTCCCTGAGCGGCTTGAAGTTGAATTACGCCAGCTCTTGATGCCCCGTGCAGAGGTGCAGGTTCATGGTAGTGAAAATCGGCAGCATGCTGCTTACATTGGTGCTTCTGTACTAGCCTCTCTTGCTTCGTTTGAGAAGTCTCTTATATCTCTTGAAGACTGGTCTGAAAACGGACTCAGTGCATTGAATAAAAACACTATTTGAAATTTGTGGTTTGTTGTTTGTAATCTACTCTCACTGATTTTACAATAATATCCACTCCATGTCTTAGCATTAAATTTTTATTTATTATAAACCGGAAGTATCGTAATAATGAGTTCATTGTTGCCAATTTACGGCACAAGTAAGTACGATGTGCAATAAAAATTATAATCCTCGTGTTCATTGATCAGTTGTCAGTTTATTTTTAGATGAAGTTGCAGTTTCTATGTTGGTAGCTTGCAGGAGATCCTGTTGATTGACTGATTTTCAAGGCATAGGAAGTACATCACTCGGAGATTAGAACATGTCTACTCAAGGCGACCCTGCCAGCAACTCCTCTCCTCATAGGAGACACAGAAGTGACGAGACGAATCAAATCGTGATGGCGAAAGACCCAGTAGCATTTGCAATAGGCCTCGGTGACGAGATGCCGCCAGAACTGCCGCCTAGAAACACCGAGACAGGGCCTTATCGTCGAACAAGATCCAGTGGAACAGTGTCCGTGGTGTCTGCGCCGGTAGTCCGCCAGACTACGCCAAAGTCCTCACGAGAAGAAGACAATTACTTTGATCCTGCGGACACTCTTAGATCTGGACGCAGCAGCACGGCGTCTATTGTTTCGCTACAAGAAAAGAATAGAATGATCATGCACAACAAGATCTTGAGTCATAATCCCCGCGGGATTAGCCCTCTTGAGCCATCTGGAGCACCACCTGTAAAGGACATGAGTGAATATAGTATTCCCTTCAACCAACTCGAAGACCAGCAGAGAGGGCGTGGAGGATCCGTCATGTCGGTGTCCTCGATGGGCTCTAACTCTTCATTGCATCAATCTTCCACAACTTCCAAAATTGTATCTGCATACATGGCAAAACGAGGCCACCCTCCTCCCTTACCACAAGGAAACCCACTAAATGACACAATGACTGCTCCACCAGCTTTTCCTCCTCCACCGCCACCTGAAGCAGCTGGTGGCCACCAACCGCCATTGTCTTCGTTTTCTCCTCCTCCAATACCTGTCAGTGGTGTTGTCCCTCCTAGTTCAGACTATGAAGACCCTTGGGATGCCCGGAGTAACCTCAGAAACTTACCAATCCACCGCACTAGAGTGAATGATGAGAGAAGATTCACTGCCCCTGCTTCTCATCGATTACCAGGATCACGTACCTCTCCTCAACCGGATATCCACCACCATCATCGAAGATCAGATCAGCATCGAAGAACATCAGATCAGCAGCATCGCAGCAGCAGCCATCATCATGAAGGTCATCACAACTCATCTCGTAGAGATAAGTCACATAGGAAGTCGCCTGTTGAACCTGCCCACCCACGAACACACAGTGGCAGCACTTCAGACTATGTTCCAGCAGATCCTAGTCCGGCATGGCCGCCAGCCTCAGGTGAGCCGGAATATGTGGTACCCCCTGATGCCCAAGATCACCCTATACGTATCCATACTTACCCCCCACCAATCCTGCATGACGGGGGCGGCGGGATAGTGAATGGCGGTCATTATGTCAATCAGCCTCAACTACCAGCTGCCCCTCTCAGTCCCCCCCTACCGCCTCGAAATGCAAGGACGCATGGGTACCCCCCGCTCCTTCCTGATCCATCTATTACACCTACAGATCACAGGCCCCCGCAGTGGCAGATTGATCCAGCTATTCCACTAGAAGACCAGCTGTAAGTACAAACATGCTTATTAGATGCATTTTTGTTGCTGTTCTCTGCCACTTAATCTGTCTAGATATGATAATACTTGAGCCTCTGATAATGCTTATTGGATAATGCATCACATGTGTACACAAGATAGTTGTTGTCACGCATTACACATTGTCCAAACATTTATGATGCTGTCGTTTAGTTATCACAATATTCCAAGTTGTTTTCTGAGATGACCCAAGTCCATTATGGTTTAGTATGGTTTTGAATCTATGGTGTATGTGTGTATGTGTGTGTGTGTGTGTGTGTGTGTGTGTGTATGTGTGTGTGTGTGTGTGTGTGTGTGTGTGTGTGTGTGTGTGTGTGTGTGTGTGTGTGTGTTGTGTGTTGTGTTGTGTTGTGTTGTGATGTGTCTTCCTTGGTTAGTATCTGTTGTTCATTCCTCCTGCATCAAAGATTATCGCATGTACTTGCTGATAGTGAAGTCAACTTGTGTACAAGCGTTTAACCCTTCTAGTTCTTAATTTACTGCTAGTATTGATCCATGTTTGGGTTGCGACCTGGATCAATAGTGTGTGAGAGTGTTAGTTTTGTTTCCGGTTATCTCTGATATGATCAGTCACAAGAGAGCTTTCTAGTACTATTCCTTTCTACACGTACATTATGGGACCTTGTACACGAACAATCAAACACACACGGACATGCTTAGTGAGCCCATGCACGCTGTCTACACTCTTCTGTATACTGGATCAAGATATGGTGTGTTTCTACACTTGTCTTGTCTGGTTTGATTGTGCAAACATGGAACCAGGCAGACAGATAGTCAGACTGGCTAGGCAACACATGTAGCACAAACTGGTTACTGTCTGTCTACACTAGTTTCTCTGAAATGACTGACTTGTTCTCACTCTTCTCTTCCTCTTTTTCAGTTGGTACCACGGCAACATATCCCGAGATAAAGCAGAAGAGATACTTCAGAAAAAGCAGGACTTTAGCTTTCTGGTTCGAAACAGCGAAACCTGTAGAATGGTTTATTCCTTGTCAATAAGGTAAACAGTACTGGTTATTAATAGGTGTTAGGTGTTATTAACGGGATTGTTTGTACATAGTGGAGCTTTCGTTTTCACTAATTCAATCATAACCTTTATCACCCATGGAGTGGTAAAGTCCTTGCTCCCATAGAGTTCTAGTTCTGTCTGTAGCATAGTAGAGTCAGAAGTATGCTTACTGTAGTGTTCTCTGCCTGTAGCATAGCATGACGTTTATGTACAATGTACTTGTATGGTCACCAATGCTACCACTGCATGCCAGCTCCAATGATATGTGACCCATGCATTGATCTTTCTGTGTTCTATACCTTTCTTGGTTACCGTGGTTTTAGTATAATTGAATGAAGGTATCGGATGTCACTCACTCATGCAAGCACAATACAACCTCTCTCCATCCTCAGCAGTATAATGGCTTTACACTTAGTTTAAGAATACCAATCTGGTTGTGCTTTTGAGATGTCTCGTCTCACTATGCTTGTAGGAATGGTGTTGTTGCTGTTGCGCCTCTCTGTGGATAGTTTAACCTTTACAGCATGTCCTGAAATGTGTTCTAATCTGTTCATTGTACATGTGTGTGCACACGCTGACAGTTATTTTAATACATATTTGACAGTCGGAAATTTGACAAATCTGAGCTACTCAGAACACCTGACTACATGGTTTGATGTTAGCTTTGACATTTTGTCCATCTATGTGTGTGTGTGTGTGTGGGTGTGTGTGTGTGGGTGTGTGTGTGTGTGTGTGTGTGTGTGTGTGTGTGTGTGTGTGTGTGTGTGTGTGTGTGTGTGTGCAAGGTCACTTATGTAATGCACTTCCAACTAGACGTGCTCAATGATGCTGATAATTTGCTTAGGGAAGCAGCCATAGATAGTGTTACACTCTAGACTGTTATCATGGTTTAATTGCCCATTATGGTAACTGATATTTTTCACCATTAGTTTCAAATTACATGTAGCAAAGGTGTCTTTTGGGGTGGAAGTTTATTGAGGCAAGCCTGAGTGAACAATGACATTTCCCGTGCACGGAAGCTTGTATCTGTCGTAGTGTGCGTTTGTCTCCCCAAGAATTAGAACACGGGTCAACAATAACATGTAGCGTGCAGAACACGCAATCTTCTCTGGTTGCCTCATACACAGAGTAGCCAGCTGAAATGTCTCTGTATGAGTCTGTCATCAAAAGAAGCTTTCATCATTTGCATCAAGAGTTGTTCAAGCTTCTGTAAGGTTCCAATCAAACGTCTCAGCATAGATTCCTTGATTACATTCACGCTTCCTGTGTAGCAATGGGCGTTACTGGTTATCGAGCATGTGCACTACATGTTATTGTGATGAGCGGTGTGTATGTTGTTAGTGTGCATTGCAAGTTGTTTGCTGCTGGCTCTGATCAGCTCAGGCTCGCTCTATAGTATGAATGTACTAGTTATAGTGTCTGTCTGTGTAATGAGGTGAAATATCTCGCTTGGAAGGGGTCCCCCATTGTACAGTGGAACCCAACATGTGGTCCCAAATCAATAAATAACAACCCTAAGTCTCTAAACAGGACACTGTGGATTCCGAGGGTGTCTGGAATTCACTCCACTGTAGTTGAGTTATGAGTTTGCGATGACGTTCTTACATTGCAATATCTCCTGCAAATGAAATTCATTCAAAATCTATGGTTTTAGTTAGTGAGCAAGTGTAGTTGTGCGTTTGTTATCACTATAAGTAGGGTGTGTGTGTATATGTTCTCTATGTAAAGTTGATAAACTAAATATGGTTAGGCTGTTGAGGTGTTGCTAGACATGGCTTCTTGTGGATGCTTTATGGTCTGGAGAATGCAAACATTATTTTTGGTGTGTACCAAATGACTGGCTGTGGGTATAGTGGTACAGCACAAAGTAGAGTACTGTACAGTGATAGGGGGTTTTATACAAATGACAGGTTCAACAGATACCACCTCACCTGTGTGTATGATGCAATAGCCATACACTGGTGAAACTAGGCATGGCTAGATTAGGTTGTAATTATTTCCTCTGAAGAATCACTACAACTATGGTACTTCACTGACACAGATATTAATGCCTCTGTGAGTTTATGTATAATATTGAGCTCATTTAATTACATTAAACGTACGAACAGACAGTGCAGGATGTGAGCCTGTTGTAGTTGTTCTGTCTGCATGACCAGATAAACCTGTTTCTACAAAGGTTGCGCTACCCAAGATAATTATTATGAATAGTCTATCAGGATTTCATGCAGTACCCTGGGAAATGGGGATTTCCCTTCCCTAACTTCAGCGTCCCCCAAGAATTAAGAACAGAAATTTAATTTTGTGCATATAGAATTAGTCTTGAAGGTCTCAAATCACTATCAGAGGGCTTAAAATTGAAACCTTTAAAGCTCCCTAGAAAAACATTTGTTGGAAAATTTGTATGGAACCCTGGTAAAATTTGTATGACACCCTGGGAAAATTTGTATGAAAAATTTGTATGTCTAATAAAAAATTATGAGTCCTTGCTCAACAGATAATTTCATTACTGTCCCATTTCATTACTTTGAATTTGTTATCAGCATCACTGCTCCACATTACTTCTTTTTTCTCTCTTCCAGGGATCACACCAGCCGTGTCGCCAATGGATTTGTTCACCTCAAAATAACGCATGAAAAGAACGGCTTTGTTCTCGGGCAGTTCAGCTGTCCATATCGTACTGTCCCAATGTGTATTGACTACTACACACGCCATGAACTAACAATTAAAGGAGTACAGCATCGAAGACTAGGCTATCCTGTTGCTAGGTGATAGCCAGGCGCTATGACTGTTTGCACTGCTTGGTTGGTGCATAGCCGTATAATTAATACTATTTTCTCATCTATTGTTGTGTGTGTGTACGTGTGTTCATTCCTATAGATCCAGTACTAGTACATCTGACAATACATTATTCTCTTCATCTCACTTTCCTATTTTTCACTGATAGTTCTTCTTTCGAATCAAAAATCATCTATCATTATGACTCACAGATTATTAGTTATTATTATTATTGTTCAGTATCAGTCAAATTGTCTTTCTAGTGATTATTCAATGTTGTGATTATCCTCGCTGTTGACAGCGTGTTTGCAGTATTAAAAACATGTCTATAAACTTTACAAAATCAGTTGAGAAGATTCTTGTTGATAGGCGGAGCCAGTTAATGCTAATGCTTTTAATAACGGGAGGGGAGGAAGATGGCGACAGACGGTTACGATATGGCCGGGAGTCGACAGCGGTCTCCTTCGCTGTACTCGCAAGAGGATTATGAAATCGAGGAGCCGCAGCCCATCTACATGAAGCGTCTAGACGTCATGCAGTCGTACAACGCCTGCTTTGAAGGAGACGATGACTCGTACGAGTCAGTGTCTGATGATGAAGAGGGTCTTGACTTATCGGCTCCTCCTTCAGAATCGTGAGTAGCATAGCGTGTGGTGCGTACCTGTGAGAGATAGTGTGTGTGTGTGTTTATGTGCGTGTATTGTACACGACTAACTAGCTATTGAAAACTTCCTCGACCTCTGTTTTTCTGATTTGCACACACATGCAGTTGGTACCATGGTATGATAAACAGGCAGACAGCTCTGGACAGACTCAAGCATATGCGGACGGCAGGAGCATACCTTGTTCGTGACAGCACGAATCAGCCTGGAGACTATGCTATATCATTTTTCAGTCGGCACGGTCAAATTCATCATTTCAAGATCAGTTCAATTTGCGGTGATTACTACATTGGTGGTCGGCAATTTTCATCATTGGGTGACCTACTTGGGTACTATAGCAACTGCTCTTGCATACTCGAGAATGAGCGTTTGGATGTACCTTGTTTACCACCAAAGGTGTAGTTTACACTATTCCTGTATATTTGAGATTTTTGTGTATTTTGGCAGTTGGGGTGAGGATTTTATGTGTTAGCGTAGTCTGGTTGGGTTTGTATTGGGAAGCCGGTTGTCTGTTCTTGTATGAGAGGTGTTGTGTTGAGTCTCATCATCAATAACAGTGACATGTGGCTCTGCTGGTTGATAAACTATGACCTGTCTAGGTGTTATTAATAGTGTTTTAATTTACTCTTTATTGAAGCCTTGTAATGATGTCCTTATGGTAGCTGTGCTGTTACCTTGAGCCTAGCTATCCCTTGGGCCTAGCTATCCCTATGTCTTTCTGATATACCGTTATGCACACACACACACACACACACACACGATGATTGTTCGGCCTGCATATTTTAAGATGCCGCGTTACTTTCAGTATGTGAGCTATAACAACACAGCTCAGAGAAGGAAACCTTCATTCACGGAATTTGCTCTGAAATGTTGCAATTTTATCGCCTAGGCTACCGGAGATTAATAACTGTTGTCCAATTTCCTCGATGTTGTGTTAGATACATTTGCCTCCATTATAGCCATCATGTACATGATGATCAGTGTATCTTGTAATTGGTGAGATGTGTCTAATACATTGTTCGCTATTTTGAAAATATTTTCAACACTGTGTTTTTTTCTCAGCCCGTTCCGCTACACTTGATGTTGAGGTCCACATCGTCACATGTCAAAACACCTGGCACAGATGAACTAAGGTTAATAAACTGTTTATTAATAATGTGTGTATGGTATACTAAAGTTAGCAAAATATAATTATAGTGATCAAAAAATAAATAAATATTGTTGAAACATCCTTGAAAAATACACACTCATACCCTACACTCAACAAAAAAGGCAGATAGGGTAGATGTATAAGTTGCATAAAAAATAAGATGTATAAGCTGCATAAATTGATGTGTAATATAATTATAGATAAGATAGGGTAGAAAAATAAGATGTATAAGCTGCATAAATTGATGTGTCTGTGTGTACTGTTGTTTCATGGCTGCCTGTCTCTCCCAGTATCCAACCTGGAGAGGTGTTTCTACTGCTGAGCAGAATTAACGACGATTGGGGCTGGGGACAATCGCAGAGAACAGGAGACAGTGGATTGATACCGTTCATTATCATGGAAGATTTGGTATGAACATATACTAGTTCTTATGAAAGTTGTATTAATGTATTGCAACATAGTCGGGAGCAGATGAAAACCTTGGAAAGGTGTGGTTTCACGGATCTATCGACAGAGATGAAGCTGTAGAGTTATTGATGAAAAGTGAGTGTTTTTTGAAAGGGATCTCTTGCGTTTTCTGTTGTCGTTATCACTACTGTATTGACACTGGTACTCTGTCAATACTACACACATGTTGTAAGGGCTTGTTATGGATTTGATAGACACACACACACACACATGTGCATGTACACACACTTTAGAATTCGGTAATTACTCACTGTTTCAACTGTTATTCAGATGGAGAGCTTGGCTCTTTCATTGTTAGAGTGAGCCATGGAGCAGGAATGTATTCATTAGCAGTGAGGCAAGTTGTAACAACAGTGCTTGAATATTTGAATTGTTTTGACACTAACATTGAGTAATGTAAATTAGTACGCATTCTGCTGTGCAGAGAAAGAGAGAGAGGTAGGGGAGGGAGAGAGAGAGAGAGAGAGAGAGAGAGAGAGAGAGAGAGAGAGAGAGAGAGAGGGAGGGTGGGAGGGAGAGAGAGAGAGAGAAAAGTGTATATGTATGCCTGGCTAGTAAGTTGCACATAGTACTTGCTTAGTGGTGTATGACCTCTGAGATAGTGCATTACTCGGTGTGTTGCCTCTCTATAGAGCTGGTGATCGTGTGCAGAGATTTCTAATCCAGAAGCACGTGGACACGGGCTATTTCGTGTTTGGTGGACGGATGTTCAACTCTCTTCAAGATGTCATTGACCGCTATCAACAGGAAGAGATATTGGAGGGTGTACGACTTGGCTTGCCAATACCAGCAGTGAGTAACAGAACATAGTCTTGCTATCTTATCTCGATTTTCCTTCTAGGAGATATTCTCTCCGCCCTCAAGAATACAGTATCCAGTATCTGACATGCAAGGCGTCTCCATCAACTCGCCTCGTGGACGACGACCCAGTACGATCATCACACGGGACAGACCGGGAGACAAGGCAGGCTTGATGTTATTACGCAAAGGTATTGAATAAACCTATATGAATTAGTGTTTATAATTCTTTATAATTACTTTAAATGATTGTTTTCCCGCATATTGACAACTACTTTTCCAGGCTCAAAAATTAACATTTGCCTTTTTTCTCACTTTGTTTATCAGGCAAGAAGTCACCAGTGTTCGGCAAGTGGAAGGAGTTCCATTTTCACTTCAAATTCCATGAACAGAAGCTCCTGTATTATGACAGTCAGCATGTGCGTACACATAACATCAATCAAGCAATGTCAATCAATGTCACAATCTATCATATGTTTATTACATAGTGTCATTGTTTTATCTCTCTCTCTCTCTTGTTAGAGTCATCGACCGAAAGGTCTACTCGATCTAAAGGAATGTCAAACCTACCCTGTGGATCCCAGCTTGTATGGAAGGTAGTTTCTCTTCATACTATTATGCCGATGTTGTTATTTTTTTCTCTTCTCAGAGATGACTGTTTCGTGGTGATGTTACACTATATTAACGAGATCTCATTTTATTACATCTCTGCTGGCAATGCTGAGGCTGCTCAGGTGTGTAAATAGCTGTGTAGCCTCATCCCCAGGCTCTGTAGCATGGGACTCAGTCTCTAAGAGCTGCTTTGTGAACTTTCTCTCTCAATCTATAGGATTGGGTGCGGCTAATGAGACAGTGTATCCAAAAGAGACCTCACGAGTCAGTACAACAAATACGATCTCTCAGCATGTCTGTGCGAGATTTCAAGCTTTCAAAGCCCACGAATGGCTCAGTCTACTGTCAAGTGTTGGTGGATGGTACCTGCTTGGCGCGTACTAAACCTGTGGTGGAGCAGCAGTCACGCTGTGTTTTCGACCAGCACTTCAAATTTGAGTGAGTACTTGTCATATTTTTGAGTGTGGAGGTGTAATTATTTGTTGTATAACAGGGATCTTCCAGGGAGTGCTAGCAAGGTAACAATTGAATTGGAAACACTAAAGGGAAAGAGAATAGCCAGTTTTATTCATGGTGCAAAGCTCGGTAAGCACCATTGTTCTCCATTGTGTTCTGTGTGAGTGTGTGTCATGTTAGGTGCCGTTCAAATGAAGCTTTCCGATCTACCTAATGGACAAGATGATGACAACTGGCACCCACTTGGTGGAGTGCAGGGAACTCGTGCATCACGAGGACAGATTCGCCTTGTTGCTAACTTTAGACACGAGATTATATTACCTCTAGAAGAATACAGTAGTTTCAGCGAGGTTAGTAAAGCTTGTTCTTGAGAAAGATTTTCAGCTCCATTCTGCAGTGCATTCTCACTAGTGACCTGACGGTCATTGAAGAGTTAGCGAGAGTGTGTGTGGACCATCATGCCGGCCTAGCTAGTACACTCATTCAAATTTTCTGTCATCATCAGTGGGTACTTCCTGTGATCATAAAGTGTCTAGCTGGCGCAATCGATGTTGAAGGTAAGCAATGCTCCTTCAATATCAGTTCTCTATTCTCTTCGCAAAGCTATGCTTCTTTGACACCCTTTACTCTATCTATCTCTCTCTCCCTCCCTCCCTCCCTCCCTCCCTCCCTCCCTCCCTCCCTCCCTCCCTCCCTCTCTCTCTCTCTCTCCCTCCCTCTCTCCCTCTCTCCCTCTCTCCCTCCCTCCCTCCTCCTCTCTCTCTCTCCCTCCTCCTCTCTCTCCCTCTCTCCCTCTCTCTGTCTCTCTCTCTCCCTCTCTCCCTCTCTCCCTCTCCCTCTCCCTCTCTCTCTCTCTCTCTCTCTCTCTCTCTCTCTCTCTCTCTCTCTCTCTCTCTCACACACACACACACACAATGCTCCTATGTTATCCTCTCTATTCTCCTCACAGACAATGTGTCTACACTGTTTCGTTCCAGTACGTTAGCGACTATGCTGATGGATCAATACATGAAGTTAACCGCTAATGACTACCTTCTGGCAGTGGTACGACCTTGTGTGCAAGCCATTGTAGCTTCTGTTGAATCGTGTGAAGTAAGTGCCGCTCAAATTCATGTAACACGCGTTATTATATCATGCAGCTAAATCCAGCTAACTTACCAAAAGGCATCGATATCACAAAGAACCTTGATAGACTTGAGGAACACCTCACACAGTTTTTAGATGTCATATTTCAATCAGCTGATCTCTGTCCTCAGTGAGCAACATGATTTCCTATTCTTCACATTATTTAAACTACATCTATCCATTAGATCAATGCGTTACATATTCCATTCCTTACAAATTGAGGTAGCTACCAAATGGCCTTCAGATGACAACGTTCAGACACGAGCTGTCAAGTAAGTCACACCACAATAGCTATACCTGTGAGGTGTATCATTTTCCTCTTTTAGTGGATTTCTGTTCCTGCGATTTATATGTCCAGTGCTACTCAAGCCTCACCTATTCAATATCATTACGGGTAAGAGAGATATTCTACATAGATACCTTAGAACTATGTCGAGGTAGCTAGAACAATGTCGAATAGGTTTTTCATTTTCAAGGCAAGCATGATGACTTACCACTGATGAGGGATGTTGTGTGTTGCTGTGGAAGCATGGGTTAACTGTTGCTTGCATGCTTCCACTCATGGTCTAATGTAACATGCTTCCATGGATCTATGATCTATGGATCTGTTGCTTGCATGCTTCCACTCATGGTCTAATGTAACATGCTTCCATGGATCTATGATCTATGGATCTGTTGCTTGCATGCTTCCACTCATGGTCTAATGTTACATGCTTCCATGGATCTATGATCTATGTTTCCATGGATCTGTTGCTTGTGTGATGCACATGATTGTCAAGATAATAAATATTCTTTATTCAGAGGCACCGCCAGCAATGGCAGAGAGAACGTTGAGCTTGATGACAAAGGTGGTGCAAAAGCTAGCAAACCTGGTAGAATTTAAAAGTAAAGAACCATACATGACTGCTCTCAACCCATTCATTATCGGAAATATGGACAGAATGAAGGCGTTCGTCTCTGAACTTTCTGTAAGCAATTTGCACTCTCTCTTGCAACTTGTGAGTTCTTTCTTCATCTAGAATGTACCAAATATGCCCAAGAGTGCCCAGAGATCTCCAGACCCCGCCAGGGACTGGGCCGCCCTCTATCAGCTCTGTCAGACATACGAACAAAAGCTGAAAGATGTAGCACAATCACAGGCAAGGAACTGTTCACCACTAAATAACTTTTCTTTGATCTGTTAAATTGAGATTGCTTGTGGATTATCTGGTATCTGAACCACACTTGTTTGTTCTACAGACCTTTGCAAATTGCTTGACAGCAGGGATTGTGAAATGGGCGTTGGCCTATAACGTTAGCCTAGTAGCCAACGCCCATTTTACAATTTCTGCTGTCAAGCAACATGCAAAGGTCTGTATGAGTAGGAAGAGCCCTGATTTTATTAACTTTATTTGTACAATCATAAACTGTAGAAATTGTGTTGTGTAGGAAGGTACAGAGTAAGAGCCCTTATTTCATTGATTATTCGTACAATCATAAACTATGATATTGTGTAGGAAGGATATTGTGTAGGAAAGTACAGAGTAAATATTGTGTAGGAAGGTACAGAGTAATGCTGTCTTGAAATACAGTTTCTTGTGTGTTGATATAACAGATGCTTGCACCTGTGCAGGATAAAGTGATGGATTTGCTGATGAAGATGCAGATGTTGAAAGCCACCGAAGCTAGATATCTCAGCAGAAGACACACTGGGAGGTGGCACACTTGACACTAGCATAGCATAGCACTAGTTAGCAACGACTACTCATCCTCTTGTGTGTTTGTATTTTTTTCTTTAACTTTCGATGAATTTTTTTGTTTGCTATAAATTATTGAGATTTAACCTGACTCACTTCACGTATACTTGCTAGGTCGGTGTCACTCCTTAGGTCAAGTGTCACTGTCTATTTATTGCAGCTGCAATTTGTTTGCATGATCACAGGTATAACCTTCACTACCTTCCTCGTTGTGGGAGGGCGGGTGTTTCTATAATGATTGAGCATATAAAGCGAACTTGCAGCTACCGAATGCATATTTCTCATTTGCAATAACTGTTGCAGACTTGCAGTACAGTGCAAAGATGAGCGATCTTAAGTTTGGAGTTCCAGTTGTTTCTTGTCGGACTGTTTCCCACAAAGATCGAAATCCACCTTCTCCCTTTCCCTTCACTCCAGCTTGCAAAACAGGCAAGCAGCTCATAATTTTATTATTAACTTTGCACTTTGTTCATAGTTAAGTTGTGCACTGCAAGTAGTACAGGATTTATTTTATAAACTCTGAAAACTGCATAGTTTTAGAATTAGAGAGACACTATCCTTTGAAGATCATTAAAAATAGGTGCACACGTAGTAGTTATTCCATGCGTACCAGGTGTGTATACCATATACACGAGGTATTGTGTTAATAAACCCGAGGGCGTAGCCCGAGGGTTTATTAGCACACAGAGGAGGTTGGAAGCATTAGTATGCGCACGTGATTGTAGGCTGTTATTATGCGCACGTGATTTCGAATGAGCATAGCTAACGTTCCATCGTGAGGCGTGGCTCAATGGCGCTAGCATACAGCACTAGAAATCATTCGTGGATTCTTTCTAAAATGGTATTGCGTAGAGCTTGATTACTGGTCTTACTCAAAGATATGATCTTAGAATAATTGGTTTAGCTATTTGTTTAGTGCACTGCACACCAGTTTCTGTGCTTTGTATGTCGTGAAATCTAGGAAGAAGTAGCACAACTCCAGTATACAGCACACTTGAGCTGGATTCAGGAATCTTTTTTCTGTGAAACAGCTTAAATTTAAGCAACTTTCTTAGTTATAGCTCTGACCAGGTCTCGTCAGCTGTATACTGGGTTTTGCAGATAACAATGGAGCTGTCTCTTCGCTCGCCGTTTTAAACGCCAAGATTTTACTTCAGGACGTCTGTAGGAGACTTGTCAATAAGCTGATTGCTTGCACGAACAATAACTGTAGTGCTTTCCACAGTTGAGAATCGTCACTACTTTCTCGCCCATAGCAGCTCAGGAACCCCTGGGTTGGATCGGGTAGATCGCATATTTGTAATCTGCTGTGCAAGAGCTTTCGATTCATACTAAATTCGTTAAATTCTGTCCGGAGAATAACGTAAAATTGACAACCAAGATTCGCCATACATTTTGATTTGGAGAGAATTTACAAACCACAAGTCACATGACTGAATATTAATGCTTCCAACCTCCTCTGATTAGCACAATACCAAGTGTAAATGGTATACATACCAGGTGGGCATGGAATAGGTGACTTGTATCATAGCAACCATTGACATAATTAATGAGGTAAATCGTTTATGAGGTCCCATTAGTATCAGCATGAAAGCTGTGTATAAGAAGCAAGCATACCATACCCAGCCTCACCTTCGGTATGGGTGAACCACTCCCCACCGAAGCTTCTCCCGCAGTCAATACTGTTTACTGTGTGGAGTGAGCATGAGTCATCTGACTCTATTAGTGGCTTTACCGCTGGGGATTTTCCCTGTATACCCACCCGGTGAATATACAGGGAAAATCCCCATTGCAGGGATACATACGATATATTTCCCTGGCGGTGCCTTTGATCTTAGAGGCTACTATGATACAAGTGTAGGTTATATCCCGCGTTAGCGGGATATACGTAATAGTTATAACACCCCTACGAGGGAATTATCTGATTTACAGTCACGAGGGCGCGAAGCGCCCGAGTGCGAGTGACTGTAAACGGATAATTCACGAGCATACGGGGAGTTATAACTGATTTATTTCCGTTGCTAACGGTGGCCGCACCGTTGCTAAATGACGTCAGTAAAACCGCATGGCCACGAGGTAGCTGAGGTCGAGGTCATGGTAGGATCTGCTGTGTAGTGTAGAGACAGCGACCGCAAGGAGAGCGAAGCAAAGTGTGGAAAACAGGAAAGAAACTATTTATCGTCGTTTTGTGTGTGTCTAGCGCTTCGATCGTGCTATCAAGGGGCGAGTTATGCTACGTGTGGCCGCCGAGACTCGTTACACTACGATGTTCTAGGTGTGCTAAGCTAGAAGAACATTTCTTTAGCTCGTAGGATCTGTGTTGAATACGCTTTCGTGCTCTAAACTAAGTTTTTTGCCGGCAGTCCGTGACCTTTGCACCGAGGTACCATATCAAACATCAAAGGATAATAATTATAGTCCTCATGACGTAATCACATGGCACTTTAGTGCGTTTTAAACCACGGGCGGCAACTTTGATACACCCACGCAACGGGATATAAGACCCGTTATATCCCGCGGGCTTCAGAGACATCACGAGAGCGCTAGCCCTTTCCAGAGGGATATAACGGGTGGTACGTCCCGCCAACATGTGATATAACTTACTTGTACCATGCTAAAGACTGTTCTGATCTTGGGCACGTGACGCGCAGGGAAATACGACCCGTTATATCCCTCAAATAGCGCAATCTGATTGGTCAGAATAGTCTTAGTAGTTAGTACGGTATAAGCCACTTTAAGTATCCATTCCTTTTAGATGGAAAGTTCTATTATGGAGTGGACATCCAGACCGGCAACCAACCCGAAGCTGGTACCTCAGATTCTGGTGTGTACTTCTCACTAACTGGAAGCAAGAAAAGCACTGGTTCCATCGGTTTCAGTTTTTTCGACTTTCGGCGCAACCAAGGCTCGCACGACCACGTGATAGTGGAAACCGACGAAGATCTTGGCGAAATTTTAGTTGTCGAATTAGGCAATACGAAAAATTTCATTGACCTCGCAGATGCTTGGTTCGTAGATAAGACAGCTGTGTTCCTATTCGAGAACGAGACAGAGCTCGTGTTTCCGTGCTATCACTGGATTGGAAATGGCGACAGTTTGACGACCACTGCTAAAACTAGTAAGTAAACTTGAAAATCGAGAAAAAAGTGCATGATTTTTTTTTCATTGTTTATATAGCGACTCTCAAAGACATTGATAGCAGTCCTGTGCTGCATAAGCAGAGGTCGGATCAGTTGCAGAGACAGAAACAGCGCTATCAATGGAAAGTATTCTCGGATGAGAAGCTTCCCTCTGGAATGGATTCGACAGTTAGAGATCTCCCAGTAGATGAGCAGTTTGAGAAAGTGAAGAACATCAACTTCTCTGTTGTAGACCCGGCAAAAGCAGTTGTAACTTTGGGTCTTACAGCTGTGGTGAATGATATTGATGGTTTGAATGACTATGCAATATTTGCCAATGCTCTTGCGAATGACGAGCAAAAAGAAGCCGTCAGATCACTACGATGGGTATCTGATGTTGAATTTGGTCGTCAGATACTGAATGGTGTAAACCCTGTTGTGATCCGCAAGTGTTCTTCTCTACCGGACAACTTTCCTGTGACCAATGATATGGTGAAGGGGCTCATGAGCAGAGGAAAAACTTTGAGTGAAGAAATGCAGGTAAGTGATGAATCGCAAAAGCTATACCTGCGCATTGATTAAATGTCAACTCTAACATGCAGGCAGGACATGTCTATATCTGTGACCTGAAGATCATGGATGGACTGACCACTAGAGATGGTTGCTACAATGTTGCTCCTCTTCTGCTTCTCTATGTTAACAGCAGCAACCAGTTGGTGCCTATTGCCATACAGCTGCAGCAGCAACCAGGAGACACCAACCCTATCTTCCTCCCTACTGACCACTGGTTGGACTGGTTGCTAGCCAAGATGTACTACAGGCTTGCACATGGACAGGTAATATGTTCTATAGCAATTTTATAGCAAAAAGTATTGTTTCTGTTCATTTCTAGCACCACGAGCTGTCTACCCATTTCCTCTCTTGTCATGCAGCCATGGGGGTATACTCTGTGGCCACAAGGAGAAATCTACCTGATTCTCATCCCATCTTCAAGCTCCTTGTTCCTCATTTTCGCTACACTATTGCCATCAACACAAGAGCAGTGGAGACTCTCATAAATGATGGAGGGCCAATTGATACTGCCTTTTCCATTGGAGGACAAGGGAAGACGGAATTGCTCCATCGTGCAGGAAAAGCATACAATGTGCACTGGACCAACTTGAAGGAGAACATAAGTGAACGAGGAGTCGACAGTGCTGATCTTCTTCCCGGCTACTACTATCGTGATGACAACCTGAAGATATGGAATGCCATGGAAACATACGCACGTGGAATTGTGGACTTGTTCTACAGTTCAGATAATGATGTCCAGGAAGATAAAGAGATGCAAGAATGGGCAAATGACATCTACACCTATGGATTTCCCGCATATGGTGGAGTACTGGGTCATGGATTTCCTAAGACCATTACTTCAAAGCAGGAGCTGGTGAAGTACTGTACTCTCATCATGTTCACTGGATCAGGACAACACTCGTCAGTTAACTTTGGCCAATTTGATGAATATTCATTTGCTCCCAATGCTCCCTTTGCCATGCGTCAACCTCCTCCAACTGAAAAAGGAAAAGTCACTGTACAGCATGTATTGAAAAGCCTTCCTGATGAGAAGACGGTTATTTTCACTCTCCTTTTAGTGAACCAGCTGTCAAAGTACAGTGATGATGAGGTTATTTTCAGCTATTATTAGATTAAAGTATTACTATCTCACTATTAGACTAAAGTATTACTATCTCACTATTAGACTAAAGTATTACTATCTCACTATTAGACTAAAGTATTACTATCTCACTATAGGTATATCTGCGTGATTTTCCAAATGCACGATTCACTGATTGTGATAGGGATGTGAGGAAACTTATCAGTGAGTTTCAAGATGAGCTGGAATGCATTTCTGATCAAATCAAGGACAGAAATAAAGAATTGGATGTTCCTTACATCTACTGCCTGCCTGAGAGGGTTACCAAGAGTATCACCATTTGAATGAGAGAACGCTTGGTTTTGAGTAGTTAGCGCGTGAATTTACTTTATATTAATAAGGCATGGAAATAGAAACACAAATAATTATCAGCTGTAGAACTGTAGTGACTCTTTATTATCAATCAATAAATTTTATTTTTAGCTATCGAGAAATAAAAACAGCAATACTGCATGAAAGACTGGATTCATAGGTTGTCAATACCTGCTCGTTGTTGTGTTTTGGCACTGCAGGTGTTTTATTACATTTGTTAAAACTGTCACCACAAATTGACTCCAGGATATGGTCAGCCTATAAAATTTATCTAAAAATCTCTCGGCCCTGGTAAAGCGGCGGCAAAATCATCATGAGTAACCTTGGAGTTCCCGTTGCTTCATCTCGGATTGTTTTGCGGAAAGACCGAAATCCGCCTCAACCTTTTCCCTACGAGCCATTGGTCAAACAAGGTCAGTGCTGGTGGTTTCAACTGTAGTACAGGTTTTACGATATTATAGATGGAAAATTCTACTATGGAGTGGACATACTAACAGGCAACCAACCGGGAGCAGAGACTGTGGATTCAGGCGTTTACTTCTCTCTCACGGGCAGCAAGAGAAGCAGCGACCGGATCCGCTTCAACTTTTTGGGCGCCAAGAAGAAGTCGCACGAATACGTCGTAGTGGAATCAGACGAGGATCTTGGTGGAGTTCTTGTAGTCGAGCTGGGAAACGAAAAATACCTATTACTGGACTCTGCGGATTCTTGGTACGTAGACCAGACAACAGTGTTTCTATTCGAGAGCAAGACCAAGATCGTGTTTCCATGCTACCACTGGATTGGAAATGGCGACAGTGTGACAATCACTGCGAAAACTAGTAAGTTAAAATCAGTAGTTACGCTACACTGTACAGTGTTCCAGCAGTGTTCAACTCATTTCTTTAGCAAATCTCAAAGACATTGTTAATAGTCCTGTGCTGCAGAAGCAGAGGTCGGATCAGTTGCAGAGACAGAAACAGCGCTATCAATGGAAAGTATTCTCAGATGAGAAGCTTCCCTCTGGAATGGATTCGACAGTCAGTGATCTCCCAGTAGACGAGCAGTTTGAGAAAGTGAAGAACATCAACTTCTCTGTTGTAGACCCGGCAAAAGCACTTATTGTTTTGGGTCTTACAGCTGTGATGGTTGATATTAAAGGATTGAATGACTATGCAATATTTGCCAATGCTCTTGCGAATGACGAGCAAAAAGAAGCCGTCAGATCACTACGATGGGTATCTGATGTCGAATTTGGACGTCAGATACTGAATGGTGTAAACCCTGTTGTGATCCGCAAGTGTTCTTCTCTACCGGACAACTTTCCTGTGACCAATGATATGGTGAAGGGGCTCATGAGCAGAGGAAAAACTTTGAGTGAAGAAATGCAGGTAAGTGATGAATCGCAAAAGCTATACCTGCGCATTGATTAAATGTCAACTCTAACACGCAGGCAGGACATGTCTATATCTGTGACCTGAAGATCATGGATGGACTGACCACTAGAGATGGTTGCTACAATGTTGCTCCTCTTCTGCTTCTCTACGTTAACAGCAGCAACCAGTTGGTGCCTATTGCCATACAGCTGCAGCAGCAACCAGGAGACACCAACCCTATCTTCCTCCCTACTGACCACTGGTTGGACTGGTTGCTAGCCAAGATGTACTACAGGCTTGCACATGGACAGGTAATATGTTCTATAGCAATTTTACAGCAAAAAGTATTGTTTCTGTTCATTTCTAGCACCACGAGCTGTCTACCCATTACCTCTCTTGTCATGCAGCCATGGGGGTATACTCTGTGGCCACAAGGAGAAATCTACCTGATTCTCATCCCATCTTCAAGCTCCTTGTTCCTCATTTTCGCTACACCATTGCCATCAACACAAGAGCAGTAGAGACTCTCATAAATGATGGAGGGCCAATCGATGTTTCCTTTTCCATTGGAGGACAAGGGAAGACGGAATTGCTCCATCGTGCAGGAAAAGCATACAATGTGCACTGGACCAACTTGAAGGAGAACATAAGTGAACGAGGAGTCGACAATGCTGATCTTCTTCCCGGCTACTACTATCGTGATGACAACCTGAAGATATGGAATGCCATGGAAACATACACACGTGGAATTGTGGACTTGTTTTACAGTTCAGATAACGAAATCTTGGAGGATAAAGAGATACAAGAATGGGCAAATGACATCCACACCCATGGATTTCCCGCATATGGTGGAGTACTGGGTCATGGATTTCCTAAGACCATTACCTCAAAGCAGGAGCTGGTGAAGTACTGTACTCTCATCATGTTCACTGGATCAGGACAACACTCGTCAATTAACTTTGGCCAATTTGATGAATATTCATTTGCTCCCAATGCTCCCTTTTCCATGCGTCAACCTCCTCCAACTGAAAAAGGAAAAGTCACTGTACAGCAAGTATTGGACAGCCTTCCTGATGAAAATTCCATTATAGTTGACCTTCTTCTAGTGAACCAGCTGTCACAGTACAGTGATGATGAGGTATTGCGAGAACATGCATTAATATACATTTTGTTTGTTTCCTATAGATATTCTTGCATGAATTTCCAAATCAACGATTCCCTGATCATGAAAATGCTGTGAGCAGCCTTGTCAAGACATTTCAGGATGAGATGGATGCTATTTCAAAACATATCAAGGAAAGGAATGAAGAATTGGATGTTCCTTACACCTACTGCCTGCCTGAGAGGGTTACCAAGAGTATCACCATTTGATGTATATGCAGTATAGTACAGGACTAAACAGCTGTTAGATATAGCCAGTAGTGAACAGCTAGCTATAGAATGTTGTAGATCAGGCATTTTGTTATAACGATGCATTAGTGTATGCTATTGCTGTACAACAGTATTTGGACCAACACTTGACATTTGATTTGGAGAGCACGCCTGATCATGTGTCTTCACAGTTGTACTGTTCTTGGCTAATAAGTAAAGCTGGGACATCAAGTTTGTGCCAAACAGTGCCTGTTTGGATGTCTCAGCTTTACTTATTAGCCAAGAACAGCACAAGTACTAGTACTAAAACGCTACTTCCCTTTATGCGCTCCCGAGTGCTGATATTGCAAGATGGGAGGAGCTGAGTTAACTGGCGGGTGTGGCTCAACGATAACTTATCGTTGAGCCACACCCGCCAGTTGGGATTGGTACTACACGTGCGAATAAATGGTGGAGGTCAATCCAACTGCTGTGAGTCACAGACTCATAGTCTCTAAGATAGCTTCATAGATCTATAACATTGCACTGTGCTGTATTTAGGTGCAGGCTACCAATGACAGCAGCTGTGTGAGCAAGTTGTCAGCTGCTAGATCAGGATACTTCAAGGATGAATTTCTCACATACTTCATTGCTCGGCAGCAGCGACGAGCTCCTTTAATAAACTGGGGCTACTATGTTAGATCTCGCGCTACAGGTCACGTCACAAACGCATTCCTTGACTCGCACACAAATCAGAAAACTCAAGTGAGCCTTCAAAGTTCAAAAGCAACGTCTCTAAAATAATATTGTCTACGATTATCGAATAGATTATTTCATTCGGAGCTGGATTCGACACAACATTTTTCAGATTCGCCGAAGAAGGAAAATTGGGCTCAACACACTATATAGAGGTGATTCTAGTATTAGTAGTCATCATACTTGTAGTGTGGTGTACGTAGGTTGATTTTCCTGCAGTTATCAGTAGAAAAGAAGCTATCATCCGATCTACAACACGGCTAAGTCAGTCCCTCCATTATGTAGGGATGTGAATGTTTGTCTATCCTTAGCTAATCTATCTTCTGATGCCCATTACAAAATGATCGGCTGTGACATCACTTCACTAGACAAGCTTAGCGCCGAACTCACAAAAATTGGAGTCGACCGAACTCTTCCGACTCTACTACTAGCAGAAGTCGTGCTGACATACATCAAACCAGACCAGTGAGCAATATGATCTCGTTGATACTGCATCATGTGTTCCGCAATCCAGTGTCAATGCATTGCTGTCCTGGGCTGCAAGTAGTTTCGATAACGCGTGTTTCTGCGCTTATGAGCAGATTTGCCCTCACGATGGGTTTGGAGGGGTCATGTAGGTGACTGTGTAGACATGTTTTATATTGCAGCTTTCATTATAGGCTGCGTCATTTTCATACTATCTCTTCTCCTCTGCTCAACATCCATCGGTACCCTTTATTGTCCGATCAACGAAAGCGCTACCAAGATGCTGTGAGTTTGTTATCAGTTGAATACCAGTTCTCAGTTGGTTTGCTTAGGGATGGTCCATGGTAGATGCTTGCGACATGAACCAGTTCCTCTCCATTCTGCCTAAAGAGGAAATTCAGCGTCTTCTCTCACTTGAGATGTTTGACGAGTTTGAAGAGTTGCACCTTAAGTGTGCTCACTATATGCTTCTTTGTGCTTTCAACGGGACCTGTTGCCCTCTCTCCTCCTCCCTCTCTCTCCCACCATCACCAACACCTGTCAGTTGCTTGGAAGCAGGAATGAAATTAGAATTGGAAGCTTGTCGTTCTACAAGTGATCAATGGAAAGTGAACAGGTATTGCCTGTACTAGCTGTGCTTGTGAGTTCTTGTTTATTTTTTGTAGGTTCAGTCATTGTTCTGTTATGTTGTCATCCAGTCTGATTCTAATGTATGGAGGATTTGGGCACCAGGACAGCAATGGAGCTCACAGCCGATTGGATAGTTTGGTCTGTGTGAGACAAGCTGAAGAGGACAATGTCTTTGAGAGTGTAGACATGATAGTGGAAGGAGAGACACTCCCTGGTATGTTGCTGGGTGAGTGAGGCTCTCACTTTACTTGTTGTCCAGGTCTTCTACACCACACTATGACCCTACTGTCTGATAGCAGTGTGCTACTGGTTGGTGGGAGGGGCTCTCCACGCCGACCAAACCCATACCAATACATTCTGAAACCAGTAATGGACGAAAAGTGGGTCTGTTCGAAAATAGGAACAAATGAAGGTTTGCTAGCCTTGTATCATGACTGTGTCACTGTGCATTTTTGTTAGTTCTTGCAAGATGGCGTCACAGTGCTACGCTTTTAAAGAATGGTTTGTTAGTGATAGTGGGAGGGTGTGGTGAGGGAGGTGTGGTGCTTGATGATATGCAGTTACTAGACTACACTAAACCAGCTGTTTCCAAGGTGTGCATACAACTGTAATATTCGTTGTGTGATGTTGTGCTAGATACCACTGTCGCTACCGATCGGCCGCCACTCACACACTGCGGTAAGACATGACAATGATGTCATCATAGTGGGTGGACTGGACTCGTTCCTGCATCCTGTCAGTACTGGTCTGAGACTGTCCAGTAGTGACGATAACACATGGATTCTGACCGAGCTCATCTTCACACCACCACTACCGTCTGGGTATCTTACACTATCACTCACGTTACTTCCTTGTATTATTTTTTGTTCAGATATTCGATGTCTGGTCATTGTATAGATGACCACACCCTTGTGTTGCTAGGAGGAGTCAGCCAGTTACCTTTAGTGACTTTAGTAGACCTGAGAAACCTCACAACCTGTTCACATAAACTGACAGTAAGCTAGCATCTTCACTAGTCTCTTCCTTACAGTGGTTCTCTAGTTTCCTCCATCGCTGCCAATCCCACTACTTCACAATTTCACTGCTCACTGGCTGGAGGAGAACAGGAAGATGGTAGTGTTAGGCGGTGGAGGGAACTGCTTCTCGTTTGGGACTCATTTCAACACCACACCTTTAACGCTAACTTTACCGTAGAATTGATTTTGAAATTTCCCGCCAAAATGTTTTATTAACCCGTCTGATTACGCACGTGTGACATTGAGTCTGAAGAAGAGCATATTATATCTATGGAAGAAGTGACTTTAGAGTACTGCAGATCGCTTCCTAAAGTGGTATGTGTCTTTATAAAGACTTCATATGTCGTATTATCAGCACAAATAGGTGTCAAAAGCATTATCAAACGAGTCATAGTTTTTTTTATCATGGACTTAATTTTATAGTTTTATTTTGTTACAGGAACTGCACGCTCATCTCAATGGCTCTATTAGCGACAAGACAATGCAAAGGCTGCTTCAAAAAGGTGGCTCTGAAGATCAGAGACTTTTGAAGACTGTGATCGAAAAAGGAGAACGACGAACAATGGAGGAGTGAGTGTGTCATGTCAAGCAATCTGGTTATTATTCCTGTATAGAGGGTTTTCGATATTTGGTATTATTCATAGAAACGTCAATGATGAAGAATCGGTAGCTAAGGTAAGACACTGTTCAACAAATATATGATTGCATGCACCACGTACAGGTTGCCGCAAGTGTGGTACAAGACTTTGATGAAGAAAATGTGAAGTATCTTGAACTAAGAACCACTCCAAGAGCTAACCCAAACACTGGTCTCTCACTTCTCTCTCACAAAGCACACTCTATTTTCTCTGTGCATCTTTGTTTTTGCATGCAGGCATGACCAAGAAATCATACATACAGTCTGTTGTCAAGGGTATTCAGAATGGATTGGAGCATTGCTCACCACACATGCAAGTAAGGTGAGACAACAGGTACTAGATAACATCATGAATTATTCTTGAGCAGATTGTTACTCTCAATTGATCGTCGGCAAAGCGCTAAAGAAGCTGCAGATACCTTAAGATTGGCGCTGGAGTACAGCACTGCTGTGCTCCCCCAGGGCAGAGTGGTAGGGCTGGACTTCAGTGGGGATCCTAGAGTATGCTATGTTGAATGTCAGTGTTATGATCAACTGAGATGTTTTTACAGTGCGGAAATATTAAACAACTATTGGAGGTTTTGGAGGAAGCTAAAAACAGAGGATTAAAACTTGCCGTACACTTAGCAGAGGTATAATAGTGACTATAGTATATACGATATCTGAGGCTAAGTATTGCAATGTCGTTTGTACAGATATCAGACCGAGAGGATGAGACTGAGCTATTGGTTGGTGTTCACCCTGATCGTATTGGGCACGGTACCTATCTACACAAGGGACGGTCTGGAGCTGACTGCAGAGCAGTACAGACTGTGCTAAAGGAGAGGATTCCACTAGGTTGCAGCAGACTATAACTTTTAGTGCTTCCTTACTTTTTCCTATATAGAAATGTGCCTCACATCGAATCTGAAGACTCGCACAATCTCCAGCTATGAAGATCATCATTTTGCGTTTTGGAAGAGCAAAGGTCATCCATTAGCACTCTGTGTAAGCATATACCACTACTCCTGGTGCTGTTTATAAATGATTTATCTGCAGACTGATGACAAAGGTGTGTTTGCTACCTCTCTCAGCGAGGAGTATCTGATAGCTAGTCAGGTGTTTGGACTGACACGATCAGAGCTCCGTACGTTAGCTAAGTCAGCTCTAGCGTATGGATTTGACAACGACTGCAAAACTGATCTTGTACATCTGTTTAACCAATGAATGAGGGTACATAAATGAAAAATAAATAATAAAAGACAAAAACAACAAGTGAAGAACACAATTTATGAACTACTGTGTGTGGTGGTGCTGTATGTGGTAGCAAGAGAAAGAGCATTCTCCAGTTGTTCATTTTTCTCCCTGAGGGCAAAACACATCTTCCTTAGCTCTTCTTTCTCTTGTCTTTCACAGACTATACTATTCTCTAGCTTTTGTGCATGTTCTTTTAGCTCTTCTTTCTCTTGTCTTTCACAGACTTTCTCTTGTCTTTCACAGACTATTATATTCTTTAGCTTTTGTGCATGTTCTTTCATCTGCTCAATGTACATGTACTGTTGCCTGAGTTCATTCTCAAGTTGTGCCTTTTCTTTTTTCGCCTGTTCCATTTCTTTCCGAAGTTTTTCGGCATGACGTTCAATAGTCTTGTAGTAATCACCCTCTTCAAATTCCTTGCACTTTCTCTCAACACAACAGAGCGCATTTTTGAGTCTTTTCATCTGCTCATCTTTGCTTTTGAGGCGATCACGCAACTCATCGATTTCGTTTAACTTTTCCAGGATAAAGCATCGGTCTGCTCTTCTACTTTTGTCATCGCTTTCCTTCATTTCTTGCAGGCTTCTATTTTCATCTTGAAGTAAGAATATTTCTTCCTGTTTCATAACACATTGCGGGCAGCTAGTGTCCTCACAAGCAACGCTTGCTCGTGTTGGCATTACTAGGTCTGACGAGTCGTATTCTTGTGATTGTTCTGACATTGGCATGCGAGCCAGTGAGCGACGCTCTGAATGTGTGACTGGATTAGTTAAAGCTTTGGGAGTAGAAGAGGATAATGGCGGTGCCTTTTGAGGTGGAATATCATTTGGACGTGGAGACGAAAACAATGGACAAGAGAGCTTGGGTTGAGGGGTTGGCGGTAATGAGCTACCATCTTGGGCTTCATCATCAATCTTCATTTTTAACATCTGGTCATCAAGAGTGGTACCTTCTATGCTAAACTGTTCACGTGAAAGTTGTGAAGACATACTAATGCCAGAGTCTTGCGATATATTGCGGTGAGGTGTTTGGTTGGTGATCGGCTCATCTTGACTGACTTTCCTGGACTGCTGGGCATCGGTCATATAGTAGTATGATGCAGAGCTGTCAGTAGCTTCTTTGAGCGCCTCTTGTCTGAGCTCTTCCATGTAGGCATCATTGAGTTTAACGTACAAGTGATACAGGTTGTGCTTTGCCTTCAAGACGTCATGAAGGATAATCTTGAAAGCAGTTGGACTAGTTAATATCTGAACATGCAATTCTTGCATCACCAATGAAACTTTCTGAGTCGGTGGCATTCCATAAGTCTGGATTACATCTGAAGCAGTACTATTAGCAATAAGACCATGCTGAGTCAACAGTGGAACAGTTTCATAAAGAATTGACTGAGATCGTAATCCCATCGATATGAGATCAAAAGATTTACGAAATGCCTCTCTCTCTGCTGATATTGACATGATGGACAATCCAAGGAACCTATAGTTGAACCCAAAAAGTCACTAATGTAGACAAGAGATGATACAGCGGTTTCACTACTTCTTGCAATCTAAAAGCGTCAACCGTAGAGCGTAAACCGTGTTCAATCTAAATCACGCAATGTAATAAACCTTCCAAATAAGGCACGGATGACGCTTTATGCTTTTGTGGCTGTTGCAAGGAGTAATAAAACCGCTGTAATAGCTTAGACATCCTGTCAGAATAACTACAACTATCTTCATTATGATAACACATTACTATGGGTCATAGCTAGATTACAGTTTCCGCATAGTAAAGTTAATCAATCGTGATGAAGTTATGGAAATGCTTTTTTCATGTGACACAGTAAGGCTAGCTCTTACACAAGTAAAGGTAGCCTCGTACGAGGCTAAAGTAAAGGTCGCTAGGTGGGTCATGACCTTTGTGTCTACAGAGGGTTGGGTATTAGCAAGAGTTATCAATGTACCCTATGCTTTTCTTGCAATTCTTGCACATGGGGTAGTATAATTATTTAAAAGCTCTGGCTTAGCTGTACCTGTGTACATTTCACAAACTAGCTACAGTCTGCACTTTGGATAAAACTATTTCAAAACATTATCTCGTCACGAAAACAAACATACCAGACCACTTGTCAACAACACACCTTGTTTTCTTGCAGCAGGTTATGTCTACGAAACTCTTCGCGTCAATTAATCGGTCACGGCTAACGAACTCTGGTAGTACTAGTTCTGTTGTCTTGCGAGTGCACACCGGATCCTCAGCTACTTCGCTAGAGCGGACGAAAAGCGCAGAGAAGAACGGCTACAGCCCAGCGAAAACAAAACAATTATTAGGGAATGTCCCTTCATAATGGATCACGCGATAAAAAATAATTATAGTGAATAATAAATTATTATTAATAAATAACAATAACCACACATTATTATAATAATCGAGCTCCGCTGTATGACACATTGTGCTATGAGGTCCGCCAATGGTGAAGAGCACTCTCCAGTTCCTGTACTCTACTAGACAGTGTTAGCACTTTCTTGTAAAGCTCTTGTTTCTCCTCCCTTTCTTTGAACAGGCTCAAATTCAATTGTTGCGTATGTTGCATGCACTCTTTTCTACAGCAAGTTCCAAATGCAGCAGTGTCATTGCATTTTTTCAAAAACTCTTCCCAAAGAATTGCCTTTTCTCTTTCTGTTCTTTCAAGCTTACGTTTCAGAAATTCCACTTCCTGGACGTTCTCCATAGCAAGATGATAGTACCCCTCCAACTGTTTGTACTTGGCTTGCACTTGTTTCAAATCCTTCTTGAGCTTATGCTTTTCTTTCTGTTTTTCTGTTAACTTGTCCTTCAGTTCTTGAATTTCCTCCACCTTCTTTAGGAAGTGTTGGTTGTCAACTGCAATCACACTCTCCTGCTGACTCAGCTTCAAGTTCATCTTTGCTACCTCTCTTTCCAACTCTTTGATTCTTGCCTGCATATCATCATATTCCATGCAGCTACTGGCGACAGAGCTTTGTGACAATAAGCTCTCTGGCTCAGGGTCCAAGTGATTTCTGGTTTCTTCTTTCGAGAAAGGAGTACTTACTTTAGCGGGGTTGCTTTGAACAGTGTTGGATCGAAGGGGAGATAGAAGATCTCTCTCTGTCATTGGAAGATCATTCGGACGTGACGGAGTGCCTTTAACTGGTAGCGAATTGACAGAACAGAGAGATGAGACTGGCGGCACAGTAGACTGAGTGTTTATTCCAATTTGATCTTTCAATGCAGCAGTGACACTTGCATCGATGTATTCTAGGAGTCCAGAGCGTTGGGTTGATATTCCCGAGTCCCTGTCTCTGAAAGTGCCAGTATTTGTTTCCAGTTCACTTTTAGTGAATGTTGGATGCTCAGATTGATCAGTAGGAACAGGCCAATCGGTTGTTACTGGTTCGCTCTTCTTCTCTTGATCTCTCAGAATGTTTCTGTATGTAAAGCTCATTTGGCAATACAATGTCAAAAGGTGAGATTTCTTTGCCAACACCTCATCTAGAAAGGTGTGAAAGGCTTGTCCGTCCATTTCTATCTGAGCTTCTAAGGCATTCAGAATCATTGAGAGCTTATCACTAGGGAGCATTCCAGGGCTGCTGGCGTTCATGAAAACAGCTGTTGGAAGAAGACTATGGTCCTTCATGAGTGGGAGAATGTCATCAACTGAATACTGCAATCCGGCGTGAAGAGAGCTGTAGTGTTTCTGAAGCACGCGTCTCTCAATTGTTGTCATTTTATCTAGAAAAAGATAAAGTACAGTGACAGTTTTTATTAGATTTGATGTTTCGTCAAAGGCATCACAGCTGCAGTTTAGGGAGATTCTAACATGTTAGAAAGGAACACGCACCTCATATGATAGTCACATGATTGTTTGCTATTGAATTCGAAATGCCTTGTTATGGTAAAATTTGTGTAGAACTAGTCATGCATGTGCCGATCTCTAATTAGATTAGAGCATCAAGCACTTTCAATATGTCCACACACGCTGTCTCTCTGTGATATAATTCCTGGTACGTACTATACATCACGTATCGGCAATTCGGTATAGATGACTTCGGTGTGAACTCTCACTGACCTCATTAAACGCGAGGCAATCTTGGTAGGCGTGCCTAGGTCGATGCGTTTGAGTTACACCCCTTTGGGTTCAGTGCATGCTGCCTTCTTTCGTGTAATAAAGCAAGAAAACTATAAAATTAGAGGCCCGGGTTGCTTGAAGAGCGATTACTACTCCCAACCTTTAAATCTGAGGCCTGAAGAGCGATTGCTACGCCCAAAAGACACGCCTGTACTACGCCGTGGCTTTTGGGTGTAGCCGCCGCTCTTCAGGCCTCAGATTTAAAGGTTGGGAGTAGTAATCACTCTTCATGCAACCCAGGCCTCTGATTTTAGTTTTCTTGCTATATCACACAAAAGAAGGCAGCACTGACCCCAAAGGGGTGTAACTCAAACGCTCGATCTAGGCACGCCTACCAAGATTGCCTAGCGTTTAATGAGGTCAGTGAGAGTTCACACCGAAGTCATCTATACATGCTGCACTAAGGTCCATTGTATCGTGAATTCATTGTATTGTATTAATTCATTGTATCATGAATACACTGTGCCTGACCAGCTTGCTAGACTAAAGGTAAACAACAGCACTTGCGCTTATGCACATACCTAGCAAGTAACAACAATTATACCTACATGTATTTTGATGAGACCCATGCATTATTTACGACACCAGCTATAGTTATACATCATGGTTACATCATAGATACTCGTAGATACTACTACACTTACCAATTAGCAGACTCTAGGAGTAAAAAACTGCGCTGACTCTCGACTACTGGACGACGGTAACCTTTAGAACCAATGCGTTATTGAACGGGCTATGCTGTTTGAAGTCAGATATTCGATACTTGAGTCGTAACACGAGTCACGATCGACAGCTTCGAGCCAATAATGGGCACATCCGCAATAATACACGCACTGAGGGAAATACCCTGGGAATTATTATAGTACCTATAATGTTATTATTACTATGACAATACATGATAATATTTATGACATGCATATTGCATACGATCTACTAGCTTTATGTATAGTAACTGTTAGCTCATGGTTTTTCACAAAATATTGGTACTGAGAGTGGACGGCACTTATCCTTGCAGTTGGAGCTGGTTCTACGAACTATGTCTCTCCTGATATTTCTCTCCATCTCAAGTTCGTCTCTCAATATAGAAGTAGTCTCTTTCAGCTCTTTAATCTGACCAAAGAACTCCAGGAGCTCATTGAGGTGAAGTTGATTGTGTTCCTGTGCACTCTTGAGTCGCTGTTCTAGTTCTTGAGTCACTTCTTTGAGGTTTTTGGTGTCACTTGCTTCAAGTTTCAAATGTTGAAATAGATCTGCTAGTTCTTCATGGAGCAATTCAATGTAGTGTTCTTTTTTGTCCAGATTCGACTTGACTTCTTTTAGCCTCACCTGCAATAACTCTATTCTGTCAGATTTATTTTTGTCTGCCTCAGTGGTATTCTCGTTTATTCTTGTAACGTGATTTAGTTCGCTCTGCAACTCTTGACATTTCTCTACAAGATGCGAGTGACCCTCCACAATCTGAGAACACGTCAAGGTGCGCTGCATTGAAGTGATCTTGAGCGCCATCTCCGAGTTCTCGCGATGCAGAAGAATATTTTCTGCCACCGCTCTTTCGAGCTGTCGACGCAAACGTAATCGGTCCGCTGTGCAAGCCGGACTGCCACAGTCATAGCAGTCTTGAGGCTGATTCTCACATAGTGGAGAGCTTGTGGTAGTGCAAGCTGGGCTTTGTAGGGCGTGGAAATGTTGCAACATCACGGCAGGGTCTATTTGTTGCATAAATCCAGAGTCGTTAGTCGTTTTCGATCTGCCTTCTTGATCTTCTACTGAGCTGAGCGCCTGGCCGCTTTCCTGCATCGGGGTTTTACTAGCCATGAGTGTGCAAGTCAGTCCTATTCTCTTGATTGCAGTAAGCATTTAAGTTATGTACACCAATCCAAAGTAAACTTAATTACAGTAAATAATGCATGCAGTGAACTTCCATAACATACCTCACAGAATTGTCCCTTCCTGCAATGACTCCTTATAATAATCGATCGACTCCTTGTCACAGATTTCAAGCAGTTTGTTTTCTACTTTATACTAGAGAGCAAGACGATCAACTATTCTTAGACGAAAATGTCCCCAAGAACTTCCCCGATGACGTGTATCGTCATGATCAAAACCCATGATTTGGCAACAGTTGTCACTAGTACAAAACCATCATGTCAATGAAACATAAGAGACAAAATGGCACCTAGAGCTATGAACAAATAATGCCTATAGGAATATAAAATTAATTTGAGTATGATAGAGAGATGATTTTAATGGAAAATGCTCATTACATAAATATGACTAAAAACGTCTCACATCCACACATGATAAAAAATAATAATGGCTAATTATCTACAATATCAGAACAATGCCGACCGTGGTCGTCTTGTACAAATTCTATCAGTTGTACCATTGCGATTAGTCTCGGATTGTTTCGCTTTGTGGTAAAATTTGCTCCTCTGATCGAAAAGTTGTTCCATCCCATGCTTGATCAAATGATTTGCTTCAGTGAGTCTTTCAGCAAGTTCTACGTTTCGTGACTTATAATTATCGAGTTCAACTTGGAGTTTTTTCAAATCGCTATAAAAATGTTGATGGTCGGTAGAATCAGTTTCTCTTGTCTGTACTGTAGTTAGTTTGGTTAATTTGATGTGTAACTCCTCATATTTAGCAGTCTTTTCGTCTGTACATGTTTTGTAGAAACGGAGCTTTTGCTCACTTTCATGAAGCCTCTGCTGCAACTTGTCTCTCTCATAGAGGCAAGCTGAATTTCCACAAACAGCTGTAGCACATCCTTGCGCTTCTACTACATGAACGTCGGTTCCTGCATTAGAGTTGAGAGAAGTCGGAGGGCTTAAACTTTTGAGAGCGGGAAAATTAGCTGGTGAACTAAGAGAGTACATCAGCGCCAATTTTTCTTCTTTGCAGAAACCACACCTGTAAGGAGGTGTGGTTCGCTGTTTGCAAAGTTAAAGATGGCTGACAAAGATTATCCCCTCTGGATCGCTCGATGCCTCTCCTTCGAAAGGCTGTCATTCTCCGATCCCCTTCTTTTCAACGTAGAGCCCGCCAAGTTCTAATAGCGCTAACGGACATGATGCTAATTGCATTGAAGCCAAGGCCGGAGGTTGAGAATCTCTCTCTTCCACCTAGCTCATGCACCATTCTATTCTTGCTGACATCCGTACGTGCAAATTTTACAAGTTGATAATTCAAAATTGAAAAGAAAAGTGGAACAAATGGCGCTTAGAAATCGTTGTCTTAAAAGCTGAGATGGCTGCACAGCTTGACAAGTACAAACGTGACCAAGTTGTGTACATATAAAATGACTTATTAAGATGATCAAATTCTCATAATATAAATGTTAAACGACTTTCATCCTCATTTTGATCAATTTTTCATCAGTTATTCTAATTCCAGTCTATGTCATTTAATTTTTTTGCCATGTGATTCATAGTATGACCACAAAATCTTGTCAGTGTCTTTTGTTATAAATCTGTAGCTGAAGAGCAACATTGTGGTTGTTTAGGACGTCATGGACCAGGGACTGGGTGTAGTCACAAAGTGGGCAGGAATCAGAGGCTTTT
Source organism: Haliclona indistincta (assembly GCA_964017065.1). Taxonomy (NCBI): domain Eukaryota; kingdom Metazoa; phylum Porifera; class Demospongiae; order Haplosclerida; family Chalinidae; genus Haliclona; species Haliclona indistincta. Next base: position 7,800,672 of record OZ024792.1, read on the forward strand.
TCTTCCACAAAAACAGATTTTGGTTATGTGGAAGACAGCTAGTCTTGAGCAGCATGAGACAAAATGTCACCTAGAACTATGGACAGACAGTGTCTATAAGAATATAAATGAGTATGACGGAGAAATGATGTTGTTGATAATGGAAATGCTAGCTACATAATGAAAAATTTAACTGCATCCTAAAAAGACGGACTTGTTTACACGACTGTCTTACATGTATTGTATTCTAGGTTTGATCACAACTGGATTGACTTTTTATGCTGGCTTTTGATTCAATTCAGCAAGTTGCTGTCTAAGGTTCATTAGTCTGCGTTTGTACTGAGACTTGCACTTTCTCTAATTTAGCAACCTTTTCATCTTTACTCATTTTGCAGCAACTAAGATCATGTTTAATCTCGTGAAGTTTTTGAGTCAAATTGTCTTTCTCCTGTGTCAGTTTCATAATCTTAGCTTCACAAGCTGGGTTTCCACATGCAACTGCGCCATGCACTGGCCCTCCTTGAGCTTGGATGGAATGAACGTCGGTTCCTGGATTTGAAGTGATGGAACTAGGAGGGCTAAAACTTTTAAGATCTTGAAAGTTGTTAAGAGAAAACGATGGGCAACGGTCGTCACTGTCGTAACTGGTAATAGAGCTGAAATCTCCACCATAAGCGCTAGCGGCCATAACCTTCCCAGCTAGGCTAGCTTTAATTAGAATAACTTAACTTAATAAAAATTAATTAATTATTATTCTAATTAAAGTTCGCCTAACTAATGGCTGCCAGTGATGGATTCCCGCAAGAGGCTCCTTCATTAAACGACTCTGGAATAGAGGCTAGTCCCTTCAAAAACCAAAGAGTCTCTCCAGCCCACTTCATCAAAACAAGCCCGCTAAATTCTATTGACGCCAATGGCGATCATGTCACTGTATTCAAGCTTCGGAACAAGAAGAACCTTTCGCAACACCAGCCTACAATTCTGCCAGGGAAATGGAAGAGCTACGCCGTCGTGTTCAGTACTTAGAAATTGAGAATTTAGAGTTGCGCCAAAAGCTTGAAACATTCGAAAGAGGTAAAGTTACTGTTACTGACAAGACAGACAAATCGCAATTAGAAGCAGAACTGGAATACAGCAAAAAAATGTACAAACATACCAGAGAAGTTGAAGAAAGTCATGCTAAAAGGATGAAGTTAATGGAAGAAAAAGTCGAGCGGTTGGAGAGTCTATCCAAGCTACCTCAACCTTGTGATGCTCAGCATGATACTCAGCCTCATGATGCACAGCTACCCTGTCATGATGCACAGTTACCTTGTCATGATACTCAGCTATCCCGTCATGACACCAAGCTACTTCAACATCTACCTCGTGATACACAAATACGTTGTCAGCTACCTCGTCATCAGGGTCTCTTGTTTGACAAGCCTAAGGAAGAGAACAAATCTCCTAATACATTTTTGCCAACTCTGCGAGAATCCAAATCTTGTAAAAAAGACAAGCGACCAATCTCAGCTAAATTTTGACTTCATGAATACATGCATCATTTTGCCAGTTGACTGAATTATGGTATAATGGTATTATACCATCATAATTATTCATATTATCATTTCATATTATTTTATATTCCATCACTGTATGTTAGTATTTTCATTATTATTACCATTTTACACCTTCAAAAGCTCTCTCGGTGAATGCCTATTTCACAATTTAATCAGTTGGGTGGAACGAATAATTTAGTAACTCTGGTTTGTGTGCACACATTCTTTCTACCTTGGTCAGGAAACATCATCTTTACTTAGGTCTACAGCATGTTTTAGTTGCAGCTTCACAATCTTTCTAGTGACTCCGGCACTGAATTCTTTGACCACTGTGTACTCAAAGCTGTCGTCTGATCTCACTAGCTCCTCAAACATTGGCAGAGTTCCTCCAACACCAAAGTAGTGGCTCTTTGCTGCTAAGAAAACAATTCCACTGGGAGATGTAAACTGCTTGAGCACGTCAAAAAGTTTCGGCTGAGATTCTGTCGAATAAATGGTCTCTGAAGTGAGAATGACATCGTAAAGTGGTGGGCGGGATGATAAAGAGTGCAGTAGATGAGAAAACTCGCTCCAATCTCCAGAAAAGAAACTACACTTGTTTATTAGGGCGAGAGCACGTTCAGATAGAAATGGTAATTGGTCACCATTGCAGTGGTGAGATTCATTGATCGGTTCAGTACTAGCACAACTGGCGACAGTGTTTGCAGTTGTGAGACAGTCAATCACTTCGGGATTGTAGTCTTGAAAATGCACCTCTGTTGCTCCATTTAGAAGAGCATGAATGCCAAGAAGTCCGGCACCACAGCCCAAATCTAGCACCCGCTTACCAGTGAAGTCTACACTCATCTCGGTCATATAGTCAAGCATGTCAAAAGCACACTCCCATATCTTTAGACCACCTTCATACACACCCGACAACAAGTCAGAATGATGCTGGTCCGTCTTGTCGAGCAACTGCATCAGAACAAGATTTCTGTGAGACCTTGTCTTGGATACTTGTGTGCTTAAAATAGCTGCATATTGAAGAAAAACTGTCACATACTTGGACAACTAATGTGCATAACTTGTGTATTTGCACGTAAACTCACATGCATTGTGCAGACACAGTTGCTTCACGTCATCTAGTTTTAGATAGGCGAGACCAACAGTCGATTTGTGCTCTATTTCTGGGTGGCAGTGAGCCACGTGACGCACGAAATCTCTATAAAATTCGTCTCCGAGGTCCAATACGTGTTGTTTGGCTGGCTGCACGTAACCTGGACATGTCGACGGATCCGAATAGACAGGTTCTTGCTGGCGATCATCCACCCTTTGCTGCGAATTGTCAGCTGAGACATCAAAGCTGAAAGTAAATGAAGCAGCCATGATGAACCAGGAGGAGCTTTAATAATCACCTGAAGTGCTGAGTAGGCAAACATGAAGAGTGCATTCAATATTTACATGCCGAATCAGAACTAGCGGTTTTGCTGTGCATTCAGCTGCTGTGCTGCTGTGCATTCAATGGACTTCGCTGCATTCACAGCAATCATCTTAATGCTAGTGTCTTCACGAGCTTGTAGCGGAACAACATCGCTAACACAAAGTCTTTGCGATTCCACGCCTACTGTAGGCGGAGTGCTGGGAGTAAGTGCATTCCACAGGATCACACAGGGACCAGCGAGTATAAAGGATCCCCCACCTTTATAAAGGAGCTGACGCTCAAGTGAGTTGTAGATTAGCTATACCACTGTCCCTAGCTAGTAGCAGGGCGACTCACCGTCTACCCCTTGGAACAATAGCTTGGTGGTGTTGTAATGGGAGTTTAACCTTCGTTGTCCTGGGGTTACTGACGTACTCAATTCGAGTGCAAGCTATTGTAGCGTGTGTAGTTGTGTTCAACCGAGCGCTCGAGTCGTGACCAGCAGCATAACTGTCTACACATTGTACACAAAAATCATTTCGTCGTCGCGGAGGCTACGTCATTTATTTCGTCGGCTCCCTTGAAAATAATGATCGGCCGGTGGAACAACAACTGCTATGGTGTCGTAGAGCAATGCATGAAGAACAAAACGTGTGAGTGTCAAAGAACCTCGTATATGTGAGTAGCAAGTGTGCATGCATCGTGTGTAGTAGCAGTAGCACTTTGTGACGTTGTACCATTGTTGGTAGTTGTGTATGGTTGCCACCGTATAAGCCATATATTGGTTACACACAGCTGACATGATGTGCTTGTGTCCAGCCAGTGTCTTGTCTGAACCCCCTGACTATAGCTGCTAGACACAGCCTAGGGTGGGATGCAATTTCACTGATGTTTATGGAATGTTTATGAGGCTTGCACGCATGCTACACAATGTATAGTATGCTACACAATGTATAGTATTGATAGTGTATTACTGTCATGTGATGATAATCATACTATGGACTCTTTTATCATCGTCTGTGTGTACATGAGCATGTATGCATCTGGTCTAGAGTGTGTATATTATGAGACAGTTACCTGATACCAGCTGTGATCAGGCATGGCACGTACCTGTTGATACTCTTTAGTAATGTTATATTCACTGTTGTATAGATTATAGACACAACGTCAATTAGCATAGAATAGATCATTGTAGGATTATAGTCTCAGCATGAATGGTCAATGGATGCCTCTATCAGCTAGGTCCTGGATGAGATAAGTGAACTACAAGTTGTGCTTGGCTTTTCTCCATTGTCTCTGGACTTGTTGCCAGGATGTACAAGTTTCCTGGTTTGATATGCAGGTGCTTTCTGTGGTAGCACTTTGAGGGCTAATGGTGACTCACTTGTACAGTCTTAGATTTGGCACACATTCTCACCAATATCATTCTACTATCAAAGCAGATGCTCCTTGATGATGATAATCAGTGATTTCACCTTCCTGGTACAAATTGTGTTCAGGCTAGCTTATTGTAAGTATTCTTGCTGAACAGCCCATGCCTTGTATTCTCTAGACACAGTATGTGGGTCATTGCTGTCACTATAGTCAACCTTGCCCACTGTTATACCTGATTGTTGCTGTAGTAATTGTTCCTACACAGACACAGATCACGCAGTGTTTGTGTGATGCTAGTTAAGTGGTGTTGTTCCATCTCAAGGGGTGAGTGTGCCTGGCTGAGTTGTTTGACTGACCAGGAATCCCCAATGGGAAACAGCTGTTAATACTAATTGATCCAGTAGCTGTAACTACATGTGCTCCACTACTGCTCATGATGTTGTCACTCCATAGTTACATCCTGACATTGTATGCCCTCTGTATAGACACACTCATAGGCACATGTATGTGTTCAATAGGTCACTGGAATGTTTGGAGTGTGCACTTTTACTGCTGTGATATGTTTTGTGAACACTGTGAATTGTTAGTGTTTTAGTAAGGGTTTCCCAGACTTGAGGAATATGGCATTGCCCAACTACCTTGTTAGTGGTCAGGCTTCCCCTGTGAGTATGTGTGCTGATAACACTATCTTGCTCATGTGTAAGAAGTTGATATTGGAATTTACACAAACCAACCACACCTAGCATTCTTCTTTCACAAATTTTCAAAGTTTCCTGTGAGCCCATGCTGTACTGATTGTGATAGTACTCTGTATTTTAATGTCGCTCTGTTTGTTATTCCAGTTCACATCCAAGATCTGTTTTAGTATTACACTGTTTGTCAGAGCTAGCTGTACCTGCACTGTGTGTGTGTTGATGTCCAACGTGTGTATCAATGTCCAGTTTGTGTATCATTGTTAGTAATTGGAGATGTGTGCTAGTGTTGTATGTTTGGTTATGTGTGGGAAGTTGCTTATGGTCTTCACTCAAAACACACCTACAGTACAAAACACCATATTAGCTGTGTCGTGACTTTCCTCTACTTTCTTTCCTCTTCCTCTTCCTCAGGGCTCTCCATAACTCTATTCCGTATTTCATAGATGTAATGGGATTTAGTCCATCAGACTCATGGCTACCCACCAGAGGAACTACTGTTGCTGTGTGCACCACACTCATTGCAGCTGTTATTGCACTCTATGTCTACAAATCAGTTTCGTCCCGACAGTCACGGCAAGTTCGCACTCCTCATGTCAGCAGCAGCTTCGATATCGTTCGTCTCTGCAGAGAAATACAGTACGAGTCATTGACAACGATTGATCACAGTGTGCGTACGATAGTCAACAGTGAGACTAGTAAACCAAGCTTATACACATTCTATCAGAAAGACAGAACTGTTGAACAGTCGGCTATAGTGACAGCCGGTCGATTTGGTCGAGTCGACTTAGTCAAATACTTTCTTCACAACTACCCAGACTGTGTCCAAGTGGACCAGTCAGCTAATCTTGACGTACCAGTCGGTCGACACCATTGCATGAGAGAGGTTCATGATTGCTCTACTCTCTATGCTGCTTGCTTTAATGGCAGCATTGATATTGTCCAGCATCTATTGAAGGCTCGTGCCAGTTTAAAGAAGATGGACTGCATTCATCGCTCGCCTCTCCAAGTAGCAGCACAGCGAGGTCACACTGAGCTAGTTGAGTACCTTCTATCAAGAGGTGCTCAGGTCAATGCTGCTGATTCACATGGCTACACACCTCTTCTCTCTGCCGTGACAGAACGAAACAAAGAAGTTGTTCAGTGTCTTCTAAAGAATGGTGCGGATCCTTGCCTTAGAGCCAAAAATGGTCAAACAGCTCTACATATAGCAGCAGAGCTAGGCAACAAGCCGATAGTGGAGCTACTACTTCAAAAGAAATCTCTCTCTTGCCCACGGGACCATGATTCAAAGCATCGTCTAGCACCACCGTATATACTGGCAGCTAGTAGAGGACACTTGCCGACATGTCAGCTGCTCTTACGAGCAATGAATCTCACTCCCACACAAACACCTGACGTGCTCCTTCTCTGGGGAGCTGCCCAGGTCAGTCCACAGCATCGCTACATTCACCCTTCCGTACAGAAATGGTGGACTGAAGCAGTGGAACTTCGACAGCAACATGTATCCATCTCAGTATCACTAACTCCTCTTGAAGTTTACGAGTACCGATCTGAAGTCTCTACAGTTGATGAGGTTACTGCTCTATTCTCCTCACAACCGCCCTCACCAGAATCGTACGAGGAAATTACCTATCAATCTTTGTTGATCATGGAGCGCTGTCTCGGCTATGGAGACTCACTGGTCATTCAGAAAATCCTCGAAGCAGGTCGATACCTGCTGGAGAAGAAGAAATGGTATCAGGCCGAGAAATTGCTTTGTCGTGCTCTCGAGATGAGCATGGATCGATGCTCACTCTGGAACCCGTCCAATCATTGTCTGACTGACGAACTCGAGTGGGAGACAAAAATCACTCTGAAACAAACTTGCGACCTTCTCGATGAGATGTTAAGACATGGGTTCGATGGTCTTCACTTTTCTACTTACCTTAGCTATGCCGTGTCTGCATTTGAACCATTTGAAGACAAAGCCAGACTCTGTTGCAATGGCAGTCCAGCTAAGATCAACTCCCATCTTATCCTCCTCCTTCTCTCTCTTCTATCTGCTTGGGTCCAACACAAGGTGTCGTACTATAGACATTCGGATTCAAGTGACATCAGTGAATCTAGTCTTGACCTAACAGAGCTTGACAGATGTGAAACACTGGCTAGGAAACTTGTAGAAAAACATCTCTTCATTTGTAATGACGGCACACTCCTGCACCTCGCACTGACAAAGCTTGGGACAAGAGATTCGCTCCTTCCACAGTATATCTTCTTAAAAAATATCTCTGCTTTCCTAGACTCTTTGCTAAGCTGGGGAGCTAGTCGAGTTGTGAATTTAGCCGACAGTAATGGAGAGAGGCCCCTACACCTTGCAGCAAGCAGAGCAAGGACAGAATTTGAGTCACACCAACTCCTAACGCCCTTGCTACGCTACAGAGTCCATCGTGACGCTGTGAATGCTTCAGGAAAGACGGCAATCGAGGTCCAGCGATGCCGTGTTTTGAGACCATCTTTGCCACTTCCCTTACAGTGCTTGGTGAGTCGACAGCTAATCACTGACTGCGAGAACAGTTCTGCTCTTGCCCAGCATCTGAGAAACACTGACAGGTACATACTTGGTCTCCACTGTCCTTCGACGGCTTCAGTTGAGTACGTAGAGACTCTTTACGATCATTTAGATTTGGTTTATAGTTAGAAGTTAAACAATTTTTTAAAATCTGTACCAAATCAATGTCACTTTTGTTTGTGTGATATGAAACAGATCGTTATTATTTGGCACTGCTCAATGATTTTTACCATTGTAACAATATTTTTCTTTGATTGTTTGTAGTCATCTGCATTCACAGTTGCTCATATTCCTTCAGAATCTTCTAACATTTTATCTATGAATGTCAGCACTTCTATTTCGAATGTGAACATGTTTTTAAGGAGTGGTGTGGGATAATAATACTGAGGACCATACATGTACTGTCTTGCTTAGCTACGAAGCAATCTGGTTAAAGGGTTGGGTAGACTGTTGCTATAGCAACTATAAGCCACACCCACTGTAGTCACAACCACAAAACAAGTAGCCAGCAGTCTCCACTTGAGTAGACGTCTTGAAGTAGTTTTGGGAGTTACTGATAGTGGTTTCTGAGAGGATAAGCCTAGTCCCTGCAGACCACATTGTTGAGATAATCACTATTCCAAATTCTATAATTTTACCTGTTGAACAAGTTGATCGAGATCATGAACTTGCTTCTGAAGATCTCCCATGCTGTGAGTGACTTCAGCAATACGATTGGTCAGTTCCTCTTGCTCCTTGTGAGGCACCGACTGTGACAGGAGAGGAGGACCTGTCTTGACGTGAGTGAGGAGAAACAAGACGGTCCCTCTGATGTAGGAGACGTGACGAGTCAGCTGAGAGACGACAACAGTGTACTCCTGAATACTGGACAGAAAGAGGAAGGATAATCTTCAGCACAGCAGCAAACCTGAGTGTTCTATTGTGTGGTCGGTCAGTAGGGGGCATCTTCCATGAACTCTTGTGGATGTTGGTTATGGAGTCAAGAATCATCTTGCGCACTCCAACCTGAGTCACACCCACACTCTCTAAGTCATGATCAGTCATGCTAAGCAGATCAGAGAACTTGATTTTATGAGACTAGAGAGAGAGAGAGAACAGCAAATAGTGTCAACAGCACTATCAAATCACACCTTGAAAAGAGAGACTAAGTGCCCCAGCTGTAGTCCCATTAGAAACAGCTCTATATCTCCATAGCGAAGACTGCCGCTTGCATTAGTAGTAGATGGACTAGCAACATTATTTTTATAAAGACTTTCGCTCTTTGCATGGTAACTCACTCTTTGTGAATTTGTATTGTGTCGTCATCATCTGGTCTGCCTTCTTCTCTTCTGATGTTTTGTTGTGAGCTACTCACAGCTGCAGCATTGCTGTCACTACCAGCATTAGCTCCATCAAGCAGACTAGCTACTGCTGTGTGATTACTGCTGTACGCCAGAGAAGACGGCGTGTCACCAAGAAAGGTTTGCAGCTCAGGGTTAGCCCCAGCATGAAGCAGTTGCTTCACCAGGTCCATGTTGCCAGTGTGAGCAGCATATGAGAGTGCCTGAGTGAGAAACTCAGAGCAGTAAAACGTGAGTGAAACTGTCTCTTACACTCCATCCGTAATTGTCCTGACTGTTTACATCACAGAGTGGTATTAGGAAGCTAGCAAGAGCAACATGTTGAGACTGGCATGCATACAACAGAGCAGTCATCTGATGCCTAGACAGCACACAAGTCACTATATGTCACAACAAGGGCGTGATAAACCTGTCGTGAGCATTAGGTCTAGCACCCTCATCCATCAAAGCTCTAGCACACTCCACCAGATCTTCTTCTCTGGTGCTCTTTGAAGAGCCAACAGCCATCAGTGCCGTAAACATGTCTGCAAGAAGATATAACTATCTCGAGTATTCTCTTATTTTGCTTGCCTTTCTGTGTGTTAGGATTAGCCCCATGCTGCAACAATAGCCGCACGATTTCACTATTTCCATGGTTACACGCGTACATCAGAGCGACCCAGCCTCCTTTCAGTGGAGTATTAACATTGAAACCTAGAAACAAGCATAAACAAATCATTAATTTTTTACACTCCGCTCACCGTTTTCAAGCAGCTCAGTTATAACATCGGCTTTCCCCTTTATAGCAGCCACTCTCACCTCTTCATTGCGATTCAAACTACCAATCCCTCTCTTTTTTTCAATCCCTTGAGAAGTGCCTACAGCATCCAGACGACGCAATGACATCGTCACATGCACAAACAGAACCTCTATTGGGTCGAGTACTGCTACCACTCTCGTTTCTTTTCTTACCACCGGAGCGACTCAACTTAGTATCGTCACCATTAGCAACAGCATACACCTAAACACATCATGACATGCTTTAATCATTTTCAACCGAATCATATTCCCGTCTACCTGTGCCAGGGTTGGCTCTGGATAGCAGCTACTACTATTAGAGGCAGTTTCTTGCACGTCATCGTCGCCAAAGTCAAAGCCATCCTCGTCAAAATCTTCTCCAGCTGGTACATACGCCATTGCCAGTACACGTGGGCATAGTCACGTGACATAGCAAAATGCGGAGAAAAAAGGCGGGTATTATGAACTTCAAAATATTGCTATACATCCATACGCGCGCGTACTGAATAGGTGATCTAATGGCTTCGAGTCCATGTTTTCAATGAAACAGAAAACTCACTAAAGAGTAAACTGTTTCCTCCTGTAGACATGTCACTCAGTGTACATTAACTATTGATCTTTTTGCAAAACATGCTGTTTTGTTTACAAAAGAACGAAAAGAACTCACCCAACCAGTTTCAATATCCAGTCAGGCGATCACTACTCAAATAATTGCTTTCTGTGGTAACTCTGTGGTACTGTTCAGAGAGCTTGCTGTGAAACCTGTTACTGTGTTCTCTCAACAGCCATGGCTGCTATGACAATTCGACCTAGTGAAACCCATCATCCTTCTTCTATTTTTCCACCTACCTACAAGGTAGTGATAGTAGGCAAGTATGGTGTTGGCAAAACCAGTCTTCTCTGGAGATACCTGCACAATGAGTTTCGTAGTGTTGACTCTCGAGTGACAATTGTAGACGTGGAGAAGAAGAGAATCACTTACTCTGAGAGGCAGGTGGAGCTTGAATTCTGGGATACAGCTGGTGAGTGTAATACAAGTTTGAATGCATGAGAGAGTTATGTTTGAAAAAATCCTGTAGGCAAAGAGAAGTTCCGCACGATCTCTCCCTCTTACTATAACGGAGCTCAAGCAATTATGGTAGTCTATGACATCACAGACCCAGACTCTTTTATTGAAGTCAAGCAGTACTGGATAAATGAGATCTTTGGCTTCTTTGGAGAAGAGGCAGACCACCACATACCAATAATGCTTGTTGGAACAAAGCTGGATCTTGTAGACAAGTACGACGATGGTCAGGTGATTGTGAGACCGATCGATGTGCAAGAGCTGAAAGGAAAGCACGAGAGACTGATAGGTCCAATACAGTGCAGTGCTAAAACTGGAAGACACATTGACAGAGTGTTTGATGCCCTCACAAAGGAACTGTTTGATCGTGATCTAGCAGGAACTCATCGACCCATCCTCAATCCAACATTCGATGCGCAACCAACTTGCGGTCTAGCAAAATGCTGAATTCCTTTCAAAGTCATCTGGTTTATACATTCGACTTATCTTCTTGCTTGCACTCACACTAGTAAATTTTTACCATACAGTTGATTTCATCATAAAAATGATTAACTGTCTTATTTTTTACTCATAATTATACTCACTGCACTGTGTTTGATAATACTACATGCAAGTGAATTCTATACGTGTCCGGAATCGTGTACTTTCCTTATTAACTATGTTATTATACACAAAGCTGTTGATGTTGCTGCTGTTTTGGAACAGCTACAGTGCACGCAGTTTCGTTTACAAAAATAAACAATTGAATCACTAGCCTTGTTGTTGTAGATACAGTAACTATGGTATGATTACGGAACAGTTTCCTTCAGTACATGTTAGATTCAACTTCAATGTTGTGTTTCAGTGGAAGACAAATATATGTACAACGCATGCTTACAGCTGGTACGCGCTTAGTTTCGATTTGGAGCTACCTTGAAAGCTGCTGGATTCTAGCTGACTCACTCAAGGTAAGGAATCTGAGATCATAGTGTTAGTGGTTATAGTTAGTTACCTTCCATAAAATAACTGTTGTAGCAAAAACTATAGCTAAGAACTGTACACAACCACAGAGGGAGTTAGTTTAGTTTTTGCAATAGGAATGACAGCTCGAAGGGGTGTTGATGGAAAAGGATGCAGCCCTCAAAAATCTTCGTTGTTTGATGGACTGAAAAACCACAAAGTGGTCATTGTGGGTGAATTTGGTGTAGGCAAGACAAGTCTGTTATGGAGACACCTCCACAAGGAATTCTGTACTGATGATAGAAGAGCCACCATAGTAGACATTGAGAAGAGAAGAGTGACTTTTGGTGAAAAACAGATTGAACTGAGTTTCTGGGACACAGCTGGTAAGTCTATAAGCTCGAAGTTACCTAGTTTTGAGTCTAGGCTTGCATATATGACATCTTCTTTCTCATACAGGTAAAGAGAAATATCACACAATGTCTCCCAACTATTATAATGGTGCCCACGCAATAATCTTGGTCTATGACATAACTAACGCCGAATCATTTGAAGAAATCAAGCAATACTGGATTAATGAGATCCTAGGAGTGTTCCGTGATGTGACAGATCGACACATCCCCTTGCTTCTTGTCGGGACAAAACTAGACCTAGTAGACAGAAATGACTCCAGTCAGGTGACGGTTTCAGAATCAGATGTCAAGGCTTTGAAAGGAGATTACGAGCACATGATTGGACCTATTGAATGTAGTGCTAAAACAGGCAAAAACATAGAGAAAGTATTTCAAACACTTGCTAGGGAAATCTTTGAACAGCAAATGATCAAATGCAACCCACTGCATGCTGGTGGAGAGAATCTTAGAAGGAACAGCAGAGTACAGCAACAAGGCTGTGTCGCTATGAGCAAGTGTAGTTAGAAACATGTAAATCTCATGCATGACTATAATTATGTGTGTGATTTGATAGCGCTGTTGTATAATACTTCATTGTGCTGTTGTTGAATCTATCTATTATCTTTATTGAAACTGCTGATAAATTGCGCAATCTGGTAAAGCGAAATAGACACTGTTACGATACACATAAGTACAGTTAGTGCACACTGACAGCTGTTTAGAATATCATACCGTCATTTTCAATTTCATCACGGATGGTCCGTATAGCCTAGACAAGAGACCGACTATAGAAAGTACAAGGATCACAAGGAAATAAGGTAAGCTCCTGCTTCAAATTTAAAACCATCTAGAAGAAACTTGGTAGCTTAGTCTTGATACTTATGACAGACTAACCTTACACTAAAATTAAAAGCATGAAATAATCTTATTATAATTACAGTAATGGAGCCATCGTTGAGTGTGGTAAAGGAAAGTCGTGGTACAGTTAAGACATCTATCCTGGGACTCCCAACATTCAAAGTAGTGGTGGTGGGAAAGTATGGTGCTGGAAAGACCAGTCTTCTGTGGAGGTACCTGCACAATGACTTTCACAGTGCTGGCACAAGAGTGACTATCGTGGACGTGGAAAGAAAGAGAGTTACTTGTGCTGACAAAGATGTTGAGCTTGAGGTATGGGACACAGCAGGTAAGAATGTGTACCATGCAAGCACACTTAGTGTCTTATGCTGCTCTATGATGCTCTAGGAGAGGAACAGTACAGTGAAGTGTCACCGAACTACTACAACAATGCACACGCCATTATGGTCGTCTATGACATTATGGACCCCGACTCCTTCCAGGAGGTAAAGCAATACTGGATAAATGAGATTTTCGGTGTTTATGGCGAAGAAGCAGATCATCAGATGGCGATACTTCTGGTCGGTACAAAGCAAGACATGGTCGATATTTACGATGAAAATCAAGTGATCGTAAGAAAGAGAGACGTGCTTTGCCTAAAAGAAAAGCACGAGAGATTGCTTGGACCGATAGAGTGCAGTGCAAAAACGGGCAAGAACATTGAAGTTGTTTTTGATACTCTTGTTAAAGAACTGCTCATTAGAGCGACCACGCTACCGACTTTAAATCCAACCACATATCACACGAGTGTCCCTGGAGGAAAGTGTTGTTAGCCTCCATTCCACACACACACACACACACACATGCACTTCAAGAGTACAACGAAAATTATTATTATTATTATTATTATTATACATGTGTGCCTATTGAGTGTCATTGATGCAATTGTGTTAGTACCATAAAGCATAGCTCACATGATTGCAATCTATTCCTATTCCAATACTACCAACACACACATCTGTTAGTTGCTATGATGCATTATAACCAGTACTTTGTGCCACTGTGCAGTAATAGGAATCAAGGGAAAGAACCACAACGTTGTTGTAAGCACAACTACTCATGATATTATAACAATGTATTATGAAAGCAGGGCTATGCATAATAGTTACGCATTGTGATTGTTTGTAGTACATATAAGTACACTCACATTCATTTTGGGCTCAGTTCAGTTCCGGGGATTCAGAAACCAGAACTGTTTATATCCTAGGACTGTCATAGGATGAGTTATAATACAGTGGACATGGCTTTTAGCTGGTTGTTTTAGTCTTGTAAAAGTCAATAACTCTACTGGTCGAGTAAATTATTAGTTGTAGTCTAGAAGTCACTAATGGAATCAGCCAGAACAAAGGTGAGACAGATAGCCATAAGCTGTATACTAAGTTAGCTCTACCTAGGCAGTAAGGCTTAGTATGTCTATAGTGTAGATACTAGTACCCAGACTTCATTGTGTGTCTTATTAGACTCGAAGACAAGGCACTTGTATGGACTGGAGGGATAGAGCACTACTCTCAGAGAGACAACCATCATACAAGGTTGTAATAGTTGGAGATGAAGGGGTTGGAAAGACAAGTCTCCTCTGGCAGTTTGTTCACAAAGAGTTCAAGGAAGAAGGAATGCAGACACTGCATGTTGATATCGAGAAAGTAACAGTCACAGTGAAGTGTAGAGATGGAGACAAACCCTACCAGTTACAGCTTTGGGACACAGTTGGTAAGGCTTCAGCACAACACGTCTGAAAGGATGCTGTCAATTGTACAGATTACACAATGTACTCTTTACAGGTCAAGAAAGGTTTCGATCCACACTTTCAACATCGTACTACAAAGGTGCTCATGCTGTCATACTCGTCTACAACACAACAGATCGAGAATCATTTAGAAATGTTCAAGACTTCTGGTTAAACCAGGTTCATATACAGTACGGAAATGATGCAACTGACAAACTACCTGTTCTACTTGTCGGAACAAAGTCAGATTTAGTGAAGAAGTACGAGGATGGGCAAGAACACGTCAAGAAAGTGGATAGCCGATGCATGAAGGGCAACACTGACAGACTACTGGGGCCGATTCATTGTAGCGCTAAGACAGGACGAAATGTTGAGAGAGTGTTCCAAAAGATAGCAGACGAGTTGGCAGTTCGAGACTCAGCTGGTTACGTACCACAACCTATAAACATAACTAAAGTTAGCTCAAAATGTATATGTTCATCATAAAATTCATCCTCCACCACTCCCAGTTGTACATGCACGTTCTCTATCTATAACAAAACTGTTGTCTAAGTAACAAAAACTTGAGCAGACAAACTTTCACTTTTTAAAATTCCACCTCTAGGTAACACACAGAGTCTAGATAGTTAGAATTGTATTTACAAAACCCAGTACTTAAAAATAAGGCGGCTAAAAATAAATAAAGTCTTAAAAGAGAAATGTCATAAAAGATATGAATGTTGAGGCAGTAGAATTGAAATAACCCTAGGCAATGTTGAAGGAGATGAGACAGTAGTATACTCATAATAGAAGAGCATGTAAAGAGGGCAGAACACGTCGGCTAGCAGCAACTGCCTCTTGAACCAGACAAAGGCTTGACTCTAGTAGTTCTCTTTCGCTGGTGTATTCCTTTCTTCAACATCTCAGCCGCAAGCGTCTCAAACACTTTACTGACATTCTTACGATTAAGCGAACTGCACTCGATCGGCTGAGGCAAGCATTCGGTTTGACAAAAGTCCTTCACAGTTCGTAAATCTACACTCCGCTGCTTTGCTGAGAGGTCAGATTTGGTACCCACAAACATAATCACGACATTGTCCAGCTCAGCTTGCGAGAGATAGTTGACAGCTTCTACATACCAGGACTTGCGTGCTTCATTGAACGTGTTCATATCTGTGATATCGTAACAGATGATGACGCCAGTGGTGTTGAGGTAAAAATGATGAGTGATTGAATGGTACTTTTCTTGCCCTGGAAAGAAACGAGAAAAGGCAACACATTAATACAAGCATGATTATATGTAAACACACTACCCAGTTCGCAAGATTTTATGTTTAATTTCAAGATCATAAAAAGGTTATAACATGTATAATGAGCATAAGAGAACACAAAGTCTATTATAATACATATTCACACAAGTGAATGGGTTACACTCCTTTCATTTTTTTTATGAACGGATAGATAGTTTGTGTTGTGGAGATGGCCGTGATTTTGACCCACTACAACATCCACTTTGCTCTGCTTTGATAACGTTAGTCTTTGTAGGTTGAAATCGCTTGTATAAAAGTGCACAAATCTTGTGAAAGACGTCTTTGACTCCTGTGCCTTCCTTTGCACTGCATTCGAGGTAGTCGTCAAAGCTGTGCAAGTTTCGCGTTGTCTCAGCATCCTTCCGTTGCACGGTCTCGCCAGATGAACCAACAAGATCTGTCTTGTTTCCTACTAGTATCATGATTGGTAGTTCACTTCCAGAGTGGTAGGTCTCAACTTGCTGGACCCAATCCTTGACCTGGACTAAGGTATCCTCGTCCACCAAACTGAACACAACTAACACCGCCTGAGCACCATGGAAGAAGTTCCCAGACAATGTTCTAAACCGTTCTTCACCTGTGAACAAAGATAGAACAAGTAACAGAGAGAAGGACACATATGAAGTGTGTACCACAGAACTGTAGTGACCTCACTCGACAATACGTACATGTATTGATTATAATAGGAACTATGCCAGAGTAGCTGTTGCCTAAACAATATTTCAAAATTATTTTGTCCACTTAAATAAGATAATGAGGTAACTACAGTTCTCCGGTCGTTGGTGAAACAACTGACCTCTCAAAATAGGTTCACGCCAGATCAAGAGTCCCTTCAAAGGTCACGAGAGAGACATCGACGATTGTTTCCCAAAGATCAAGAAAGCCTTCGAACAGTACCGCTGACATAGTTCCTTATTATAATAATATATACCGCAGTAGCAACAATACATTAGTGGATTCAGTTGCTTGTATTTCAAAGCAAGCTAGTATAATAACTGCCGTTATCTAATCATAGTAGCAAGAACCTGTATCGCTGGAGTGACACAGCTGCTGTGATAATACCCAATTTTGGCAGCAGCAGTAGTACCATAAACTCACAAACACCAACATAGCAACACAACAATGAGCTGCTTAATATGCCGTCATAGCAACAATGAGCTGGTTAATATGCTGTCAACAGTACATTCTGTACACAACATAACATTAGTCTTTACAATATCACCACACTCGAGGCATGGAATGCAAGCATGATGACATTCAGCTAGACAAATAACCAAATTATTCTGTCACAACCACAGTATCAACTGTGACCTCCATGACTCAACAACACAGAGGGAAGGTGCCGCACACAACAGAGGGAAGGTGCCGCACACAACAGAGGGAAGGTGCCACACACACACCACTTCAATGAGGATAACCCATAATGAGAACCTAGAAACCCCAGACAACACATTCACTTACCAGCTGTGTCCCATATTTGCAGAGTGAGTTCAGTCTGATTAACCATCACCTTCTTCGTCTCTTCGCTGACATTTTTTCGTGGAGGATCTGAAAACTCGTCGTTCACATAACGCAGGATTAGACTGGTCTTGCCGACATTCACTTCTCCAATAACAATCACCTTGTACTCTGCATGAGTATTCAAAGCAGCCGCCATTGCTGGAAAACAAGAGAAACAGTAATATAGTAGAAGCAGAAGACTGAATTCTGTTGCATGTTTAGGAGTTAAAAATACTAACTTGGGGATTTATTTTAAGGAAATGAATCATGATCTAGTTATTTATTGAACAAGGAAGCATTATTACTCAGCATCATCCAGAGAACATGATTTCATGGAAAGGTAAACAAAGACACAGGAATACTCCAATATTTGACAATTTAGACTCGAAGATATTGAAACAAGATTACACACTATTATGTAAGAGCCCAACATTGCTTGACATGTGTACAAACTGCTGTTGGAAATCATAGGTCTATGTTATTATATACAAACAGATGCGCAGTGACCTCCAGGCTGACAGTCATGGCTATAAACACCCACGGCAAACACTGCTATCCCACGCGATCTCACCTGCTGAAGACAATTTACTCGTCTTCCTTGCAAGCTGGAGTCTGTTGTAAGACGATCCACGTCGCAACAGCACTGAACTGGATCTGTCCTTGAACCGGAATTAGGGCTAGTATGACCCTTTCCTTAGTATTTGAGCACACGTGAACATCACGTGAGCAAATCACGTGCGCGCGCAATTGTAACGCCCAGCATATACCCATTGACGGCCCTGCAGCCAGGAGTTCTTCTAAATTTAAAAGGCCTTTGCCGGTACGCTGGTGATCATAAGCCAGGCTTTCTGCAGCTCATCCAAGCTCGGGAGAGATCGAGAGAGAAGTCGAAGAGAAAAACGTGTCTGATCATCGTGTATTACATCATCACGGTTAGCACTCAGCCACCATTATTGTTTTTTAAAAGTCATTTTATTCCTGCCATGTACAGTAGTAACTACTTGTACAGGTAAAATAGAAGAATTTTCTGTAGATTTTCTGTATAGTACAGTTTTAAAGTGACGCAATGCTTGTTGATCAGTGGAGCTGTATGTGTGTATGCTGGTACTGATTAGTGTGTCTAGCTCGTCACTCATCGTAGTGGCTTATCACTAGCAGTTTAACCAATCACTTATCCAACTGATTTATGTCACCAGCAGCAGGCATGCTATTTACATGCTTTACCTAAACACATCTCATTAACACTACCACTGTCTGTTATACCAGCTACCTAGCTAGCTGTGCTGACTCAATGCTTTCCGAGTTGTGCAAAGTCTAAACCATATCAGTGTGCATAATGTAGACACAATTTAAAATGCAATTGACTATGTTTGTTGTGAAGTCTGTATAGAAATCTAATGAAGATTGCAGCACTTAATTGGCACGGTTTTCTGAGCATAGTTGCTAATCGTTAGGATTGTTCAAGAAGCCCTCTTGTGTGTATGCAAAAGATCTAGCGTGTCTTTGTCAAACTGGTGGATTCTCTGCTAGCTCACTAGCAGTTTGTCTGGTACCCATGTGTTGTGTTGTGGGCTACAGTGTGTTGTTTCTAGTGGAATAATTCTCTCACTCAATAAGCCTTGTGGCTTCTGTCTAGCAAGCTGTGCAGGCATATCTAGTCTGCTGTGTTCACACGCAAGCTTTTCAACATTCCAGCGCACAACACCCTGATTACGCGTTCGATACGTGTTACCATGACAACTAACACTGGACAGTACAAGTGTTACATGCGTATTTGCTAGTTGTGCAGCCATTGGTTCTGTCTATGCAGTTTGTATATGAATTACGCTGTGTAGTATATTAGTCGTCTTTGTCAGGGAGATAACCAGCCATTGGTTTTTGTATCATCGTATTATCACATGATAGCAAGATAGAGTTGTCTGATGTAATGGTCGAGTTTTAGGGGAATTTATGCTGTCCACTTCAGATCACTGTTCAAGATGCACGGGAACAGGACGCTCTTCAGAATGCAGCTCGAGAAAGAGCGCCTCGAACTGGAGAAGAAACGAGAGGAAGACAGAAGACAAAAGATGATGGAGGCTCAGAGAATCCAGCAGTCGTCTTCTATTGAGGTGCCCAAGGGTCAGCCTGTTCCACAAGTCACTGTGGAGGTGCCTCCAAAAGTGCTAGAGGTAAGTGGAAACTGTTCTCTCTCGCCAAACGCTGTGTTGTCTTGATCACTAGTCACATGTGTCAATTCTTCTTCCCAGGTTCAGTCCCAGCTACAGCATCCTACAAACTTCCATCTTGAGTCTGTCAGAAAGAACCAGCTTCACCAGTTTCTGAACTCTCACGGCGCTCCCGTACCTTCGCACAGCGCACCTGCTCACAATCACTTCAACGCGTCTGGATCTCCTTCAGCCATGAGACACATGCCTGGGATGACTAGTTATAGCATGCAGAAAGATCCTTTATTGTCAGGTAGAAGAATTCTTGTTATAATTTCAAACCAACAAAATGACTTATTTTCGCAATTGTTTCCCTTAGCTGGTCTGACTCACTCTCCAATCCAACAGCACTCGTTGGGCTCCAGCCACAATCTACCCACCACCTCTCCTTCTGCCTCCGCCCTCATCTCTCCAGGCGGAGGGGAGCTCTTTACCATGTCTAACCTGGGCCTCAAAGCTGATAGCCCTACGGTCATGAGCAAGCAGACACCAGATGAGGTAGAACAGTGAGGATGCACAGCATTTTTATGTGTTAATTTGTTGTATTTGGGTTCCTCTTTGTAGTTGTGTAATAGTATACTAAGTGTGCATTGGTCTCTGGGCTCATTTGTCTGTGAGCTTGATTTGTTGCTTATTAAGTAGTCTCACCTGTATAAGTGGGCGTGTCTGTCTGTTTGTCTTCCTGCATGTACTATGTAAATGTTGCGAGATTATTACTAGCAATCTTATGGTGTAGCTGCCAGGGTTAGGTTGAGGCAGCTGCCAGGGTAAGGTTGACTCTTTCCTTCTCTCAGATACAGGAGCAAGCTATTATTGACGACATTATGGATCTAGAGGACAAGTTTGCAGACACTCTCGGTCCAATACCGTACTTTGACTCCAGTGCTGCAGCTGCCTCAGGCATGATGGTCCCTCAAACAGTAAGCTTTGATGCTATGTTGATTGTTCTGAGCAAAATACCTATTTTGTTTCTGATGAGAATCACTGCTTTGTTTAGTCTTAGCACATCATGAATATAATTATTAATTGAACCTTTAATTTGGTGTTTTGTTAAAAGCTATTCAATGGCAAGCTTCCCCTGCAGCATGTGACCATTCCTCACAAATCAGGGTGTGCCAATGTCTCCCAGTGTTTGCTATGATTTCAGCTTGTGCTGAATGCCTTGTCTCTGTGACTGGTAAAGTCATGTGTCCCAAGGGGAGGTATAGAAGGGCTGTCACAGCCCCAGTATGCTTATACTGTGCTGTCATGTGAGGACATATGGTTCCTGGAATTACAATCGTGGTTTTGTTTTTCACTGATCTAGATAGAGGGCCTGTGCCAGTTGTGTGGTGCTTGGCTGCATTGTTCTATAGAGAAATGTGTATACCACTGCCAACATGTTGATTGATCCATTCCCTTCACACCTTTTCCTCTCTCTCTCTCTCTCTCGCTCTCTCTCTCTCTCTCTCTCTCTCTCTCTTTCTCTCACTTCTTTCTTTCTTACATCCATCTCTCTCTCTATTCTTTTTCACCTTACTTCGTAGCTACCTGTTACTACAAACCTGTTTGACCAGTTTGGTGGTATGGGCTCATCAGCAGGACAGCAGATGATGATGCCATCAATGTCAACCTCGTGTCCTCCTGAAGTGAAGGATGAGCAGCTGAGAGAGTTCATTGCAGCAACCAACCCTAGTAAATCTCTTGATTTTGATGTCTTGTTTTAAGCTTTGTATTTTATTACAGCTCAGGGTATTGATATGAAGATGATGGAGAAGGAAAGGGTTAAAAAGAACAATCACAACATGAGTAAGTCGTTCTTTGTCTTGTTTGATATCTCACAACTCACTCACTGACTAGTTGAGCGAAGAAGAAGATTTAACATCAACGATCGCATCAAGGAGCTTGGAATGCTGCTACCAATCTCAGAGAGGTGACGACACACTCACATGCACCTCTTGAACCGAGAGCATAGTAACTAATGTTGTGTGATACATATCTTTCCATCATCCAGCGATGCTCGTCAGAACAAGGGGACTATTCTGAAGGCTAGTGTAGACTACATTAGGAAGCTACAACGTGATGTGCAGAAACTCAAGATGTCTGACGTCAAACACAGACAACTAGAGCAGACCAATAGACACATGAGACTAAGAATACAGGTCGGTGGTATCTCTAATTATTGCACACCACCAATACTAGTATAGTCTTATAGTAACTGTTCTTGAAAGGCATCCAAAGCCTCTTAAGCACTGTACTTATACTATATTTAGTGCCTCAGTGGGTGGAGCCACGAGGTATAAATATAGTACAATAGTTTGTTTGTTTGTCAGTCAGTCATTATGCCTCGGTGGGCGGAGCCACAAGGCATACTGTAATCGCGTTGTCTGTCATTCATTCGTTCTGTCTGTCTGTTACACCATTTTTGCGGCGCACGCTGAACGGTGAGCTCTGAAACTTGCAATGCAGGTAGAACCCGATATTATCTCGGATGTGAACTAGCGAAAGTTCGATACAAAGATTTGTTCTAGAGTTATTGAGAGCGCTACCAGAGTCGTGGGTTCACACCCTTCACAAGAAGGAGCGACTGGGATCAGTGTGAATTCCTCCCCATTAATGACTGTGAAAGCGGCTGTCAGCACACGCCGCCAGAGTTGTTGGCTCTGGTTGGCTAGCACTCTAGCCAGAGGCCCGGGGTCATTTCCGCAGGACTCTTCAGTGAGGTGGTAGGTGCTGCTATCCATCGATCTGTAGAGCTGTTTTTATTGATAAAATTTGTTTTGTTTTATCATAGAACAGCTAGGCAATCAACGATAGAAGCATGCCAGCACATAATGTACCAATAATTTTTTAGCTTACTGTATGGGCTGGAATGCCCAGAGCAGACATTCCACTTTCACTTTCCATTTTGTAAAAAGCAAGGTAAAACCATAGATAATATTGTAGATGCATATTTAGCTTGAACCAGTAACCAGAGAGCGGTTGTAGACTTGTAGCTCATTCCTGGCTTCCAGCGCGATGAGGATGTGTTACGCGAGCCTGAGTGAGCACGCCCTTCATCTCACAGTGCAATGACAAGGCTGCATGCATGGTCACTGGTAACGTGCACGTGATGCACACGTAGAATTATTAGTGCAGTGAACGCTGCATAAGTAGCAGGATCACTACAATCGTACATGGGGTAATATATGCTACAACTCTGTTGTGTGTGCCAGGATATGCGGCAAGCTTATAAATGTATGTGAAATGGTGGCATTCCACCGAGGCATATGCACCTTTGGTGCTTCATTGACTGAGTTCTCATTCTCTCCAGGAGCTAGAGCTCACGGCAAGAGCACATGGTGTTCCAACTCCCTCTCTGACGCCAGAGACCAAAGAGCTTGCTGTGGCTGCTGAACGGTCAATGGGTCCTGTCAACACTCAAGCACGATCGCCCAGTAGCACCTGTACCACTCCCCTCTCTCCTAATCTCTTCAATCCGGATCTCGGAGCTGCTGCGGCTGACCTGCTGGACAGTGTC
This sequence comes from Haliclona indistincta, assembly GCA_964017065.1. Classification (NCBI taxonomy): domain Eukaryota; kingdom Metazoa; phylum Porifera; class Demospongiae; order Haplosclerida; family Chalinidae; genus Haliclona; species Haliclona indistincta. The sequence goes on from OZ024792.1 coordinate 7,823,837, forward strand.
AGAACCAGTCCCGGCATTGATCTCTCTAGACTCAATATTAAGCAAGAACCGGTGAGTGTGTTGTACTGATGGACTCAGTCTACCTTACCTCTACTCTCTTCATCCAGTTTGATGCTTCAGACTCAACTCCCTCTCCTAGTTCAATATATTCTTCCCAGCCGCCATCAGCAAGTGGTGACTACGTCAACATGCTTTTCAACTCTCCTCCTTGTCCTTCTACTGCTTCCTCTATCTCGTCTGCTAATACTGCATTATTTGGAGAATCGTAGCACTTATTAGTCCTCTAAGTTACCTAAAACAATTCGCGTGTTTCTGCTGCTGTTTTCCAGTATAACTCTCTCTATAGTTTTCTACAATTTTCGATTCCTTCAATGGCTGAATTACACATAATAATTGTAGAACTATCTTACATGCATGTATTATAATTACACTATTTATGGCACTTATTTTTATACCAAGTGGCGTTTCTTACTAGAAGTTCTCTACCTTGTCCGTCAATGAGCTGTACGTTTCAAGCGCAGCGTACACACAACAGTTTTTATGATAGACAACTTCTTTTGACAGACACACAATATATAGCATATATAATTTTCGGGCAGTAGTGGATAGGTTAATTTGTTACTATAACTAATAAGAGATCTCCTTCATTGTGTGATGTGTAGTATTAAGCACAGTGTCAGACTTATTATCAAGATTGTTAGCAAGTTTAAGTGTTGTGTTCTTGATATTGATCCACTGGGGCTTGGACTAGAGAAAGGAAAAAATTTTCACACTTATTTAAAAAAATAATCCAGACACCACTAGGACTCACACTAGCTAGTTCCTAATCAGAAACATGTCATGATTTTAAGGATAACTTTGGAATCACATGCAGTATGTGGGAGTCATATTTAGAGGTGTGGGTTAATTCCACTGTAACGAAAATTGCTAACTGCCTACAGCATTGTCCATGCAGGTCTGCTGTTAGTAATGCTTTACTGCATACATTCTCTGAGGCAGAGATCAATGTCACAAAAATGTAAGCTATTTTCGACTATGACATACCTTGGTGATGATGATGGCGTTGGAGTCGGTGATAACGTTGGGAGTACCATTGTCGGGATTTGTGGAGTAACCAGTCCAGCTGGTGTTACCTGTTGATACTCCTCTCTCTCAATTAAGTCTATGACAGGATAGCCTAGTGCAATAACCTACAGAGACACACAAATAATGATAGAAAGGAAGGCAGCCTCACAAGAAATAATAAGCATGCATTAGGTCACACAGGATGCTCATTCTAACCTGTTCTTTTAGACCTCTGGTGTTGAACTGGTAAGCAGGATTGTTGTTCTGCTCTTCCAGTAACAAGCTGATACTGATGTTAGTGTCCGCTGTTCTTGTTGTGCTGCCGTCCCAACAGCTATCAACCGTACTCTCGCTAGTACAGAAATGTGGTCCGGTTGAACCTAGAGCGTAGGATGAAAGGGTTATGAGCATCATTCAAAGTAGGGTATAATGTGCAGTGAGTATAGTGTGGGTATATTATAAACTAGTATTGAATGTCTGAAGCGCTACAGCTAAGGCATAGCTTAGCTTTGACACACAGCAACTATGCGACAGAGTATCCACAGGTGGTACCCTGGTATTGTGAGTACAGTCAGCATTTGTTAGTACAAAGCCGGAAGGTATTCTACATGTGTAATTAAGCTTGAAGGGCGTGGCTACCACTCTAGTCTGTTTGTGCCGTGGAATGATAGGAACTCAGCAATACATATAAATACATCCTTTCTACTTATAAGGACAAAATTGCTAGACTACATGTGTAGTGCTTGCTGAACTACAGCATCTGAGCATGCAACTTGACTGACTGTATGGAAACGTTCCTTCGAGGTCTTCTATCATCTGCAGCGCCACGGGAATGGACGATGGTAGGAGGTCAGGTGAGAGGCGACGTCTTCTACCACTAGGTGATATACCCAGTAATTCCAAGAGGTTGTGAATCCCACACTGACTGGAAAAATTTGAATTCTGTAGAATTCAGGATAAGTGTAATATGTGCATGTTTACCATACTACTCACCAGTGAAATAAGTGTATCTATAGAAAGAATTTTTGGTTCGTCAACACAGAGTATCTGATTGGCTAGCTCTCCAGTCATTGAAAACAGCTGCCGGGTAATATTCCATACTGCATCAAACTGATATCTTAACCCATCTTGCACTGGAGATTGGCAGCCAATGACAACAGCCGAACAAACGCTGTTACATAGAGTTGGGATGTTCTGTCTACAGCGACCACAAGACTGGGAGAGAAGAGCATCTAGACACTGCTCTGATGGCGTGTATTGGAAGACATTGGTGAAGTCCATGATCAACTCGTCTACAAAGGTTCTAAGATGTGTCAAAGTGTGGTACACTCTCTGTAGCTTGGAGAAGCTGCGGCCCACGTTAGCAATGCTTGTGGTGTTCATGTGCTCATGTAGAAGAGCATCAGCACACATCTGTTGTGCTTGATTTTTTATTTTAGCTAGTGTAAATCCATCGATGAGAGAGCCAGTTAGGTTTGCAACATACTGAGTAAAATTGAAGTTAAGATCTGACATTCCTTGATCACTGATTTGTGTTCTCAGTATCTGCCTCTGCTGTGACAAATATTGTGACAACCCCAGCCTTAGATCAGGTGGAATTGGTAGTATGTTTGTGAAAGACATCAATATCTGATCAAGGCCAGCTGTTGGAATGAAGGAAAATACGTATGAAATCATTGTGAGTGGTATTGAATTACTTATACTTATAGACAGTAGAGAGAGAGACTGTTGAGTGGGAGGGATTGATAGTAGGTTTTTATTGAATTCGCTAATGCACTTAATAGTGTAGACACTTCAATAAGGCTGTGTCTGTGTGTGTGCACTTAAGTTGTGACTGTTTGACACACACCCTAGTCACAATGATGACACTTATTACAATACCACGCTGCTCTCTAATTGGCAATGTGATTATCTTTACAGCATGGACAATAAATACATTAATCAACAACTGTCAACACCGGAACATGTAGCATAAACTATGTTTATAAACAAATGTGAGCATAAGACAAGAGGCTCCAGGTAAAACGTGATTCGTGCTTTATTTGGAAGGTTTATTACATTGCTTGAACACAGTTTATGGTCTAAGGTTGATGCAAGAAGTAATGAAACCAGCAGTACTTATTGGATGTGTGTGCTTAGTGTGCCTCATTTAACAGTAGTCATAGTAACAGCTGCTGAAGGGGTGGGAGTTACCAGTAGAGTAGCTGTATAAACTGTCATGGGAAGTCATGATATTCACACATGATACACAAGGCAAATATGGAGCATATGCTTGATGAAGCCACTAAAATAAGGAGTGTGTAGATTACAGCTGTAATGCTGTATAGGCATATGTTGCTGTCATAGTTGCTAGGACAGGTGACTATACCTGTCTATGTGATGACATGCATTACCAGGAAATTTGCTATATCTAAAAACAATTGAGGTTGAACAAGCTGAGCTCTCTAACCTACTGGGCTGGTCAATAGGACCTATGAACTTCCTGTGCCCTGTTGGCTTAATAGGCATTACATCATCATGATTTACCAGTATGAGTCAGTCTGACCACACCAGCCCAGGGAGCAATGTTGGAAATGGTCAAAGAAACTGTTCTCGGAACATTTTCTCTGCAAAAATGTACACAGAAGTCTACATAAATGTTTGTGCATCATGTAGCAAAGAAACACAACAAGGAAATGCAGTTTTGTAGACTCATAAACACAATAATGTAAGCATGCAGTTGTGACAATAAACTGAGACTAGGTAGATAGCACATTCTATCCCACACACTCTTTCAAAGAGGGAGAGCTAGTTCCACAAACACTGTGACTGCCTACTTGGAAACCATACAGAGGAAATTAATGAATAGACTCAAATAAACAAAGACCCTCATGGCCATGCAGCCACACAGCATCATTGTGCACTAGTCCCACAATGCAACAATGACCATACTATGGTCAGATAGTCAACACAACACTGTAGTGACCAGATTAAGATTATGGTAATGTGTGGGTGTGTAGTCTGTAGAGGCACAATAAACCGCCAACGAGGCTGATTGGGCACATTGATAGCATTATTAATCAGAAGGCAAAATTCACTGCACAAAAAAGATAAAATCATCCGATCTCCACCCAGTTGAGCAATTTAGTGTACACAAGAGGGATGACATCAAAAGCTATAATCTTTATTCATAGTTTACATCAAAAGCTATAATCATTATTCATAGTTTACATGAGAACATTGACCCATGATCAATAATACCACAACAGCCTTCATTAATTGCAAAAATATTGATAGCACATTATATTATTTGTACTATAAAGTATTGTCATGTGCTGATTGTAGACAAGAAACGTTGATAGTGCATGTGCTGATTATTAATAGTAGCTGAATTATCAGAAACAGAGTTGTAGGAAGTAGTGCTATGTACTCACTCAAAGATGCATCATAAGCTTGTTTCCATTTTGTCAACGTCGGCAATATATCCTGGTGTATTTCGATCATCATTTTTGCTGTAAGTTTTGTCTTTTCTTTGTTGAGAAAATCAACTGTACAACATTGGAGGTCCCTGGTTGCACAGTATGGAAGATCAGTTCCTGAGACAACAGTACAGTAAAAATGATCAACACTTCCTAAGAATTCAGCACTTAAAGTCCTACAGGCTACAACTAGAATTGCAAATTGCAGTGAAGAGGTTTTTATTACTATGCAGCTCACTGAGTGACATGTTTTAGGGATTGAGATTGTGGTGAGTGGTGTACGGTATGGCTGCAAGGGTGGGTCTAGTAGTTTCCCGAGCTCCATGGATACAATCATAGGGAATACTTAATATTGTAATTACTCGAACAATACTGCTTGGTTGTATAATGCTATTTTTGCAGCAAACCCTTTTGCTATTGTACAATATGGCTGACAACTTTCATTGCACAGCTACCGGCACACACATGCGTGTGTGTATATTAGATCTTAATTGCTCAATTTACTACAAACCACGAGTAGAAACGAGTGTTATAAAGAGGAGAAAACAAGAGAGAGAAAGTGTCTAGTCTCACCAGGGATCGCACTGTCTTGTGCCGTCTGCGATGCTATGTCTAGTTCGCTACACACGGGAGATCTTGGGAGACGAACGTTTCGCCTGACAACGGATCCATTCGTCAGCGAAAGTGCCACTGCAAGGAAACAGCACAACAGCCAAATCCGACTAGTCATCGTGGTAGCACCAAACGTGACGGTTGGAATATGACCCAGCGACGTTCAGCGATGCTATAAAGCGCACGGGCTAGTTATGATTAACTTCTTGATTTGTGTGGGCGTGTGTAAAGATATCTGGCGCGGAATAATAATTAACGAACTGTGTGTTGTGTGGAATTTCTGTCGTCTACTCACTCTACTGTAGTTGGTTGTACGCTACAAATAGTGAACAGAGGCGCGCAGCTCTTAATGCATGAGTGTATACCCATTAAGGAGAGTACCAATAATACTTTCTGTAGAGCATTAGGCAGTTATGCTGCTTAGGGTCTAACCACTTCTGTACATATACATGTACCACTCTTTTAAAACAATGCATGAAGTTCAAATTATGCTACAGCAGTCACATGTAGCTTGTTTGTTAGAAACTTGTCATTGCATGAGTGATGTTTATGATACACGCATACAGTAAGATGATAATTATGGTCACATTAGCTGTTATACCTACAAAGACTACAATCACATGGCTCCAACATACCTCGACCATCATAACAACAACAACATAGGTTGCAGACTAACCAATGCAAATTGGAATGTATTTATTCTGGTATCGTCAACCATGAAATTGAAGGTCTTGAACCACGTTTGTTTAGTCAGTAAGTTTCCAATTATTAATGGCAGTGGTATGTATTGTTGATAAGATAAGTCAGTTTTCTCAGGTCTATAGTAAGCTCATTTATTTATTATTACTTCAGACTGTAAACAGTAAATCATCAATTAAACAGCACAATTATAATAGCAAACACGTGTGTAATTTCATCACGTCGATCGTAAACATTTTTGATTGATCATCCACTTGGTACTTACACATGCTGAAAATGAGTTATCAGTGAGAAAAGCCTTTATAAAGACACACCCAGGTATTACCCTTCCTAGCATTGCAATGCACTACTAGTATAAAAACAAGTAACGATAAAAATATCAAAAGCAGCAGTTTCAGTTCACTAGTTTTGTAGCACTATCACACAAGTTATCATCAAACAATCTAATGGGATAATCACAGTCTTTAGAAAAGAGCTACCAAAGCAGCAAAAAGGAGGACGAGAAGAATTGGAGCAGCCTTGATGAAGGAGGCACCTGATGATGGAGGAGGAGAGTAAGCCTCTCCTCTGGGAACCACAACATCTTCTGGAGCAGTCTCCATATACTCAGCACTCATGAAGAATTCACTCATAGGTATGCCTGTGGGATCAATGAATAGAGAATGAATGCTTGACAGTGTATCATACCGAGAGCTATGGCTTGAGCGTTCAGCTCATCCACATTAAATGATTCCACTGGATTATTTGCTAGGAGAAAAAATAGTAACTTAAAAGTTATGTGGAGTCAGCTAAAACGATACCTTGATCACTAATATCGTCTCTAGTGAAATTAATGTCATCTCTATTGACTACTCTCATTCCATTCCAGCAGTTGGTGACTGGATTGTTTCGACAGAAGCGTGGTCCGTTGTTGCCTACAGCAAACAGCGTGGTAGCATGACAAGTGAAAATGATCTGTTCTATTACAGTGATCAATGAGACTTTATTAGTACTACTTCAGCTCTCAAAGCGCTATAATCACATGGCAGCATAACAGACTAACCAAATCGTATGGATCCCATTAGCCTGGTAGCATTGCCCATCACAGCATTTGGAGGCCTGAACATGTTGTTTGTTTGTCGGCGTTTCCTCCCAGGACTAGGTGATCCAATACCACATCTTTGACCAACCGTTAATACCTGAATACAGAAGTTCATAAGAAAGTGAACTAGATTTTGCACAAAAACAGTAATAATTATAATTATCTGTAGAAATAATAATTTTGAAACAGGCAAGATAGAATGTCACATTATCCGCAATTGTTATACAAAAAATTAAAAACAGTCCTACAGTACAGGCTTCATGTACAATATAATTCATGTATAATTACTCTGTGCGTGTAGGTGTGCAAGGGTTAAGTGTTCAGGTTTGTCTGTCGGTTGGTATGTGTGTCATCAAATAACACGAGCGTTCACTGTCTTACAGCTTGAAAGCCACTCCAAAACAGCTCAGGATTTTTAATTCATATTCTTCGAAAAGAGGTATTAATTCGTGCGAGTTGTCTGTTGAGTACTGTGCCTGTTCCTTTGCCTCCAGTAAGAATAACTAAGTTTAGCTCATGAGCCTGAGGGAGTTACGATCCATAGTAGCTGGGCTATTGTGCAATACAGCATGGACCTCAAGAATACCATAAGGTAAGTAATTCTATAATGTCATCATAGATTAATGATAACCTGTTCCCAATGCCAGCTGCATTGCACACTGCGCACAGGATATGTGTTCTATGAACTCTAGTTAATGACTTGTGTAATAATTTTTTATTAACTCACAAATTGGCCAAACCCAGACATACTCGATATGTCAACAGTCAGAAAGTCTCGTTCTTCACTCCCGATTTCTTCCAAGATTGCGCTACCTCTACGAACAACCTGCCTTGTCACATTCCAGAGAATTTCATATTGATCTCTTAGACCTTGGTTGAAAGATGACAAACAGCCACGAACCAGTGCATTGCATCTGGGTCTGCAGAGCATGGGGATGTTCGTATTACAGGCGGCACATCTCAGTGTAATGAAGCGAGCTACACATTGCTGAAGCGGACGGAAACCTGCCAGTCTCTGAAGAAACGTGTAGCGATACCATTGAATGATGCGGAACAGTGTAGTCGAAACTCGACGAAGTTGTCCAATGCGATTAATAAGTCGATTAATGGCAGTTTGGTTGATGGCATCATTGATCTGCATTCGAACGCACGTTGTCTGGTTAGCATTTAGTTGCGTTTGCACTAGCATGCTAATGCCTTGAATGAACAGTGTATTGAGATCCATAGTCAGCTGTCTGAAGTACATTGTCAGGTTAAACTGATTGGTTGAGTTGATTCTGAAGTTGTTTCTCAACATCATCGCGGATTTGTTCACAAAAATCTCACGAGCAGACATAGCAGCTGCAGGAAGTATACCAAGACCAGGAAGATCTCTAATAAAAGCATTCGTGAAGTCATTATCAACAACTGCATGGAGAAAATGGATGATAGTAAAAACTGTCATGAAGTCCTTCATAAGTGCACTAAAAGCAATTAAATTATATTAAATTAAATCACAAAGTTACTCACATCTTTCCAGGGTTTCTTGTAGATTCATAAAAGCAACAGTGTTTTCATCACCTGCGAGTTCGTCTCTCAGGTTATCGATGATGCTGTCATTGATCTCCATTTCTCTCCTCATGAAATACTGAGCCGTGCAGCATTGAAGAGATCTGTTCTGGCAGTAGGGAAGGTTGGTCCCTAGATAGGAATCATTATTCATTGAGAGTATAATGGTTATTCATTGAGAGTACTACACACACGGACATCTGCACACGAGGTGAATAGCTACAGTGGCACATTAGTGACTGCAATGGAATGCTTTACACTCAAAATCTTCCTTGCAAGGAGTAATAAAAGCGCTGTATGTAGAGTTGCTGTACCAACATTATGAGGCGAAAATTGAGCAACTTGTAACATGATGACGTGCATGTAGATCTAACATTGTGTTCTTTGCAGCTATTATGCATGACTAATGATTTGATTACACGCAACAAGATTATCGAGCTTGACCAGTAATCTGGTGTCTAGTTTGGGGTAGCTACGATGCTTGTCTCATCAACAGCTCAGCTCTTCATGCATGGGTACACTACTGATCTGTCGGCTATCGTAGAGCACTCACCGACGATAGGAGCGGAGGAGTTCCCTTCCAAGTTAGCACAGTTGAGTTGTTGCGCCATTGCAGCAGCTGCGCAGAGCAGCCCGAACACCAGTACAGCCAATACGCGAGCCATTCTTACTGTGGCAACGGCTACGATAAAAATTGTGAGAAGAATAATTATTGCGGTTTTATAAGTAACGCCAGGTAAAGGCGTGGTTTGACCATAAAAATCACTATATTGTAGACAATCATTAGCTAGTCTCTATGGTGATGGATCATGTGCTAGTTCAGGAGGAGAGGACATTGTTTGTTGTGAAGGGGCTTCATCCTCTAACGAAGGATCGGGCTGATTGCTTGCTTGTGGAGCAGGATCGTCCTCTTCCTCATCAGGTGATTTTATCAGACCCTTGCTCCTGAGATTCTGAATGGAGCTAGCTATCACCTCAGCATTGGTTTTCTAGAAAGAGAAACAAGCAAAAGCGTCACATAGTATAAGGAGTCAGATTATAGACATGGGTTATTCACAGCTATTGTGTGTAGTACTGTATATAGTATGCTAGTACAGTCATACTGTTTTGGCACTGGCAACACCAAATATCGCAAGATAGAGTATAGTTATGAAAACATCACACAGGGACAACAGCACTAATTCTACTCGACAGAACAACACATGAAGTGTATCTAGCAGCCTAAGCATGCACAGAAAACTTTGTACTGTTTAGATGTCAGCTCTGATATCAGATATCGTGACGTAGTCTCCTCTGAGCCCAATCAATAGCTAATAACAATTTGTGCAAACACTACTATTCCTCCTACACACATTAACACTTGTACTCTAGTGCATTTCTATGGTAGCATCATTAACCCTAAACTGTTCAAAGCTGGTGCTAATACGAAGAGAATTACCTGCATCAAACCATCATATGGAATGTGTGCTTAATAATTATGGTCATAGGAAAGTCATAAGACAAGACATTTGATCAGAACTAAGTAGGAATGTGCAGAAATTCATAGGCTCAGGTCTGATGTAGATTTCTATGTGCAGAAATTCATAGGCACAGCCACAGGTTGCCTGGACAGATGGTGAAATGAACTGTGATACTACTCAAACCCTAGTCCGGAGTGCAGTCTCCATGATGTCCACATCTCCCCCACAGTGTGTATAGTGTGAAATACCTGATATCCACCAGAAGTCAACATGAATATCGGAATCCCTCTCTTCTCTCTAACTTCACGAAAAACGATCTCATCTCGTTGCACCACTCCCTGCAGAACGTCACGGTCTTGTAACACTACATTTCCTCATCTTACCTCATCTGTTATATCAAGTAGTCCCAACGGATCCCCAAGAAGGACATCAGTACCTGTCAATACAAAGCAGAACGTGATCACAGCTGAATAAAAATGATAGGAATAGGAAAGGATTACCATCTATTTTCTCCTATTAATTTAATTAGCATACTACTAACATTAACTAGCTAGCTGGAGACTACTACCACACAGAGTTGAAAATTAAGAAATCAATCAAGGTCATATTCTATTGATCATACCGGCATTATAGACAACAATGTCCGGCTTGAATATATCAAGAGCATCTGGTAGGCGTCTTTTGATGTGTCCAAGATAAATGTCATTGCTAGTGTGTACGTCCAGTTCTATCTTACAGGATATGGCCTCTGTGTGTGTGTGTGTGTGTGTGTGTGTGTGTGTGTGTTGACAAGGAAGGAAGACTTGATATTAACAGTTGTTTTGCTTACGTTTGGCTCGTGTATCGTTAGGGTAGATCCAGCGATTGTACATATCCAGTATATACACTTTAGTGTCACCCATGAAGTCACGTTCATGACCATTACCCTGAGATAAGCAGTGTGTATCTAGGTAGTGTGATTGTGTGTGTGTGTGTGTGTGTGTGTGTGTGTGTGTGTGTGTGTAAGTGATAGTTTCAAATATCTACTAACATTAGTGTTGTTTTAGTAGCCAGATTCCATTTTAGTATTAGTATTAGTATTTTCCTAAAGATAAATTTATTCTAGTTTTAGTTTTAGTTATAGTAATCACTTTCATATGTTTTAGTTATATTATTAGTATAGTATACCATAACACATTTAATTTGGTTTTAGTTTTAGTACACCAATTTGAATTATAGTTATGGTGTAAAATTGAGCATTCTATACAAGTACACATGTACAGTCACGAGTACTTTTTATTTGGCTAAGAAATACTTCACGCTCTAAGTTTAAATCTGTTAGTCGATTTCGCTTTCCAGTTGTAACTTCTCCTGCTGTCGAAAAAACACGCTCTATACTGGCTGGGGCCAAGGAAGCTGGACACTAAAACTAAATGAAAAAACATTTAGTTATGGTTTAGTTTGCAGTGAGAATTTACTTATAGTTCTAGTTTTAGTTTAGTAAAGCCATGATTGATCTTCTAGTATTAGTATTAGTTTAGTATACTAAAACAAAATACCCTCTAGTATAAGGTGTTTTAGTTTTAGTATTAGTATACCAATACAACACTAACTAACATGATCAAGTAGTAATATTATCATGAAAAGTTACTACAGTGAAACCTGGTTAAGTAAATAGGCAGGTGGCTGGATTACGGGTGTGAAACTTATAGCAGTTGGCACTCTAGTATGTGGCTGGTGACCATTAACTCAGATTTCACAAACCATTATAATTATTATGATAAAATTTTGAGCAAGTACAACATGTATACTAATATTTTATGCAAAAGCGGGGTTGTGATGTGACAGTAAAGTTTCAGTGTTGTCTAGTTCTTGTAATGTGCGGTTGCTTCTCTTCAGTGTGTGTGTGTGTGTGTGTGTGTGTGTGTGTGTGTGTGTGTGTGTGTGTGTGTGTGTGTGTGTGAGTGTGATCATGAGAGTGTGTGTGTGTGAGTGTGCCTCACTTGGTGTGCATCGAAATCGACTATCATCACTTTAGCAACTCCATCCACATGCCTGAAGAGAAACTAATACAGCAAGATACTGCACATAATCCCTTTCATCAACTTACATTGATGGAGAGAGATATGTCAGCATAGGCACAGAACCCACCACCTTGAGTGCTGGAGCAATGATGAAATCCACCTCCTGAAAGAATAACAGTAGTAAGATAACATAAATTATCTCCATACACACCACACTACCCCTGACTGTTAGTACTGTATATGGTCTCACCTATATTGATCGCCCATCCTCTGTCCATTGCTAGCTTGCCAGCCTAGAGAAACACAAAACAAGGTCAGTAAACAAACAACACGACTGCTCTGCAGCTGCAAACATGTTGTACACTCACCAGTACTGTTCCACCGGTCTGGAGCCGGAACGGTCTGAGCATGCGACTCTGTACGATCCTGTTAGGTACGACAGCAAGAGGGGGCACCTCAACCACCATGGCGACATTATAACTGTACTATAGAAGATATTCATTCAGTGATAGCCAAAACAAGACTCGAGTTACTATAACAGTTACTAGTTACTATAGTTACTTGAGTTACTATAACAAGATGACAATAGTAACTTGAGATGGCCTAATGGCGTCTCTTTTAATGAAAGGAAGCATGTTTCTCTAGCGCACAAGCTCCACAATGTTAAAGGAATTACACAACCACTAAAGATTATTATAAACAGAAGGAAGTTATGGAAAGCTTACATTCAGGCTATCCAGATAGTCTGTCGAGTGTATTGTAGCTAGCTCGTCAGTGTTGGCTTCCAGTGGCTGTATTGTATCTTCTGAACCTTTTAAAAACCCACTTTTTACTAGTATTTGAAAGACTCTCCCCCATTTCCCGGAGTCGAATGGATGCACTCGTTCCAAGCCAAGGAAAGAAATATTGTAGCCATTGGAATATACAATAGGCCACTTTTTGCGAGGTACCCTGATGTATAGACGAGGGGAGCTCCCATCGCTGTTAGACACTTGATCTTCTTCGGCACTATAACTCTGACCCATCTTCAGTTTCTTCACAGCTAGCTGCCTTAGCCTGCCTGCGCTGCCTGGAAAGGGAAAAGAGGATGGGCTTGCAATATTCTAGCCACACCCAAAATAAACATATTTTTGAACTGGCGCGCTTTTCAGACGCATGCGTGGGTTGGTTTCCATAACAACTAACTAACTTTCGCGATTCTCGATCTCGGCTTCTTACTATCAGACTGTAGCAAGATGTACAAGCTCGACATACAGGTAGATCTAAAGGAAGCTGCTGCCATAGAAAGGCGAAGAAATATGGAGAAACAGCGGCAGAGTAGAATATTCAATGCTAGAGAAAGAACAATTGGAGTGAGTGGAGCTAATGGCAACTGAATTAGTTTGATCATTCTACCAGGTTGACCTTCAAGCTTTTGACCAGCAAGTCAAGGAAAGAAAGAAAACGGAGGAGGAAGAAAAATTGAGACATGAGTCATACGGTAGGCAAACACTGATCTTCATTCAGACCAGTACTGATCTCTTTCCAGCATCAATGATGATTCATAATGACAAAGTAGTTCAACTTTTACAACAGCGACAAGACAAGGACAGAGTTTTGTTTGAACAGGTGAATATGCATACTGACATAAAGAAAAGAACTTCGCCATCACAATCAATGTGACCATGATGGTGTGTTGATGTAGGCTGAACTGGAATATCGCAAGGAACACCAGCGACCAGAGGACAGGAAAGAATTCGATCTCAACGATCCTGACTTGAAGAAGAAAGACCTTCCTGCTCGAGTGTCAGATGACGATCCTCGACTCACTCAGTCAGGAATGCAGATGTTTGAAGGAGAGGACTTGATGTACGAGCAGAGAACGAAGTTTCAACAGGAGCAGATGAGGTGAGAAAAATGCGGAGAAATTACATTTGTCTCAACGATGAACAGAGAATGGGTGAAGCAAAATACAGCAGAGAAGGAGAGAATAGAAATGGAGCTAAAGAAAGCTGAGCAGCTTTATCAGCTGAAAGCATGTGAAATGGACCAACGTGCGGTTGACCTAGCCGCTGCTGAAGAAGAGACCAGAAGGGCAATCAACCATGCTGTTAAGGATTACAACCTGGCGCTGGTAAGCTTAGTCTATGTTACTAGCTCTCCGTAATGCTGTGTTTTTTCCTCATAGTCCAAAGAGAAAGCTGCTAAATTACAGCACGACACGACGCAGGAGCAAGACGACAATTTCACTGAAATAATCAATAATATATACGGCGACACATTGACTGAAAATCCTGAAGTTTCTCAGAGTGCCTTTGGACCACAAAGGTATTGCATCACTACATTCATACAGAACCGTGTAGTTTACTGTTTTCTGCTAAAGAGTGATTCCCGATCGCTGGAAGGGAATGAGTCCAGCGCAGTTAGCTGAAATTAGACGCAAACAGGAAGAACAAAGAGCAGAAAAAGAGGTCAGTATAATAAGTTACCATTCTCTATCCTCACTTACACTTTACGATGGCAGCGAATTGAGAGTGAGAAAGCTCGGCTTGACCAGGAGCATGATCGTAGAAGAGTAGCTGAGGCGAAGGCAGGTCTTCTGTTGGAGCACCAAGCTAACCAACACAGACAGAAGCTGAGACACGAGCTAGTGCAAGCTAACAAACAACTAGCTGCTGGACAGAAAGCAAAGTGAGCAGATGAACTATAGCATTATCAACAACTATGTTGTTTACAGGCAAGAGGTGCTGGACAAGCAGGTGTATATCAACCCTCCCACAGATGACTACTTTGCACAATTCAACACCTCTAGCAGATAGTGACAAAACTAACGGCTTGTACATTCTCAAGAAAGTTTTCAATATGACATTGCCAACAGCATGTAGAATAGTTTACAGACTATTATCACATGTATTATTACTGCAACAGTTTATTGTCCTCCAAGCGGTCTATAATCTCTCATACGCCGTCTTTTTCCTTTATTGGATAGCAATCCAGAGACATTCTCACGAAACTGTAGGGCAGGATAGGTCGCTTGATACTGATGATCAGAGTTCTTACCTTTTTCCTGTTAGCAAGTCCACAGTAGCAAGCAATGGCAACCACCACAGCCAAAAGGAATAAAGTGAAGAAGTGATATGTGCCATAGCCTGAGTATTCCTCTTCAGTTACTTCCACTGGAAGTAGAAAAAACTAGCTAGCTAGCATGTGCATAATAATGACTCTCTTACCTTCAATCTTGCCTGGTTCCTTATGACCAATCTTAGATGGTTGATTTTGCGTTATCTTTATTTGAGGTGGCTTTGTGGTTTTAGATACGTCCATACCTTCGCCAAAGTCATCCTTGTTGTCTTGTTCGTCGCCATTCTTATCTTCAGTCTTCTTTTCTTCAAGATCATCTAGCTTGAGGTCATCATCTGGATTAGGATCCTTTTCACTCTCACTCTCCTTTAGATCTCCATCACTCTCGGTCTCTTTTGGATCTCCTTCACTCTCGGTCTCTTTTAGTTCTCCTTCGTTCTCCAAAGGCTTTAGCTCTCCATCAGTTTCCAATTCTGTCTTAGGGTCTTTCTCGTCTTCAGTCTCTTTAGTAATTTTTAAATCTTTCTCACCATCAGCGTCTAGACCTGTATTCTTTTCTTTATCGGGATCTTGTTCTGTTTTTGAGTCACTATCATTTTTCTGTGCATCACTATCTTTTTGTTCATTTGTTTTTTCAAGTGATGTTCTTATTTTATCAGTCCCACCAGGCTCTCCGAGTTGTGTGCTCTTAGTCTGACCAGATGAAGTTCCACCAAATTGTGTATTTCCACCTGTTCCTCCAAATTGACCAGATGGATTTCTACTAGCTCCACCAAATTGACCAGATGGATTCCTACCAGTTTCTCCAAATTGACCAGATGGATTTCTACTAGCTCCACCAAATTGACCAGATGGATTCCTACCAGTTTCTCCAAATTGACCAGATGGA
This sequence comes from Haliclona indistincta, assembly GCA_964017065.1. NCBI lineage: Eukaryota > Metazoa > Porifera > Demospongiae > Haplosclerida > Chalinidae > Haliclona > Haliclona indistincta. The sequence continues at coordinate 7,839,712 of OZ024792.1, forward strand.
TTTCTACTAGCTCCACCAAATTGACCAGATGGATTCCTACCAGTTTCTCCAAATTGACCAGATGGATTCCTACCAGTTTCTCCAAATTGACCAGGTGGATTCCTACCAGCTCCACCAAATGTATTTCCACCAGTTCCTCCAAATTGACCAGGTGGATTTCTACCAGCTCCACCAAATTGACCAGGTGGATTCCTACCAGTTTCTCCAAGTTGACCAGATGGATTCCTACCAGCTCCACCAAATTGACCAGATGGATTCCTACCAGTTTCTCCAAATTGACCAGATGGATTTCTACCAGCTCCACCAAATTGACCAGATGGATTCCTACCAGCTCCACCAAATTGACCAGATGGATTCCTACCAGTTTCTCCAAATTGACCAGATGGATTCCTACCAGCTCCACCAAATTGACCAGATGGATTCCTACCAGTTTCTCCAAATTGACCAGATGGATTTCTACCAGCTCCACCAAATTGACCAGATGGATTCCTACCAGTTTCTCCAAATTGACCAGACGGATTCCTACCAGCTCCACCAAATTGACCAGATGGATTCCTACCAGTTTCTCCAAGTTGACCAGATGGATTCCTACTAGCTCCACCAAATTGACCAGATGGATTCCTACCAGTTTCTCCAAGTTGACCAGATGGATTCCTACCATCTAGTTGACCAGTTCCTCCAAATTGACCAGATGGATTTCTACCATCAAACTGTGCATTACGTCCGAGTTGTGCACTTTGACTTTGACCAGGTTTAACAGGAATGCCGGAAGTAATTATATCAGATTTATTGGATGACTGAGCTTTGGTTTCTGGCTCTGTAACAACGACAACAACAGTAGAATAATATTGCTTTAGGAACAAACAATAATAGGTACAGTTGACACAAAGATACAAAATGGACAGTAGCACATGATCAAACAGGCCCACCTGATGTTGTCTGATCTTCACTATCTTTGTTTTCTTCGTTCAGCTCCTTCTCTTGGTTGGCGTCAGATGAATCCTCTATAGAACAACAAGTTATAAACATGGTGCTAGTTATACACGTCCACAGATCACTATTAAACCAAAAGTGAAACTAACTTATTCTAGACTCTAGAACAGCATTGCCGTATGTGTATAATGCCGAGCAGAAAAATCTTTCTTCGCCAGAACAGACTGAAGGACAATCTTTCCCAATGTTAGTCAACTTCATCAGAGCCGTGAGGCTGACGGGAGGGAAAAATTCCTTAGAGAGCTGCTCTACAAATGCTTGCATCGCTTTACTGGAAGATCCATCTGGGAAATAGGTTTGGCAAAATTCCTAAAGTGAACATATGATTTATTCTCAAAGATACTATCGTAATGCATACCACTTCCATGTCACCAAGAGAACTATCTTTACACACACTCGCTATCTCCTGCTTTTGTACCACATCTTTTACAAGAGCCACAAGGCCATTGCAGACCAATGTTAGCAAAGGTGACTGCCTGGTCATTTCTAAGAAATCTTTTCTAGGTCTGTTGAAAATATCAACAAGAGATGGACGAGCCCGACACCGTTTCATAAGGTTTACAACGGAAACGTCATCATGAGAAAACTGAACTGTCTGGGGGCATTGACCAGCCAATGGTTCATTCGTGCCTGTTTTGGTCGGTTGAATGTCAGCGATATCCTCTCCTTCCGCCTTCGGTCTTACAGGAGAAGCGCAAACAGCAAGAGAGAGGACGGAAAGGATAAAAACTGCCCAGACAATTAGCTTCTTGGAGTACGAGACTGCCTTCATGTCACCAGCAGAGTGTCGACTAACTGGTAGGCTGACTGAGGTAGTTGCGCGGGTACTTTGTAGGTGGACAACACTACTATAGTATGAGTACGTACACGGTGAACGTACACGTACACGTATTCTCTGTCTACGGCCACGCCCCTTTACAGACGATTTTCTCCGTGAGTCGATACTTGAAAATCGTTTCAATTAAAATTTTATGCAAATACATCATGTACACGAGCAGCAACTTGAATTTTTGAGAAATTAAAGCTCTCAGCCTCTTCCACCTCGACGTTCTGTAATCTGTAAAAATTAACGTCATCATTGTCGTGCAAGGTTGTATATAGCAATTAAAGTACCTTTCGTCGTCTTCTGATCAGAAAGAAGTAGCAGCAAATGACCACAACAGCTGAAATAATCAGTATTGTGGCAAAGTGCCATGTGCCATAACCAGCATACTCCTCTTCGCTATTCTGTTCGTTTAATCCTGCAAGTAGAACGTCAATACACATTCAACACTAAATACATCATAATACCTCGGTCATTTGGTTCTTTCTGTTTTTGGCTACTTGTCGGTAGTAGCGCTACTGCTGGTGGTGGTGGTAGTTTTGGAGGTAAGTTATCAGACTGAGTCTTGAACCAAGGTGGCTGATTCGTATCTTTAGTAGGGTCTGGTTTTTGGTCAAGAAACAAACTTAGATCATGATCATCAGAATTGCGATTGTTAGTGGGAGTAGGAGTACTAGTGGTGGTAACTGTAGGCTTGGTCTGACTTAGTGCCGCTGGGAGCTCAGTGATGGTTTGAGTTAGTGCTGGGAGCTTAGTGGTTTGAGTTAGCACCGGCAGGTTAGTTTCAGTAGAGTTATTGTTCTGCATAGGGTTCTTCTCTTTCAGTGGACTAGGTTGATACTGGTTAGAACGGTTGTATTCTTGCTGTGGTCTTTTTTGCATCGGATCTTGCGCTGGGAATTGCTTGCCCCCTTGTGCTGGAAATCTATTACCTCCTTGGCCCCCTGGTGCTGGAAATCTATTACCTCCTTGTGCTGGAAATCCTTGGCCTCCTTGTGCTGGAAATCTATTACCTCCTTGGCCCCCTTGTGCTGGAAATCTATTACCTCCTTGGCCACCTTGTGCTGGAAATCTATTACCTCCTTGGCCTCCTTGTGGTGGAAATCTATTACCTCTTTGTGCTGGAAATCTATTACCTCCTTGGCCTCCTTGTGCTGGAAATCTATTACCTCCTTGGCCCCCTGGTGCTGGAAATCTATTACCTCCTTGTGCTGGAAATCCTTGGCCTCCTTGTGCTGGAAATCTATTACCTCCTTGGCCCCCTGGTGCTGGAAATCTGTTACCTCCTTGTGCTGGAAATCCTTGGCCTCCTTGTGGTGGAAATCTATTACCTCCTTGTGCTGGAAATCTATTACCTTCTTGGCCACCTTGTGCTGGAAATCTATTACCTCCTTGGCCTCCTTGTGCTGGAAATCTATTACCTCCTTGGCCTCCTTGTGCTGGAAATCTATTACCTCCTTGGCCACCTTGTGCTGGAAATCTATTACCTCCTTGGCCACCTTGTGCTGGAAATCTATTACCTCCTTGGCCACCTTGTGCTGGAAATCTATTACCTCCTTGGCCTCCTTGTGCTGGAAATCTATTACCTCCTTGGCCTCCTTGTGCTGGAAATCTATTACCTCCTTGTGCTGGAAATCTATTACCTCCTTGTGCTGGAAATCTATTACCTCCTTGGCCTCCTTGCGCTGGAAATCTATTACCTCCTTGGCCTCCTTGTGCTGGAAATCTATTGCCTCCTTGTGCTTGTGGCAACAATACATTAGCCCCTTGTGCTCCCTTTTGAGCTGGGGGACGATTGGCCGCTTGTGCTAGGCCATCTTGTTTAGATTTATTGCCTCCTTGTGCTTGTGGCAACAATACATTAGCCCATTGTGCTCCCTTTTGAGCTGGGGGACGATTGGCCGCTTGTGCTAGGCCATCTTGTTTAGATTTATTGCCTCCTTGTGCTGGGAATCCATTGCCCTTTTGTACTGGGGAACGATTGCCTGTAAATAATTGTTTTACCACCGGTCCTTGTCCACGCGCCTTTCCTCCTCCTCCTCCTCCTCCTCCGATAGGCCAACTCCCAACAGATGGCTTTATAAAAGAATTTGATGTAGATCTAATTGGCTTTTTGTCACCTATTAAAGTACAAAAATACATTCACTTAGAAAGAGAAAATATGCAGTACCTTGTGTTAGTAATGACTGAGGAGCAGGTACAGCATCCAGCGCTGGGAACCAGCTGCTAACACAGAGACAGACAGAGATGAAAATGAGCAAGCGACATGAACCCATTATTCAGCTCTGCCTTTACACTAGCTCATACTAAGAGTCTAAGAACAGTAATAGTCACTTGGTACTAGATGTCAAGCGTGGTCGTGACGGTGACAGTGCTGAGTAAGGCTAGGTCCGAAGATGCTCTTAATTAGAAAAGAGCGGAAAAGAGCTGCATGCTTAGTGTGATAAAAGGTGTGGTTTATAGCTCCCGGCGCGGCGCGGCGCGGCCCGCGCGCCGGCCGTCATGCGCAGTATATAGTAGTGCATGCAGTGCGCAGTCAAAATGGCCGGGAAGCAGCTCAGATTGGTTGAATTCTACGCAGGTGTGGGAGGATGGCACGTGGCCGTGAACCTATCGGAGTTGGAAATTGATGTCGTCGCCGCTCTGGACATCAACACGATTGCAAATGCTGCCTACAAACACAACTTTCCCAACACTTGTCTTCTCCAGAGAAATATTTGCGGTTTGTCTACCCAAGACCTAGATGCATTCAATGCCGACATATTTACAATCTCGCCTCCATGTCAGCCATTTACCAGGCAAGGCAAGAAGGGGGATAGTGACGACCGTCGTACAGACAGCTTTTTCCATTTAATGCACATCATGAGTATGATGATTTCCCCTCCCCAGTACTTGATGGTGGAGAATGTCCGCGGGTTTGAGGTTTCATACACAAGACAGCACTTAATTGACCTGCTGACCAAAATGGGCTACATCTTCCAGGAGTTTCTTCTCTCACCAAAACAAATTGGCATTCCTAATTCCCGCTTGCGATACTATCTACTAGCCAAACGCTCTCCGCTTCAGTTTTTGAATTCAATATCTTTCTCTAATGGTCCATGCCAAGATGCAAGCGTAGTAATAGAATTCATGCCTGTCATTGCACCCGATAAGGCTCATAAGACAATTGAATCTGCAGCCACTGATGTAGAACCTGTGAACACGGCTAGTATTAGTTGTCGACCATTGTCTGACTTCTTGGTGAATGATTTATCTGAGGAAGAGCTTGAAAAGTGTCTCGTGCCTGATAAAGTGCTTCAGAAGTATGCAATGGGCCTTGATATTGTGCAGCCATCATTAACCTCATCGTGTTGCTTCACGAGAGGGTACTATCATTATGCTGTTGGAACGGGATCGGTGATTCAACATGCCTATGAAGAAGACCTTTCTGCTGCATTCAAAATGTACTCATCGGAACATGAACTTGGAAATGATGAACAAGCCATTGCTTCTCTAAGAGCACTCAAGCTAAGATATTTTACTCCAAGGGAGGTGGCTAATTTGATGTGCTTTCCCTCTAGTTTCTCTCTCCCAGACCAATTAACAGCTAAACAGTGTTATAGAGTTGTCGGTAACAGTGTCAATGCATTAGTAGTGTCTACTCTTCTTAGATATCTTCTAGATCATGTAAGATAGTGTACTATTTTCGATCAATATTAATTAACAGTGTCCCAGGAGTCAATGGAACTTTCCCACAGGAATCACATCATACACAGTGACACTGATGCACACGCTAGTCAGCCCCTTCGATTATGACTAAAACGACTATCGATTGTAGCTGTTCATTCGATTCTCGTTCGATTCCTAGTCTGGGGTCTCGCCCCTTTCGCAACGAGTGTCTTATCATGTGCGGGATCTGGGCTCTGCTCGGTCTTTCTGATGAAGACGTGTTAAAGCGATGCGTCGAGTGCTTCAAAATCCGTCACCGTGGTCCAGACGCCTCCAGAATCGAAACAATCCCCGACATACCCAACTCGTGCCTGGGATTTCAGCGATTGAGAATTAATGACTTGGTCAAAGGCCTTAGGGATGCAACCGATGCGCCTATTCGTTCTTCCTCACATCTGGATGCTGTACAACGGAGAGATTTACAATGCATTTAGTTACTATGAGAGATCAATATGGCTTTCACTTCGACACTCAGTGCGACGGAGAAATCATCGTTCATCTGTACGAGCGCTTTGGAGCAGAGGCCATGGCGAGAATGTTGGACGGTGTGTTTGCATTTATTGTGGTCGATACGAAAAAGAACCAGGTTCATCTAGGCAGAGATATTTTTGAAGTTAAACCTATGTTCACTTTGTACTGTAATAACGGTAAGCTGCCAACTTTTGCATTGAGCCTAGTCTACTAGAACAACTGTGGTCACTGGTTTAGAGGTGCATTGTACATGTACATGGAGGTCATGTGTTTTTGTCATCATTTCTGTGCAGGGTTACTTGGCATATGCTCTGAAGCAAAGGGTCTGTTGGAGATAACCAACAGTAGGAAGGCAGAGATCACACCATTTCCTCCTGGCTACATCCGATCCTATGAGCTTGACTCTCGTGGAGCTGCCTCTCTTGTCATTGATAAAGTGTTTCTCCCTATTGGAGGCTCTGACCCAAGTAGTGCTGTTGCTGGGCTCTCCTCTGATGTATACACTAACATTCGCACATTCTTCAAAGAAGCAGTGAAAAAGAGGCTGATGGCTGACAGGAGAATCGGGTGCCTGTTATCAGGCGGTCTTGACTCTAGCTTAGTGACTGCTCTAGTGGTTGAGTGCTTGAAAGAAAACGGACATAACTATGGATTAAAAAATGCACCGTGAGTTGCACTTACTTTCAAGTGCATAAAACGTATTATTTTTTATTAATTTTGCAGTGTTCAAACATTCAGTATTGGAATGGATGGTTCACCTGATGTAGAGTACGCTAGGAAAGTGGCTACTCATCTTGGCACTGAGCACCATGAGATCTCGTTCACTGTTGAAGAAATATTTCAGGTTCTTCGCGATGTCATTTACTCTCTAGAGAGTTATGACTTTTTAACAGTGAGATCGTCTGTGTGTATGTACCTCATGTCCAAGTATATCAAAGAGAACACAGACACCGTAGTGCTGCTTTCTGGCGAGGGTTCTGATGAACTCTGTCAAGGCTACATGTACTTCCACAAAGTACCTTCAGATGCCGAGGCTGATGAAGAGTCTCGTCGCCTTCTTAGTGATCTCTACTTGTTTCCTAATCTGAGAGCTGATCGGCACATGGTCTGGAGTTGCGTGTGCCCTTCCTTGACAAGTACTTCACTTCGTACTATCTCTCCATACCACCTGCTGATAGGCGCCCTAAAGATGGGATCGAGAAATATCTTCTACGAAAAGCATTTAGCAATACGAAGTTACTTCCAGAAGAAGTTCTTTGGAGACCTAAGGAAATATTTAGTGATGGTGTGTCTTCCAAGAGTAACCCTTGGTATCTAGCTCTACAAAAGCAACTAGAGAACAAGGTGTGATCATTTTCAAATAGATAATAAATAATTGCACATTTCTTCTCCTTTAATAGATAACCGATGATATGTTAGCAAATGCAGCCAGCAGATTTCCTAAAGGAGTAGTACCCATATCCAAGGAGGCATACTACTATAGAGTGATATTTGAGGAGCTGTTTCCCAATTGTGAGCACCTTACTCCATACTACTGGATGCCCAAGTGGAGCAATGCTACTGACCCATCTGCATGACTAGTTTCACAGTACACTCCATTGATATTATCCGGATGATTTTCCACACATTAGTGCTATACTATTTATTTTCTTGAACCATTGATCTCATTATTGTGTACACTATATCGAAGAAACAATCTTTTTCAAAATCCTGATGATTATTTGTAATAGTCCAGTAATTTTATGGTAAAGCTCACCACTAATTGCAAATTCAACTACGATTGTCTACATTAACTACATTAACTTTAACATAATAATTAACATATCTACTTTAACTGATAAAAAGTCCTAAGGATTCTAGAAATCTCTTTTCCTTAGCTACCTTTGAAACTATAATGAAAACTTTCTGAGACTATGTGTAGATGAGTTATGACACAAAATGTACAATTTTATGTGATGGTATGTAGCTGACTTTGGCATTTCGTAGGTTTGTTGGTGGGCATGTAGCTATACCTTGCAGCAGACTTGGGTCAAATACATACATGAGTTTTCAATTACAAATAATATACTCCGTGCATGGCTGAGTTTGTAATTATGTCTACATGTTGCTAAAAATGAATCTGTTGTTTCACACCAAGTCTCACTGGCTTCTAGACATTAACATCACAGAGTCTTACAGTGTTTGAACACATAAGACTCATTAAGTACTGTGGAAAGGTATAGAGGTCAAATAGTCGCGCATAAGAATGTGCCTATTATATAAATCTTCTGATGCAAGCTTCATACTAGATGAGGGGTATAGCTCCTGGTCAGGTAAGTAGCACACTCTTGATACAGCGGTTTTATTACTCCTTGCAACAGCCACAAAAGTGTAAAGCGTGATCCGTGCCTTATTTGGAAGGTCTATTACATTGCGTGATTCAGATTGAACACGGTTTACGCTCTACGCGTGCAAGATGTAATAAAACAGCTGAATATACATCTCCTTAATTCATGCATGGTATGTGTCTCATCAGCTCTTTACTGAGCACAACAGTGGTTTATGTGCATGTATTGATGGTGAAAGGCTGTAGACACTCGTTCAATTCCTCAAGTGTGTATTCAATGCATTGCAATGTGTGGCAGGCAGCTAGACCTAGGAAGTGTCCTGGTACTATACCAAACCTATCAGGACGTGCTATATTAGTAGTATACGTGAGGCTTAGAGTCACAAACAAGGCTAGCCATTTTGTTTGTTTCTAGACACTAATTTGAATTTGTGTTTCGAGAAAGACATTTCTGTATGTTTGATTAGGATAAATTTGTTATAGTGTCTTAAGTAGCCGGCAAACAGCTATATAGTGCCCTTGGACTACTAGCAAAAGCCTATAATAGCTAGATATGTTGGTTTGTTGGTTCATAGATAAATACCCCATGTACATGGGGTATTTATCTATGGTTGGTTTTACAATTTTGTCTCTCCAGGAGAGTTCTAGCTATTATAATTATGATTGTGCTAATTACCCGGGCTTTACACATTATTATTATCATTGCCGATCGGCAATGATATGTAGGGATGACCTCGAATTAAGATGGCGGCTACTCATGTTGAAAATGGGTTTTCGCACATATCTCTATTATTATAAATCTATACTGCATTTTAACTATCTCTAAGTGACTCTGAAGTGTAAGCGCTTGTAGGACGTCTATTAAAGTCGCCGGGACTGCTTGCTTGACGACGAAAATCAAGACAGAGAGAATTTGCAGATCTTCGCTGTTATAGCGTTTCTCGAGATTCTAGACATCTAGGATTGATCAGGCGATTGTTCTGAGCATGGAAATACCATTGGCGAAGCTGGCAGACGTTTCTAAAGTGGTAAACTAAAATTGCCGCCCACGCGAATTGTTCATCTTTCTTCTTCTTCTTCTTCTTCTTCTTCTTCTTCTTCTTTGACAAGCATAGCGCTGTCCTGAGTGAACGAATCACTACCAAACCTGCACCATCGCATGTGTATATATCTGGGTTAGTGCACTTACTTCTTGGATAGGCGTCAAACACTACCAGAAGCGAGTAATCCTTGAAAAACATGGTTTTTGGACCGTTTTGGACTAGCGACTTCATTAATTAACCCTCTTGTCGCTTCTTATCATTAACTCCGCCCACATCGGTTTTGCAGCTATCTCGCTACTGCGTTTTGTCTCTGCTCTGGACGCTTCAGCGCGCAAGCCAGAGGTATGAAAATGTGTCTAAACCAGTACTATACCCTAAATAACACTGATCTGTTCGTTAACGCTTCAGATGGCGGGTTAAAGCTGACTTACACAGACGTGAACAACTTGAGTGTCTAGCCTGCTTACCGGCAGCAAGATTCTGCGCACAGTACGGTTCCTACACCACGCAGCGTAAGTTGCAAAGGACTAGAAGCCTCTGTGAGTGTGATAATGACTTCAACAAGATTCTACTAGGCGTGCTCCTACTATTTAGGCTCGCAGCATCGATGAATTGTCAGTGCTAGTCTCTTCATCCATTACAATACTAACAAGTATCATGTTGTCAAATCATACCTGGACTTGACATTATGCTGTCTGCGTCCTCAACCTCTTTAACTATTTTAAACCTTTCAATGAATGATTATTCTTGTGATTGGTAATATTAAACATTTAAACCACACTCCTTACTCTCAAGAGGCTGTGCACGTTCACATCTCTGCTAGACTAGTATCTATAATTTTATACTGCTCACAGAGTTGTAAGAATGATTTAACATCTAACATAGAATACAACTAATAAGTTCAAACTGACAGTGATCAAAAAAGTAACAGGAACAAGTAAAGTAAAAAATTTTTAATAAAAAACTGAAAAGTGTAGGGATGACTCTTAAAAAAGGAAAGGAACAAGATGGGATGATGCTTGCAAAAGTAAAGGAACAAGATGGAATAATGCTTGCAAATGTAAAAGTCCCAAGTATCCCTACATCAGCGGCTTGAAGGAGGACGCAGTCCGATGGAGTAATTGACGGTTGTGAATCTGTGTTTGGAGGACGCAGTCCGATGAAGTAATTGACGGTTGTGAATAACTATAATAATAGGTAGCTGTGTTTGGAGGACGCAGTCCGATGAAGTAGTTGACAGTTGTAAATAACTAGAGGTATCTGTGTTTTGGAGGACACGGTCTGATAAGTAATTGACGGTTGTAAAAGGTATAAGAAGAGGATTCCGCATTTGTCAATTGCACGTCATCGCAGCAAGCCGCTGATGTAGGGACACTTGGGACTTTTACATTTGCAAGCATTATTCCATCTTGTTCCTTTACTTTTGCAAGCATCATCCCATCTTGTTCCTTTCCTTTTTTAAGAGTCATCCCTACACTTTTCAGTTTTTTATTAAAAATTTTTTACTTTACTTGTAATTATTAATGCAAGCAGATCGATGTGGTACTTGTAGTGGCCATGAAAACTAGTAATAATTATAATAATATAGAATCGGTTATAATTAACTTTAGCACCTCACTAAGTAACTTCAAGACTTCCCCTCATAGAGATGATACCTCAAAATTACTGGACTAGTCTACAATTATACCATGGATACAGTATACCAACAGGGATTGGCAACAGGTGCGCTATGAGCGCACTTTACTGATGTTTTTCTTCTAAATCTATTATTATAATTGCATGTGGTATTTATGGGATAGTGAGCACGAGTTGAATTCATTGACTTCAAGTGTCAAGGTTCTCCAGGCATGTGTGGGATCTGGGCTCTGCTCGGTCTTTCTGACGAAGACGTGTTAAAGCGATGCGTCGAGTGCTTCAAAATCCGTCACCGTGGTCCAGACGCCTCCAGAATCGAGACAATCCCCGACATACCCAACTCGTGCCTGGGATTTCAGCGATTGAGAATTAATGACTTGGTCAAAGGGATGCAACCGATGCGCCTATTCATTCTTCCTCACATCTGGATGCTGTACAACGGAGAGATTTACAATGCATTTACTATGAGGGATCAATATGGCTTTCACTTCGACACTCAGTGCGACGGAGAAATCATCATTCATCTGTACGAGCGCTTTGGAGCAGAGGCCATGGCGAGAATGCTGGACGGTGTGTTTGCATTCATTGTGGTCGATACGAAAAAGAACCAGGTTCATCTAGGCAGAGATATTTTTGGAGTTAGACCCATGTTCACTTTCAATTGTGAAGGTAGGTAGCTAGAAATTTCTGCAGCCCAGCATTGCATTGTACTAGAACAATTGTGGTCTAGGTCAGTGTGTGCGTGGGTGTTACAGTGTCGTCACTTCCCTGCAGGAGTACTTGGCATATGCTCTGAAGCAAAGGGTCTGTTGGAGATAGCCAACAGTAGGAAGGCAGAGATCACACCATTTCCTCCTGGCTACATCCGATCCTATGAGCTTGACTCTCGCGGAGCTGCCTCTCTTGTCATTGATAAAGTGTTTCTCCCTATTGGAGGCTCTGACCCTAGTAGTGCTGTTGCTGCGCTCTCCTCTGATGTATACACTAACATTCGCACATTCTTCAAAGAAGCAGTGAAAAAGAGGCTGATGGCTGACAGGAGAATCGGGTGCCTGTTATCAGGCGGTCTTGACTCTAGCTTAGTGACTGCTCTAGTGGTTGAGTGCTTGAAAGAAAACGGACATAACTACGGATTAAAAAATGCACCGTGAGAGTTGCACTTACTTTCAAGTGCATAAAACATATTATTTTATATTTGCAGTGTTCAAACATTCAGTATTGGAATGGATGGTTCACCTGATGTAGAGTACGCTAGGAAAGTGGCTACTCATCTTGGCACGGAGCACCATGAGATCTCGTTCACTGTTGAACAGGGATTTCAAGCTGTCCGTGACGTCATTTACTCTCTAGAGAGTTATGACATTACAACAGTGAGATCGTCTGTGTGTTTGTACCTCATGTCCAAGTATATCAAAGAGAAAACGGACACGATAGTATTGTTCTCTGGCGAGGGTTCCGATGAACTCTGCCAAGGTTACATCTACTTCCACAAAGCACCTTCCGATGCTGAGGCTGATGAAGAGTCTCGTCGCCTTCTTAAAGATCTCTACTTGTACGATAATGTAAGAGCTGATCGTACCACGGCAGCCCATGGTCTTGAGTTACGTGTGCCCTTCCTTGACAAGTACTTCACTTCGTACTATCTCTCCGTACCACCTGCTGATAGGCGCCCTAAAGATGGGATCGAGAAATATCTTCTACGAAAAGCATTTAGCGATTCTAACCTACTTCCAGAAGAAGTGCTTTGGAGACCTAAGGAAGCATTTAGTGATGGAGTCTCTTCCAAAAGCAAGTCTTGGTACAAGGTACTACAAACGCAAATAGAAGATAAGGTGAGTTCATGTGAGATTAATTATTTGTATTAACGTATTCTCCTTTATAGATCACCGATGATATGTTAGCAAATGCAGCCAGCAGATTTCCTAAAGGAGTAGTACCCATATCCAAGGAGGCATACTACTATAGAGTGATATTTGAGGAGCTGTTCCCCAATTGTGGGCACCTTATTCCATACTACTGGTTGCCCAAGTGGAGCAATGCTACTGACCCCTCTGCTAGAGTTCTTAAACACTATAAGTAGTCATGATTATAGACTAGACAAACAGTTTTCAAGCACGAACGTGCAACAGTATTTTTTTATTCTTACCTCAATTTAAAAACCAATGGCAGTTCGGGAAATGTAGCTGAGATACAGTTATGAAACTGATTCTGTGCTTTATAGGTCTCGTAAGAGCAAGACACACATCTCTTTGTTACCACGGGCACTTGCTAAGAAACCACCACCTGACAAAGAAGAGAGTAAAGAAGGAGAAGCAAAGGAACAATCTGCTAAAAAGAGCAATGATGACTTTCGCCAACTCCTGCTCAAGTCGTCAGAGTAGAATGTTCATACAACTCCACTTTTTAGGCAGTATACACTTTACGTTTCATAACTGTATCTCAGCTACATTTCCCAAACTGCCATTGGTTTTTAAATTGAGGTAAGAACGAGACCTATAAAGCACAGAATCAGTTTAGCATGCACACTCGTCACTGACGGGGCACGTGTTGGAATACAAGGTCGCCTCTCAACTGCCCTCGCTCACCACTGCCATCACAGTCCTTACAAAATTAACAAAGATGTAAAATGCAGATGATATGACATGCATTACTGCCAAATTAACTCTCATGCTGACTTCGCTGCTCTTCAGAATGATGTTGATCGCTTGTGTGTCTGGTCTGATGATAACTTTTTATTCAATTCCCAAATTCGTGATCATCTCCAGAAAACGTTCAGACTCACCAAGGGCGCCCTTGGTCCCACCTTGCCATCCTCTCCATTTGTCAGTGTTGGCAGCTCACCCTTAGATCAAGTCGACTCATACAATATCTGGGAGTTTGGATAACCTCGTCTCTGAGTTGGTCTTTGCAAATTGACGAGATTTGTATGAAAGCTAGGCAGCAAATTGGTTTCCTGTACAGATCATTTTACAGTTATGCTGGTTGAAATACTTTCTTGAGTCTCTGCCTGTCTTATGTTCGACCTCACTTTGAATATGCGGCAGTTGTTCGACCTCAGATCAATCTTATTATCTAGCTAGAAAATGTTCAAAAATTTGCTCTCAAGGCTGCTACAAAACAATGGAAGGCCAACTATGACGATCTCCTCAGTGTATACCAAGTGCCTTCTCTTGGTCAGAGACGTCAGTATCTAAAGTTGATCACTCTTTTCAAGATTAAAGAGGTCTTATAATTATGCCTGATGCGTCTGTCCATGCAAGATCGCTGCCTAGAATCCTAAGAAATTACAGTCAGTTACTGACCAGGCCCACAGCTCATTCTACTTCCTATGACTCCTCCTTCTTTCCGTCTTCCATTGCCATGTGGAACAATCTACCTGTGGACATTCGAGAGAGCAATTTTTTTTCGAAAATCTGTCTTATTTAATTTCTAACTTAAGGTACTATTCATGATTAGCATTTTTGCTATTAATTTTTTGTGTATCCTTGCTGCACTGATGCAAAATAATTTTTTTAATGTAAAAATAGTGATGAGTAAAATAATGATAGATGTTACTGCAGGCAATGACATCTCTACTGTGGGAAAGATTTGGAGTGTAATATGAAGAGGCTACAAATGCTTCTAAGAAGAAGGTGAAAAGTATATGAATCTTGATAGTAACGAAATCGAATTTTCTTATTCTTCTACAGATCTACCGATTTGTAACAGTTTATGTAAAGCAACAACACACAACACAACAGTATTGTGTAATTGTGTTAGTTATGTTGTTGTAATCTATTATGATGCTGGTGTTCAATGCACTCGAAGTTGTCAGTACACATAAATTTTTTTGTATAATTTTGTCTCTGCAGGAGAGTTCTATTATAATTATGATTATGCTAAATAGCCGGGCTTTACACATTATTAGCAAATAGATCGATGTGGTATTTATAGTGGCCAGTGTTGAATGAAAACTAGTAATAATTATCATAATAATATCAAAGACAAAGAATTGGTAATAATAATTATTTATAATTAACTTTAGCACCTCGCTAAGTGTGAAAATGTAATTTCAAGACTTTCCCCTCATAGAATTTCTTAGGACTTTCTATAATGTTAAAGAGTATGCTAACAAGAGTGCAAAACAAGTGAAATGATTTTCTGTTGCAACTTTATTTGTGAGAGATCATAATAAAAATTTAATTATCACACAATTACTGGACTATAACATAGAGTCTACCATGGATACAGTATACCCCAACAGGGATTAGCAACAGGTGCGCAATGAGCAGATATGCAGCACTTCAGTCATGTTTTTCCTCTAACTTAGTAAATCAGTGGTTGCGATTTCCTCTATAAAAGGATGATGCAATTCCGGCTGTGTGGTATTTATGCGATAGTGAGCACGAGTTGAATTCGTGCAAAGAGCGTGTTGATTGACACTATCAGCCAAGGTCCTTTAGGCATGTGCGGGATTTGGGCTTTGCTTGGTCTTTCTGATGAAGACGTGCGAAAGCGATGCGTGGAGTGCTTCAAAATCTGTCACCGTGGTCCAGACGCCTCAAGAATCGAAACAATCCCTGACATACCCAACTCGTGCCTGGGATTTCAGCGATTGAGGATCAATGGGTTGGTCAAAGGGATGCAACCGATGCGCCTATTCGCTCTTCCTCACATCTGGATGCTGTACAACGGAGAGATTTACAATGCATTTACTATGAGAGATCAATACGGCTTTCACTTCGACACTCAGTGCGACGGAGAAATCATCATTCATCTGTACGAGCGCTTTGGAGCAGAGGCCATGGCGAGAATGCTGGACGGTGTGTTTGCATTCATTGTGGTCGATACGAAAAAGAGCCAGGTTCATCTAGGCAGAGATATTTTCGGAGTTAGACCTATGTTCACTTTCAATTGTGAAGGTAGGGTAAAATACTAGCTAGAAATTTCTGCAGCCCAGCATTGCGGTTGCAGCATTTACTAGAACAATTGTGGTCTAGGTACATTGTGTATGCGTGGGTGTTACCTTGTCGTCATTTCCCTGCAGGAGTACTTGGCATATGCTCTGAAGCAAAGGGTCTGTTGGAGATAGCCAACAGTAGGAAGGCAGAGATCACACCATTTCCTCCTGGCTACATCCGATCCTATGAGCTTGACTCTCGCGGAGCTGCCTCTCTTGTCATTGATAAAGTGTTTCTCCCTATTGGAGGCTCTGACCCTAGTAGTGCTGTTGCTACACTCTCCCCTGATGTGTACACTAACATTCGCACATTCTTCAAGGAAGCAGTGAAAAAGAGGCTGATGGCTGACAGGAGAATCGGGTGCCTGTTATCAGGCGGTCTGGACTCTAGCTTAGTGACTGCTCTAGTGGTTGAGTGCTTGAAAGAAAACGGACATAACTACGGATTAAAAAATGCACCGTGAGTTGCACTTAGTTTCAAGTGCATAAAAGGTATTACTTTTTTATTTGCAGTGTTCAAACATTCAGTATTGGAATGGATGGTTCACCTGATGTAGAGTACGCTAGGAAAGTGGCTACTCATCTCGGCACGGAGCATCACGAGGTGTCTTTCACTGTTGAACAGGGATTTCAAGCTGTCCGTGATGTCATTTACTCTCTAGAGAGTTATGACATTACAACAGTGAGAGCCTCTGTGGGCATGTACCTCGTGTCCAAGTATATCAAAGAGAAAACGGACACGATAGTATTGTTCTCTGGCGAGGGTTCTGATGAACTCTGCCAAGGTTACATCTACTTCCACAAAGCACCTTCAGATTCTGAGGCTGATGAAGAGTCTCGTCGCCTTCTTAAAGATCTCTACTTGTACGATAATCTAAGAGCTGATCGTACCACGGCAGCCCATGGTCTTGAGTTACGTGTGCCCTTCCTTGACAAGTACTTCACTTCGTACTATCTCTCTTTACCACCTGCTGATAGGCGCCCTAAAGATGGGATCGAGAAATATCTTCTACGAAAAGCATTTAGCGATTCTAACCTACTTCCAGAAGAAGTGCTTTGGAGACCTAAGGAAGCATTTAGTGATGGAGTGTCTTCCAAAACCAAGTCTTGGTACAAGGTACTACAAACACTGATAGAGGATAAGGTGAGTTCATGTGAGATTAATAATTTGTATTAGCGTATTCTCCTTTAATAGATCACCGATGATATGTTAGCAAATGCAGCCAGCAGATTTCCTAAAGGAGTAGTACCCATATCCAAGGAGGCATACTACTATAGACAGATATTTGAGGAGCTGTTCCCCAATTGTGAGCACCTTATTCCATACTACTGGTTGCCCAAGTGGAGCAATGCTACTGACCCCTCTGCAAGAGTTCTTAAACACTACAAGTAGTCATGATTATAGACTAGACAAACAGTTTTCAAGCACGAACGTGCAACAGTATTTTTTATTCTTGCCTCAATTTAAAAACCAATGGCAGTTCGGGAAATGTAGCTGAGATACAGTTATGAAACGTAAAGTGTATACTGCCTAAAAAGTGAAGTTGTATGAACATTCTACTCTGACGACTTGAGCAGGAGTTGGCGAAAGTCATCATTGCTCTTTTTAGCAGATGGTTCCTTTGCTTCTCCTTCTTTGTTGTCTTCTTTGTCAGGTGGCGGTTTCTTAGCAAGTGCCCGCGGTAACAAAGAGATGTGAGACTTGCTCTTACGAGACCTATAAAGAACAGAATTAGCTTTGAAAGATGGATTCTGGCTAACATTGATTGGGTTTGGCCCCTTTCATTATCTCTAGTGAATGGTTGGTTATAATCATCACTTCTGCTGTCAGGTCTTGATTCACGCTGTCTCGTCTTTGAGGGAGGCTTGGACATGAAGACTTGCAGGTTTTTACCATGAACAAGATGGTCGTCTAACTGGAGTACACCAGCGTTGGCTGATGACTGGAAAGAGCAGATAAAGAATGTGTATACGAATTGTGATGAGGCGGTATAAGATTAAAATGTACGTCAAAGGCAAACACGACCAGTTTGCTTAGCAACCATTCCTGAAACTTTTCATTTCTAAGTGTGTATTTAGTAAGCATACCTCAGACAAATATTCGATGTAGGCAAAGCCCTTTGATCGACCCTGTCTGTTGCGAATCAGACGAACCTCTTTTACTGGTCCAGCCTAGCATTGAGAATCAGTCATAATTATACACACACACAAAGAGAACTGATTACCTTCTGGAAAATTTCCTCCAGATCTTTTTCGCTCAAGTCATGAGGAATGTGTGTGACATACAGTGTTGCTTTGCTATTACTGTTAGCAAACTGATACAGAATACATAAAACTGGTCTGGTCTTCTGGTGAAGTACTCACTGATGGTTTGGCAGCTGGTTTAGAATCCTTTGTGTGGCACTGCGAGACATACATTGGACGATTGTTGAACATACTTCTGTCCATCAAAATTGCCTGAGCTACTGGTTCCTATAGAGCAACATAGTGACTACAGCAGCTGGTAATGGATGATGTCTACTCACAGCAGTAGTGTATTCAATGTATGCATACACATTGAGTTTGCCTCCTTTTGCTCTGGTCTTGATCAAGCGAATATCAGCCAGCTCACCACACTAGAGAGACAGAGAGAGAGAGAGAGAGAGAGAGAGAGAGAGAGAAAGAGAGAGAGAGAGAGAGAGAGGGAGGGAGAGAGAGAGAGGGAGAGAGGGGGAGGGAGTACATGTGTAAACAAATAACAAGAGATTACACACTTTTGAGAACACTTCACGAAGCTGGTCATCAGTTGTTGAAAAAGCCAAGTTGCTTACAAACACAGTTTCACTCTCCTTGCCGCTAGAGAGAGAGACAGTGGAGAAGGAGAGAACTGAACTGAACAGAACAGGACAAGTTTGTTCAACACTGTACCTCACTGACTGCTTTTGTTGCTGTTTCTTGTCCCCTCCACCAACAGATAGCCAGGCCACAGGATCATAGGCCTGCTTTTCTCCATCATTCACTTCCATCTTCTCCGGCTCCTCTTCTATTTTGCCTAATGTGCTCAACTCAACCGACGATTTCTGAAAAGCTGGTCCGGCAGCCTCTGGTGATTCATCTGTACAAAACAAGTACATTCAATTTAACACAATATAGTAGTAGATCACCTTTCTTTCTCTTGGGAAGATTTTTCTTCTCTGTGACTGTCTGTTCCTCATCCTGATCACTATCTTCAAACACAACATGAGATTGTGGTCTCTTTCTCTTCCTACTAGGGTTGAACCCCGAGGGCTGTTTCTGAGACTTATCAGTATCTGTTTGCTTAGGTCCTTTCCTCCTCTCCTTTCTCTGTTGTTTCTTCTCTTCCTTCAACAGAGCTTCCTTCTCTGCTGCCTAGTAGAGAAGAGGATAATAGAGTACGAACATTAAAATGACAAAACCTTTTCTTTTCTCTCTTTCACACGCTTTAGTTGAGCAGAGCAACGATCAAGAGCGGTCTCAAATGTCTTCAGGGTACCTGTACAGCACATTGTAATACACACACATACACACACACACACACACACACACACACACACACACACACACACACACACACACACACACACACAACACACCTTGCTCTCTCTCTAGCGCTAATAGCGTATTACACACTATTTCAGGATCATCACTTGCTGAATTGACCGCCCTCTCAAGAAGAGTACGACACTTCTGGACATCTCCGCAAGATCTGAAGATTCAACTGATACCAACAAGGAGACGAGGCATAGACAGTCAGTCACCTCTCTAAGTTAGCATACTCCAGCCAGTACATAGCTTCCCTGCCATGCCTGGTCATCACGTCAGTCCATAGTGACCTAGCCATATCCAGATTACCGTAGAAGCGAGCTTCCAGACTAGCCTGGTACCGAGACAAGGTGTCTTGGGAATCAGCCTCTTTACCAAATACTACCATTTGAATGAGAATAGAATAATCACTAATGAGTGCATGACAGCAGCATCCTAACCAGTTTCTAACTCATTTCTGGCTCTTTGAAATAGTTCTCTCAGTTTGTTGACATTGCCTTCATCTATAGCATGTAATTATACGTAATGTAGCCACTCGATGTCATACCAGGCTGGTCAGGATCTATTGTTCTCCTCATGTAGTCACAGTATGCTGTCCACACCTCCAGGTAGTCACCGCTCTCTGTGAAGTTGTCTTGAAGACTTCTCTCAAACGTTGCTATGGTGAACAGAATCAACCAATGTATCACTAGTGGTGATGAACCACTAACACATAATGTCATCATGTTGCTCGTTCAATCTCTCTTGTGCTCTTACTAAAGTTAGCCAGAACCTCCTCATCCACGGACAATTCCTCACTGCTTGTTTTAACCCCTTCAGCACCACAAGACGTGCCATCTTGAATTCCTTTAGCTAACAGGAGAACAACCAGTGGACACCACTGATGCTGCAGCGGCACTCACCAGGAAAGTTGTGTAGTCAGACCAGATGCCTGTGTCCAGAGGGTGATCCGCCACAGCACGTTGGTAGACTGTGTTGGTCAGAAAATAGTCCTCTTTGGTTGACTGGAGGTGCTTCAGGTAAGCAAGGTAGCTCTCTATTGACGGTGGGTCAGAGGTTAGCTGAGAGAGAGACAACTCAGTTTATGACGACTCTTTCAACACGCATCACTACACAAATGTGTAGCTTTGTTCACCACATGATTCTCTCACCATGTCAGCTTCAAAAGGCAGCAGCTGCTCCAGTCTCTTCTTAGCCTGTTCAAAATCAGAGATGCACTCCTTACAGGCAGCGGCCTCAATGAATGACTTGTACTCCTCCAGTGTATCATCCATACCTAGAGAATGATGATAGGTAGGAGGAGCCAGGCAGTAGTGATAACTGACCAATCAGAGGCACTTTAAGCTGTCTACGAAACAGCTTATCAACACGGTCAAACTGAGCTTGGCTGCAGTAGAGAACACATAAGTACAACTAAAACAACAAGAACTGCTTTATCCTCACACTTCAGATCTCAAGCCATCATCTTCTAGATTCTCTTGCTGTTTACTCTAAAGACAAAAAATTAAAATCATGACACATATCTGAACATTACCTGCTTGAACTGTAACAATCCTATTTCGAATTCCCTATAAGCATTCCATATTAAGCTTCCCTATAAGAGAGAATAGATAAACTTTATGTCTGCATTGCTGGTCTTGCCTTGGTGGTGTGCAGACCGCAATCTACAATGGCGCCTTCGAAAACTTTCCTCGGAAACTCAAACGGGCTCTCCACAATCGGTGCTTTCTCAATAGCAAACTGACCATAGTCGACCCACAGGTCCACCGCTAAGGAGAAGGAACTCACTCAGTCTTAGAACTCGTTACATTTTCCCTACTCACAGAGATAGTCACTGACAGCTCTCTCATACAGCTTGCTCAGTTCTTCGACTCCGTCAGATAGCGACGACAGTGGTAGCTCATCTTTTAGCCATTCTTTCCATAAACCTGACCAACAAAATCTCATCAATTTATTGAATTAAAATTGTAAGCAAAATGGTGTTTTAGCTCACAATAAAAGCATAAAACTAACGGTGCATGAATAAAATTAATATTGCATGAAGATGAATAGAATGACTCGAATCACCTTGAGAAAGAGGGAAGATGGCCGCCATATTGTTTCTAGCTTGTCTAGCTCCATCCAGGTCACCAGATAAACGTAATAGCTTAATCAGCTCCACGTGACTATCATAATGATATGGCGACTCCTTCAGCTACACACGAGATGAACACAACATGCATGCAGCAACGAAAAGTGCAACACGTGCGTGTTGAGCAGCAGGATGCAGAACACATGCTCATTACCGTAGCATTGGTTTGCGCTATTAGATCTTTTAACTTGTTGTCTTCCTCGTCACCGCTGCTGCTGCTGCTGCTGTCTGTGTCTTCGGCAGCAGCACTACGATCAGCGCCGTCCATTTTGAAGGCGTGGTTAGACACAGGACACACCTACTTTGCTTAAGGAATGGCGACTAGTCACGGTGCACAAAAGGAATCATCTTCAGATCCATATTTTCGCAGATATATAGGACAGGGAGAAGCTAGCTTGAGTATAGTTGTTGTGGGTGAATCTGGTCAGGGAAAATCGTCACTTATCAATGGATTGCTTGGCGAGGAAATAGCGAAAGAAAGCGACGACCTCGAGTTTGCTACAGAGAGTGTGGATCGCTACCAGTACGAGCAGAATGGAGTACATGTTGTGCTTTTTGACACGCCAGGGTTTGGGGTTGGCGACGACGAAGAGGAAGCCGAGACGTTGAGAAAAATTCGAGAAGCATGTCCCTCGATCGATATTCTTTTGTACTGTATTCGCATGGACACCAAGAGATGGCCGACTAGAAGCGACATCTCGACAATCAGACAATATACCGGCTCTTACGGCAGCGCGATATGGCAGCGTGCGATCTTCGTCATGACTTTCGCCAACACAGTTCCTCGCCATTGCCCACGTGACCGAGATGTCTCGCAGTACTTTTCGGAGCAATCGACCCAGTGGGAAAATCAAGTACAACAAACACTGATCCGTTACGCTGAAATAGAATATGAAGAAGCTAGGCATGTGAGTATAGTTCCTGTAGGAGACCCTCGTCCTGATAAATCTAAGAAAATTCACTGGTCACTGCCAGATCGAAAAGACTGGTTCACTTCATTTTGGATTCATTGCACTAAACGAATGAAGCAAAGAGCAGTGCAGTCACTAGTACGACTAAATAGACATCGATACGAGGCTACGAGTACTTCTACTTCAGTTCAAACTGAACAAACTCTATGTGATGAAGAACATCAGATACACTCCCGATCGCTTCCTGTAGTAGAATTACAATAAAATCATCTATCTGTATGAAATCTGTCACGGGACTATAATACTCTTGAAAATAGATAATAGACTTAATAGTCCCTATGACTCAAAGTTATTGTTGCAGCTCGTTATTAATGTACACTGCAATACTGTACAATATTGTAGACTATGTAATAACCACAAGAGAATACAGCACACGCGACTACTGGACAACTAAAATGGCAGGATTGGCAAGGCCTCCGTCAGAGTCGTCGAGCGTGTCGCCTCACGCTAAGGAAGAAGTGTTTCTTGATTTGGTGCGTGGCTGGTTAAACGAGGGACATACTAATCTCGAACTCGTTGTAGTCGGAGAGGCAGGGCAGGGAAAGTCATCTCTGATCAACGGACTTTTGGGAAAAGAAGTCGCCAAAGAGGGGGGCAAACTAGATCCTGAAACTCAGAAGGTCAAAAAATATTTGTACACGGAGAATGGGGTTGCTGTTGCGTTGTGGGATACGCCTGGCTTCGGAGTTGACACTGACGAAAAAGAAGAAGAAACTCTCCAAGCAATAAAAACGGAATGTGCAGGTCAGGTTGACCTTTTGCTATACTGTATTCGAATGGACAACGCGCGCTGGCCCAAGAAGGATGACATCTACACTATTCGCAAGATGACCCAAGTTTTGGGGCACAAAATTTGGCAGTGCTGTCAGTTCGTATTGACATTTGCCAACCAAGTTCCAGGGCTCTGTCCTCCAGGAGAAGAACTTGAGCAGTTCTTTTCTCAGAGAATAAAAGAATATGAAAGCAGCATTAGGAAGACACTGATGAAGCATGCTAACTTGGCCGAGGAAGATGTTCAGGAAGTTCGTCTTGTTCCAGTTGGCGATCCACACAAATGTGACGAGTTGTGGGAATTGCCTGGAATTGAAGACTGGTTTGTGAATTTTTGGCTTGAATGTACATGCAGTATGCACCAACAAGCTGTTCCAAATTTTTTTCAGCTCAGTAAACATCGTATGACTGACGTTCCTCAAGATGTCAACTCACTCAATCCACCTGCTATTTATCAGCACCCGATACCTGCAGAATATGCTCAAGGAATTGAACCACGTCACAATGCTCTTGAATGTCCTGACCCATCTCCAATGCCTTCACTGACAACACATTTGACAGCTATCACGGATCAAGCACCAGACAGCTGTGAAACGTCTCCAATGCCTTCACTGACACAATCCGATGATGGCACAAAGCATCCTACTGGTATCAACAATGATAACTCATCTATAAGCTTAGTGTTGCCTACGCCTCCTGCTAGCGGTTGCAATACTCCCTTGGTGCTAGCTAGCTGTGAAGAGGGACCTGATGATCAGGCTGGCAAGGATGAACCACGTCCACAGAGTTCCGCTAAACCTCACAATCGCCAGATCGGGTTCTATCAGATTTTGTACCGGCAAATGAAGAATAAACAGTCAGGCTTTGTGGGGTATGTCAAGCATTATTGGAAACATCGTGGAGAAGCTATTCCTGTCTTTGGTCATGTTGGAGGCTTACTGGAAGGTATTACCCAGTGGCTGGAGTGTAGTCTAACGGAAAATATGAAACCAGATAAAGGAATGCCCAATACATGTGAACAAAACTATAAGTAGCCTAATTTTATTCAAAATAATGTGTTTTGTGAGATTTGTGCATTGTTTGTGCGCATGACGGTGTGTGACGTACGTAGTTCTGCAGCTGTACAGTATAGTAGCGTGCACCTGCAGCTGTACAGTAAGCGTGCACAGACATCATGGCAGCAAACGATGGAACTGGTAAAGGTACGTCGTACATATCATAATCATTTGCATAGACTAACGTTCTTTCAGCATGCAGCGCCAGAGAGGTTTTGGAAGAATTCAACAAGAGTGGAGTTCGGGTAGCATGGCCTCGTCTCGCCGATCTGCTAAAGGTGCCACCGCAGATGGTGCACCGAATATTGAAAAAGCACGAGCCTATGATGACGGTGAATGAAGACGAGTCTCTGACAGAGGTGCTTAACCATTGGGAGAATAACGACCCGAACCACACTTGGGAGGTGCTCAGCTTAGCACTGTTGAGTGATCGCGTTTACAAAGAGCTGGGTGCATCTCTTTACTCCAAGCACGTGAAACCCGGTAAGTTTGAACCACACTGCAAAATAATTATTAACTGCAATGTCTGCGATCTTTGCATAGAGGAATTCACTGTTGATCTGGTGTATGAGGAGATCAAAGACCTCACTGATGATCATCAAGAAATCGCCTATGTGCTCATAGAAGATTCCAAACAACTTCGTGAGATCTGGGAAGAGAATGCAGACAAGCTGTCTTTTGAAGAGCGTACCAGATTAGTTATTGACCATTGGATGAAGAACAATCCAGCATCTTCTTGGCTACTGCTCGCAAAGCGTTTAGACTGGTACATTCATGGAGAGAATGAGATTGCAGCTCAAGAACTTGCTGCAAGGATCCGAGAAAAATACATTCCAAAGGTTGAAGAAAGAAGAGCATATGGTCCTCCTGAAGGTATAACATATCATTTTCATATAAGTTATAGTAATTTGTGTACTTAGGCCTCTCTGAGGAAAGAAAAATTCTGAAAGAGTTCAGTGCTGAAGAGGCATTTAAAGAGTTGACGGCAGTGGAGGATTGGTTCGGTTTAGGCTGGTTTCTGAAGGTTGGGGAAGAAGAGCTTACAGAAATAGAGAAAAGCCACGGTCGTGATGACGATAGAAAGCTGGCTATGCTCAAGTTGTGGGTGGAGACACAGCCCAAGACGGCCTCTTGGAATAACCTTGCCTTTGCAGTGAAGAAGATGCCTCAGCATCAGTCGCTAGCTCAAGACATCGAGGAAAAATTGTCTGAGCAATGTAAGTGCCATAGACACTAGGATCAGTGTGTCATTTTCAGGTGTTTACAGTTTAGTATGATCTTGATAACAATTACTGTCTAAACCGATGATAAGAGGTTGGGTCTATGGTTAATGAAATAATGTGAGAGTTGATATTGGATCGGACCATTGATAGCTATGGTCAGATCTGATGCTTTAACTATCAATAGCCGATATCTTAAGGGTTGGGTTAGATTAATAATATTTTAGAAACGTCCCTTTGTATGAGCGTCATTTGTCTTTACATTTTTGCAGTGCAGGCAAAAACGAGAGATACAAATCTAAGGAGCCTGTACAATGACTTCTTTGCTAGATTGATTGAGTCGCTCTGTGATGACCAGACACACTCCTCTCTTGTTCATCAGTTGGCGTCACTGTCACTCATCTCTGAGACTGACAAGGAGACACAGCTCAGCTCAGCAGCACAAGATCCAAGACAAAGAGCTGTCTCTCTGCTTGTGCTTCTGAATATTGAAGAGAAGCCGCAGCATTTAATTGATCTCATAAGAGCAATGAGCAATATCGACAAGATGAAGTCATTGGTTGATGAGATGACTACTCAGTACAAGACTATGGAAGGTCCGCCTGCTCAACACATATACCCACCACCACCGCCTGCTATGGAAGGCCCACCTGCTCAACATATGTACCCACCATCAGATATGGAAGGTAATACATGCTCTGTAATGTAGTGATGGTAATGTTGTCAGACTAAAGTGTTAATAACAGTATTGTTTTCATTTCGTTGTAGAGGAGATGATTGGTGTTCACATTGTAGATGAAATAACCTTTGAATTAGAAGGGAAACGGGCTCGGCCATTACTATGGGAGGAGCATAGGTTCAGTTTGTTCATTCCAGAGAATGCCTTGTTACCTGATGAAACTTGCCTAGTGACTGTGAAAGCCATTGATACGGGGCTCTTCGAGTTTCCTGAAGATATCGAGCCAGTGAGTGCCGTGTACGCTATCTCTCTCACCAAGCCGCTTCGTGCACCAGCCAAGCTGGAGATGCAGCATTGTGTGAAGCTGGGGAGTGCTGAAAGTAGCAAGCACATGAGTTTTGTTGTCGCTTCTCAAGATACTTCTTCGATTCCGTACAAGTTTGAGCTAGTGCCAGGAGGAGTGTTTAAGAAAGACAGCTGTTTTGGATCTATTGAACGTCAACAGTTTTCATTTTTTAGCATTGGTTGGTTCTGGCGCTTACTAGGATATGGTAAGTTGAGCATCAAACTACAACAACAATGATTTATTATTTGTATGTTACAGATGACAGTATGCAGTATAGAGCATCTACTTTTCAATGTAGAGATGGGTTCAAATACCAATGGATTTTGGCATTGACAAAGAATCTTGATACAATGAAGGAGGTAGACTACCAAAATAATTGTATTGATATTAATTTTATGAGCTGCTGCACATAATTTTTTCTAGAATTTGACGAACTCTCTAAAGGGGAAAGACCCTGATGCAGAAGTGATGTTTGAGTTTGAAGAAAGTGAACTGACAATAGAAATCGAAGGTGATGTAGCACCTGGATGGAGAGTATTGCCTCCAATGATGCCATGCACAGTACGTTGATCACTACTATATAATAGTAGACAACACATCTGAGGATCTACATCACGTAGATCCAATTGACGTGAACAACGAGCAAGAACAAGCGAGGTTCTTTTTTAACAGTACTGTTAATAACTGACCCAACCAGAGGTCTAATTAATGTTTTCACAAAAATACAAGCAACCCCAGCAATAAGCCATGATCTGTTAAATGCCCGAAACTTGGACAAGAGGGTCACTATGTAATCTATGTAACACACCACATACTGCAGTTACCGAGTGTCATAAATGCCCCCGTGAGGCGCAAAACACTACTCACTATGGCACCTTCAAAAGTTTCCCAGATTTAACGTGCTACAATCGCTCTCTGGTTGCTGGTTCAAGCTAAATATGCATCTTTCAACGCGTGTGGAAAGTGGAATGTCCGCTCTGGGCATTCCAGCCCGTACAATAAGCTAAAAAAATCGGAAATATGCATGCTCCTAAACCCTAAACAAAATAATTTTTATCAATAAAACAGCCTTAACAGATCGATGAATAGCAGCACCCACCACCTCTCTGAAGACCCCGGGACTACCGGCCTCCGGGTGCTATCAGAGCCAACAACTCCAGCAGCTGTGTGCTGACAGCTGCTTTCACAGTCATTATTGGGGAGGAATTCACACTGATCCCAGTCGCTCCTTCTTGCGAAGGGTGTGAACCCACGACTCTGATATCACTCTCAATTAAAAAAGGTTTTTTGAATTTTTTTCAACATAGTCTGCCCTGGGTTCGAACCCGGGTACCCTACGTTATAAGGCTAACGCACTAGCCGCTGAGCTAACCAATCACTTACTAGTGTGGGCGTTTACATGTATCAGTTATCATAAAGGTGGAGTTGCTAGGGTCAAATTTTTTGCTGAATATGTTTGCCTACTTGCCAATTTTAACATCCACCGAGGCATAATGGTGCATTTTTTTGGCACCCTCTGCCTTACGCACCCTTCTTGCTACTTGTGAATCACATGATAGTTGTCTTGGTCTACAATTCAAGACTCAGCTTATTAATATTTTAATTCTAATTTCCTCTTCTGTGACTCGTCTCTCCAATTTTCTCATACTGTTCTGCACTTGTTTATAACATTTGCCATTCTATTGATTCAATGTTAAGGACTATCGCTACTGGTTAACATTAATTTTACATTTACTGTACATGTAACAATACTGTATAGCTCTTTGACAACTGAGCTAGCTGGGGAGGAGCACGTGACCTTAACCCGTGCACCCACGCGTTGACGACCAGGCCACGTTAGCTCGTTGTTGGGCGTGTCACTGTAGGCGTGGTTTATTCTGGTCTAGAACGATGGCGAATTTCGAGCTCTCTTGTACGCAGCGTTTCCGGATTGTGTGACTGATTGCAGCTATCCAGGTACATTTAGACGACTGCGCCAGTAATTCTTACCAGTTCTGAATGCTTGCCATTGACCAATAGACAGAAGTAAGTGCAGCTAGCTATCTCGCTTGCTCGCTCGCTTCATCCTCTTGCAAGCGGCTCAGGCCCCTTCGGCTAGACACACACAGACACTACAAACATATCTTATCATCCACACAGTTCATATCTGTCTCCTTAAAAAAAAAAAAAAAAAAAAAAAAAAAAAAAAAAGAGTTCTTCAGTCGCTAGATCCTTTGATCCTCAAAGGCCCGACACCGGAAACTTGTAAAGATGAAGGTTCCGCTTTCATGCCGACAGAGGGGGTGGTTTCACGGTACTTGAATGCCGCCTGCATCTCATTTCCTGTACAATAACCATTATAACTTGTGTTGTTATTAATAATTATTAAAGTGGGCACTTACCATGAATACTAAGTAGCGTTGTATTTTTACAACTTTTCAGAGATCAAAGAGATAGCGGGAAATTTTCGTGGGAGAAAATTTTCGCGAATGCGCGAGATAGAGCATTTCGCGAATAATATTTTCGCGAATCAGCACTATTGCCCTATCTTTGTCAACAGAAAACAAGACATTCGCGGATAATATTTTTGCGAACTGCCTGTAATTCGCGAAATTCGCGAAAATTTTCTCCCGCGAAACTTTCCCGCTATACGGTATTTCTTGTCACTTGAATAATTAATCATCAAAACACGTGCAAGAGTTCTAGAATGTTCTAGAAGTCAATCAATAATCATTATGCATACAGATTAATTAGGTCACTGTCACAGTACATCTTATGTGGTGTGTTTGAGGTTGTGGCGGGATTCCATTAGAGACCTGCAGCTGCACATCCTGATTGGTCAACATTGCTTAGGTGTGGTCTAATAGTGTGTTTATATGTCCATACAGATTACAAAGAGAGAAGTTGATACACGGAAACATAATGAAGGCCCATTGCTTTGCAAGGTGAAGATTGAATTTGATCACTTGGAGAGGCCGCCTACTGAAAGCCTGAATAATGCTATTCGACTTGTTGGTATCAAACCACAGAGAACCTTTCCTATACATGTTGATGCACTATTGCTGCGAAGACTGAGCGATTGTAAGTAATAAGTATTACTATTATTAGCAAGTACTAATTTTAGTGATAACATCATAATCACTAAAAATAGTACATCAGCTACATGTATGCTACTGTAAATAACCTATCTAGCTACTGTAATAAAGGTTTTGTAAACTCACTAAAATGTACATAATCATTTTTAACTCCCTATTATCTAGCTTCATCAATTTCTATTGGTGAGATGTCTCCTTTGACACAGTCCCTTGACTCACCACTGGATGATCCTCCGACACAAAGAGATTTCATGGAGTACATCGTTGATGAAATTCCCGATAAGTGGAGACAGTTTGGAGTTCGTCTAAATATAGGACTCAGCAAACTTGACGCAATAACCTTATCAGGCAGAACTCCTGATATGTGCTTCTTCGAAGTGTACAATATTTGGAAGACCGATATGAAACCACCATTCACTTGGCGAACTGCAGTTGAAACTTTGGCCAAGTTAAACAAACGTTTGTCAAAAAAGGTGTCTAAACAAATCTTAGATCAATCTCTTCTAACAAGCTAGCAATTCACAATGTACAATTGTATAAAATTTCCATAATCATAGTTGAATAAATTTTTTGTTTAACAAAAATTATTCAGAGAGTCATTCCTCGTTCAAAGGTATAAGGGTTATTGATAGCTGAATTACTGCGCAGTCTGAGCATTCGTTGTATCAGTGAAGCAGTTCTAGAGCACAGCACTCCTTGTCTACAGTGGTTCATCTTCATGATCGTCTGGAACTCGCCAACTACCTCTTTGAACCGTCTGCTTTCCTCAGAATCGAAAGACAGAGGGTTAAAATTACCCTCGACCACTAATCCAAATTCTCTCCCTAACCTAAAAAGTTTTATTACATGTAAATTTAAATTTGTTAAATTAGAGTCGTTACCTTAGTAAATTGCTGAAAGTTGATAGCAGTTGTTGCCGTAGCAACTGGTGTGTTGCCACATTCAGTATGCCATCTTCAGGTAGTGCAGCCTATACAAGAGTGCAATTATACAGTACAATAGTGTGCTGTATATACTCACGGTTGAGAAGAGGTCTTCGTCATTACTGTATATCTGTAATGAAATATTCTCACAATAGGTCTAGCAACAGTCAGTGCACTTACTTGAAAATTGCTTACTGCCTTCATTGTGATGTCGTCATAGAAACCGTCTAGCTTGTGCATCGAACTTAAAAAATTCAGCCTTTGCAATAGCAACTAAAAATGTAGCTCAATTGTCTAATTAAACAACTAGTATAGACTTTTATACCTGTGCATTCTGTATGACTCTCTTCATTGCCTCCCCGACAGACTCTGGCTTATTGCCGTTCAAATGATTAGTAGCAAAATTACTCTCAAGCACTTCTATAGAGTGCTCGTCTAATAAACCTCGTGGGACACAGTCTATAGTCAAATTATTATAAGAATCAGGTTATAAAGTGTTACATTTGACAAACCATTTTTGTGGTTTTCGATAGCGTCAGCTGGTTCTGGACTGGTATTTATTTCTTCCTGAGCTAGGGTAGGGCTTACGGCTGCTGGTTGTGGGGACAGTGAGTTATGGTGGACCTCTGCTTGGATGACTATTGCAGAAGGAGATAGAGAATCAACAGGCTCAATATCGTCATTGCTGGATCCAAATCGAGTCACTCTTTTCAAGTGCACTTTCTGCGGTTTCTTCAAATTACTGCTAGCGGGCAAAGTGAAGCGATCCCGAGCAGGCATAGTGAACCGATCTCTAGGCCTCATCAATGGCTTAGTGTCAGTTGTGATAGATTCAGTTGGCGAGAGAGAAGGACTAAAAGAGGTAGAAGCATTAAACGGAAGCTGACGATGAAGATTAAGATCTTCAAATGGTTCGACGACCTCACTGCCTAGTCTGATCAACTGCAGTGAGTGTGTGATAGTGGGGAGGTGCTCTTCAACAGTGCCAGACTGGATCATAACCAATTTGTCTGTACACGGTTGGGCACAGACCAGAGCGGTTCCTAGAGAGAGGTCATGTGACGTGATTCCTTCAACACCAGACTCTGATAGCTTGTCAAAGAAGTACTGGACATGTTGCGGAGTGGATGCATCAGTGGAGATCCTGGTGTGTTGAGATGAGTAAGTTATCTTGTAACAAGCGTAGTGAACCTTATGACAGCAACTGGTAGTTTAGCCTCAGGATCAGTACTGGGCACAAGGACAGAATGGAACAACCTGAGAGATAGTGAGTAAAGACTACGGTGTAACAAAGGGCTCACTGTGTGGTATCCAGGACCCATTCACGTACCACAGCAGCTTGGTAACCTGTCAACTCCTCTCGCTGCTGGACCACTTCAAAGGGGCTACCAGACATTGCTGCTAGCTCCATCGCTCGATTAGGCTCACAGACAACAAACAAATTATTGCTGTGGATACCAGAAGAGCGCAATTTTGATTTTATTCACTTTTCACTCACTTGCTTCTTTGTGCAACTAGTTGTTGTGGGGTCATGTTCTCAATGAAGCTCATAGCACCACTGAGTGTGGTCAGGTAGTAGCCAGCCTCGTCCATACTAAGCTGAGGGTTCCCGTACTCTACCATGAAAGTCATATTCGTTGCCTAGAACAAACACTAGGTATACAACTGATACTCTATCACAGATGAGACCATATCATTTTTATTTTTATGAATAGCCTGTCATGCATAATAGTATGATTCACATCCAAACCCTCTCACTCACCATATCTTTAACATTAGCTTTGATAGCAACATAGACCCACAGATCCATGAACGTATCTGAGTTGAAACATGCTTGCTTAAATTATACACATGGTCATGTAGTGCCCACCGCCATCAATGCGTTGACTACTGTCTCCAATGCTGTCATACAGAGCTCTAGCAGAGGACACCACGCTGTACATTTTATCAGTAGGACTTTGTGAGAAATAGGTTGCTCTGGATTGAGAATAGAAGCACATTATTAAAATGAGGATATGTGTACCTCATATGGGCTATAGCATCAGCAAAAGGAACAAGATCTGTAGTCCACAGCGGACGAGCAACACTGAAGATAGATAATCATTGTATACACATTAGCTTAACCAGCTGTGTGAAAGAGAGTTTATAACTTAGAGGTTTTTGAAACTAAAACAGGTTAGTTTTGAAAAGATAGTGTTCTCATTACAATACACCATGTGTTTGTGTACAGTTTTCAAAACAGCGTAAAAGAGGGCTTAGAGAGGGGTCATTGAAATGCTGCTCACCCTAGCTGCTCAAGAGTGATGTTAGCAAACTGGTCACATTGCTGTCGGATTTTCTTGTCCCTCTCTTGGTCTCTGATGTAGGGCAGTATGTACGCCATCATCCGTGGAACCAAGTGATGCTCAATAGCAGTCTGTAATAAACACAAAGCACCTCTACTCTTCCACCTTATACATTGTTTATTTACCCCTCCTATCTCTACATTTCCCATTGCTTTACAAGTCTTACATAAACTGTGCTGAATGGAAGGTCTTCTCCTTGAGTTTCTTGGTGCCGTTCTGTGATGTAGTTGCAAAGCACCTGCACGAAGCTGTGATAGCTGGTTGGATGAGCACCTCTTATTTCACCTACATGGTTTCCATTATGAGCCCCGCCTCCCTCCACCAAGTGTGGACTCACCGTTTGCATCCAAAGGTGGCTCCGCCATGGTTCCAGGAAACTTCTCGCACTCTTCAATGTACTCGGCTATCTTTTTAGACTCCAGCGTCTCGCGGTTGCCGCGCGGCTCCAAGCGATTGGACATGTACAAGCTGAGGTTTCTATCCACGTTTGTTGATGTGTAGCGGGAAAGAACACGCACCAAGGAAGTAGCAGCTAGCTCGCTGGCAGTGGTGGTAATGGACGCGGAGTCCGTCTGGACGGTCTGCTCAGGGCTTTGAGCACGTCTACTTTTGTTCGTCTTACGCTCGATGTTGACTTTGACCTTCTCTATCTCGTACAGCTTTGAGTTGAGCTGGTAGAGTCGCTGGTTCGTCTCTACCCAGTCCTCAAACCTCGCTACTCGCAGCTCCATTGGAGCCAAGGACCGCGCATCAACACGAGCTCTTTCCTCCAGCTTCTCAATGCAGTCTACCAGGTAGTCCACCTTCAACTCCAGTATCTCGATCAATATGTCGGTAGCAGCAGCGGTCAAACGGTCGTTTTCATGTTTCGCAGACGCGGTGTCCGTGTCGCTAGTCACGCTGAGCGACTGGCTGGTCAACACCAGTTGTAGGGAGTCTTTCTTTTTCATCAGCTCCTCTAAACGCAGGTTGAGCTTCTGCAAGAACAGACGAAACTGCTGTAGAGACTTCTTGACCGTTAGCGGCGCCATTGATCCCGATTGATCCGCATTGATCATAGATAATAAGCCACACCCTTATTATGCAAACAACCACGCCCTATACGCACGTAATAGATATTACAGTCATAATAATACTTTTAGTATAATACAACAATAATAATATTACATGTGTCGAAGAGCAACTAATCATGATCACTTGATAGGTTCTACACTGATTTGAGGGGCATGTTGTGCGACTGCGAGAGGGTGACCAGAATCATTGAGTTGTATTGCCTCTCCATTCTTATCATCTGAAATGTCACCTATAAGCTTCTTCCACATTTTGAAATGATCTCGAAGCTATAGTAAAAAAGAGAATTAGCATAAAATGAGAGAGGGAGGGAGAGAGAAAGAGAGAGGTGATGATTTGAACATACCCGTGATGCATAAATTTCTTCTTCTCTTTTTAGTATCAATACAAAGTTATTCAGTTCAGGAAGAGTGAAGGCATCCCACTGTATGGTACTGCACAGATTGTCGCGAAGCACTAACTTGCTGTTTCTACCAGCAACACTAGCATCAAGCACCACCGTCAGCGGGTGATAGTCATCGAATAAACGACGACCTGAACAAAACAAGAAAAATGAACTGGAAAATTGAGGCAGCAGCAAGTTGCTTACAGTCGCTGCCGTACTCTTCATAGAGAGAAAATTTCTTGGGGTTGTCTGTGATGCAGAATTTCTTGAGTAGAATATTGACCAGCTGAGAAGCAATAATCATAGTGATAAAATACAACTACAATAACTATATCAGTATCAGTATCACATTCTATATCACAAACTAAAAATGTGGTAAGGCTATATACACACAAAGGACAGCAACACTGATGGTGATGATATGGAACCCATGTACTACTACTGCTCTGGGGCCTAGCACAAGAACATATCTATTACAGCTGGGGTAGAGTCTTGGGTGTATATGACACTCCCACCAGGGAAGGAGGGGAAACAGCTTCATTTCATTCCACCCACACATACAAACTTACATCTCTCGTTGCCGTGACGTTGCTGATGTGTACTAATCTATTTGTGTCCGTGGGTAGGTAAAACGCAGTCTAGAGAAAAAAGACAGAGAAAATGTAAGGTAGAATCCGGTAGAATCAAATAGAAAACCTCAAGAAAAGCTGCCTGTATGAATGAAGCATACCTCTAATCCTGCATCTATTCCAGAGTCAATTGATCGTTCTTTGACCGGTCTCATGAGGCGATACCATGATGTCCGTGTCACTCCAGTAGACACATGGATAGGGCGCTGTATGCACATGTGAACACGTACGAATCCTTGATAGTCAATGATTGCATCTCTCTAGTAGACAAAAACACAGTAACACATACAGCGGACAAGTCACACCCGACTAACAGGTTTGATGTGTATGTGATTGACTGGGGTAGTCTTTCGATTGTACTCTCTAATCTTCTTTGCTAACTGAGCTTTCTCTGACAATACGTGACTAGAACCTGACATACTACCACTACTACCAGGTAGAGATGAGTGTGTGTCCAGTAATGATGAAGATGAGGTACTGTGGTTAGGCTGAGGAGGAGAGAGACAAGAGGTCAATGATACTCTCTTTCACACACACACACACGGTCTCCTGTAAAATCCGGAATTGCGGAATTCCGCCCGGAATTCCGGATGTCAAAATTTGTATGATAACGGAGAAAAATTGAGAGAGAAACAACACTCGCTCTGACTCGCCCAACGTGGAGTACTGTAGCACGCGAAGAGAAAAGGTCGAGGTACAACGATAGCCGGTCCTGGCATGGAGTAGTAAGCTGCGCATGTATACTCAGTGCCGTTCGTGCTACAAAAATGCAAGTTAATAGCTCGCCGCCAAGGCTCCGGTGTCAAGGAATGACCGTGATGCTAACTAGCTACGTAGCTGTACTGAGGCAACACTATATAAGACGTACTCCCTGCACTGTATCAGTGTGGTGGGCAAGACTAACCTAGTAAGCTGACGGCTAAAGAAGAGCAAAATATAGAAGCTCACTAGGCTGCCTCGGCATCGCTAAACACTCAGTAACCAAGAACATTTACTAGCTGGCTTGTTTATGTTCTCCATTCAGCAACTCAGAGTTGTGAGTTAGAAGTGTTCGCTAGCTCGATATCCACACGATAGGCTAGTCTCGCTGGAAGGTCTGGAGAGGCTTGAGCGAGCGGCACGTGAACCTCTGCCTGTCACAATGGCGTTGCCTTCGCTATATTCTTCAGCACTCAGACTATAGTATATAGTCCTACCGCTGAGAACTGCATTGATTATGCATGCGCGTCTTGCTGCTCCATGCCAGCACCGGCTATCTCGACCTTTCTCTTCGCGTGCTACAGTACTCCACGATGGGCGAGTCAGAGCGAGTGTTGTTTCTTTCTCAATTTTTCTCCGTTATCATACAAATTTTGACATCCGGAATTCCGCAATTCCAGGTTTTACAGGAGGCCCCCCCCCCACACACACACACACACACACACACGTACTTGTTTTCCCTTGTCAGTAGGAGGTAGCTCAATGGTTTCTTCTAAATCTTCACATGTTCGATCCTGTTGCAACACAGCTTCTGTGTCTGTCTTTGAGCTACACTTGATGAAAATCCGACTCTCACACTTCTTGTGACATATGAACTCACATTCTGTGAACAAACAGTATAACAGTAACACTATTGGATGAATGTGAAATGAAGCACAGTTGGTAATGCAGTTTACAAACACTTCATCAAGGTGATAAACCGTAAATTTTAGGGTTTCATAAAGTAGGGAAGATTTTAACTTTTTAGTCTTTAGTACTATTTCGATGTTTAAAAAATATCTTCACAATCATTGTCAGAGATGGGCTTATAAATTCTTGGGACAACATACGCAAAAGTTATCAACAGGAAAAGTTCCTCCAATAAAAAACCCATATGAAACCCTGTAATAGCACAACAGGTAGTGTTTCATGTAATGGTAATTTGAGCTACCACAACAGTATGTGTACAACAATGTTTAGTAGCAGGCTAGCCTAGACTAGAATCTGCGTGCCTGACCAGTCTACAAACCAAGACTGAACATCAGTATTTGAAGTTTATGTTGGAGCAAAATTACTACACATGAATGCACATACATGTGTGTGTGTGTTTCTGATAAACAACCCCAGCAGCAACCTCAGCAACCACAAGCAGACCCCAGCAGCAACCACAAGCAGACCCTAAGCTAAACAGTGTGATGTGCACAGTTTGCCTCTGGAGAGAAAGCAATAAAAAGTCTTATTGCTTAAGGTGGTTTGCAAGCAAAGAAGGCTTCTCTGTGCAGCATCGATGCCCTGGACAATAGTCTTTAAATCCTTACCATCCAGTTTTCATAACATCAAGTTACAGGTGTAACACGTATACACACACACACACACACACACACACACACACACACACACTCTCTCTCTCTCTCTCTCTCTCTTACACTCTCCCACTTTGTGGGAGTCAGGGTGACCGTTTCACGGTACCTAAACAACAGGACAGGTGTGTGTGTGAGTGTGTGTGATGTTGACAAGTGTTCAGACAGTGTTCATACTGACTCAGTGTCTTCCTCCTCATAGGAATAGTCTAGTCACAAAGTCATAACCATGTTTTCACCATGTATACAGACCTTGGTGTGTTTATTGCTAATGTTTAGTTGACAAAACATACTTGCCACAACAGCATCAGAGCTTAGTTATATAGAACTCAATTCACATTAAAGCGTGAATTTGAAATTACATTACCGGTATTGAAAATTAATGGGACGTTACATATGCATAAAAAACTGAACCCTCCCTAGACACTACACACAGCATAACGAGGTAATGATGACCAGCTGTCTAATAAACTCAGCGACAGGATGTTATACACTAATGCTGACCACAGAATAGCTGTCATTGTTAGACAAGATACTAACATGGCTGATACACCAATACTGGTATAATCAGAGTGTGCTGTTACCTACCCAATACACACCTAGACCTGTTAGGATTTGGTTTCAGGAGAATGAATGAAAACAGAGGGAGAGAGAAAGGAAAGAGCAGGATAGTCACTTACTAGTGCATTTCAATACTTGATGATGGCCCCAGGCTGTTTGACCACAGTGATCACAGTACTGCGGTTTATTGTGTGGTACCGATACGTAGTCAAACTCATGGCCCATTCCTTCCCCACTATCCTCATCGTCTGTGAAAGTTGGTTGACTCTCAAATGGGTCTTGGTACTTGTTGGGCATGTTGAGTTCAGGGATCGAGTATTGCGCAACCTTGTTTATTTGTTTTTTCTTCTTTCCTTTTCTTATTCTTAGTGTGTCTCTGACCTTTGAGAAGCTACTCTGACTTGTCATTCCGTCCTCCTTGTCCTGTGGACCAGGAGAGGCAGGAGGAAGAGGAGAAGCTGACTTTGCAGGCTCCTTCTTCTTCTTAGTTGTGGTCTTCTTATCAAGGCCAGGTGAAACACTCCGTGTACCGCTCATTTGGGCTGAATCAGGCGATGCTACCACTCCAACAAGCTTTCTTCTACCACTAGGAGTTCTTCTGACAGAGGCAGGCGATGGCGAGTGGTCTCTCTCCCTGTCCTCCTTCCTGTGACTGTCCGGTTTTAGCGCAGATTTCAGTCCAGCAGAGCTTCGACCGCTTTGTGGCGACGATCCTTTATTGCCTCCACTTGTTCTACGAATCATTTTGTTCACACCTTGTCCGAAAAGGCCGTCTGTTTGGTTGGAATCCATGGCGGCCTGCTTGTCCTTACCGCTAGCAGAGCCTTTGCGATCACCAAGTGTCAGTATCTCCCAGTCCTCTTCTTCTCCGCCCCTTTTCTTTCGATTCTTCTTGACCTCCGGTGACCTCGACACAGCAACGATCTCGAACTCCTCGCACGCCTCTTCACCAGAATCCGTTTCCTTACCGCCTATAAACTTCTTGAACCAGGATGAGGAGGTTGGCTTGGGGTTACGTGTCGCCATCTACACATACAACAACATGTCTACACACTATTATATGACACAATACATGTGTCTACGGATATGACCGACATCCAGTACACACACATGCGGTAGAGACTTGATAGTACACGAAAGACAACACTGGCCAAACAAGGACAGCTGTGTTTACCTTATATTCTCCGATGTGCGTTGGCAGCTGATATCTCGTCGATAGAGAGACAAGTGTCGATGCAGCACACTCAATAAAGGTAATAAGCTATGAATAAATTATTTTTGTACTAAAAGTTCATCAAACCATCAAATGTAAAACAATAATGGATGAATCCACTATGTAACAAGTTGTAGTAGCAACTAGTTGGTTCTGCACTGCTCGACTGCAATAGTATAAAAATGTTTGAGCTCTAGTCGATTTTTGACTGTTCGAAATAAAAAAATAAAAAAATTTTCCCGCGCTGCTCCAACATGGGTGGAGCTCGTACAGTACTGACATCGACAGTACTAGTACAGGCATAGCAGTGTGTGTTTTCTTTTCTACGTGATCTTCCTGAGTCTGCAATCTGTAAGAGCAGCTAGTGGCGATATTGTAGCACCGGCTTGCATAGTGAGTAACGTAATTATCTTTACAGACTTGAATGTCACGCTGCATTTGTCTGTCTCCAATTATAAAAATTATAGTACTAGGGTAACAGTCTTCGCATTCCAGCAAGGAAACTAATGTTACAGCATCCTTGTTAACACAAGGACAACAGCTGCTTCGCTAAGTTAGTACTGATCAGGTCGCTCGACTGTACTACTCAACGACTAAAGTGACAATGGGCTCCATGATCAGGTCAAATTTGTTGAGGAGCACCTCCAGAAATTCGAAGAGACCTCGGAAGAGACAACAACGCTCAACCGAGCCGAGATCATACACGACTTTGACGTGTTCAGAGAGCTAGGAGACTAGTACACGCCCCACACTGTTATGAAGTAAAGACGATTACTAGCTGCAAGGCAGCCAGCAACAGACAATTTTGTCTAAATAGAAGTCCACATCACCAACAACAGCTATTCAGGTGTGCAATTCACGCAGTAACTAAGCATTGACTTCCATTGTCTCTCCCTATAGCAGAGTTTCCATGTTTGCTGATGATATTGCCCTTTACTGCACTATTT
Organism: Haliclona indistincta; assembly: GCA_964017065.1. NCBI lineage: Eukaryota > Metazoa > Porifera > Demospongiae > Haplosclerida > Chalinidae > Haliclona > Haliclona indistincta. The sequence continues at coordinate 7,879,832 of OZ024792.1, forward strand.
CAGCTGCTGCTGATTACATTATATACTCCAATATGACATCTCTGCTATTGATCATTGGGTTCAAGACAACTTCCTTTCTTTTAATATGGGAAAATGTTGTACAATGTTTATATCTCGTAGGTCTCTGCATTCTAATCCTCCATTTACTTTGTTTCTTGCAATTGCCTCCTCTGCTCTCACTCGATTTGACTCTTGAATATGCTTTTTAAGTCTGAAACCCTTTTCTGCTCGACATCAACCTACTTCATAACACTCAGATTTTTGCCTTACGAGTCTGTACTGGTCTAGCCCCTCGAGTATTCTGCATAGTCAGCTCAGTTGCCCTCGCTTGCTGATCGTCGTTTTGTCGCTAAACTGTCACCTTTTTAAGATTGTCAATAAAATTGAGGATTTCCCAACTCATCAGTGTTTTATTATTCATTTTTGATATTGTCAACTCATCCTCCTTTGACCTCTCAATAATGTATTCGTATTAGCTTCTGCTATTATGTTACCTCTGTTGTTTTGCAATAGAAATTGTCATAGAAATAAAAATCATAAAAACCTCCCATAAGTGAATTTTTCAAAAACGCTGTGTCAATCCCTCCGCAAGTTGTTTATCTACTAGTCAGTAAACACAGTTCTCTACACAGAATCAAAAATCTTGCGAGAAAATTCTGAACTTGATCTACGCCATTGGCGTGCATGTATACTGTGAGCCCCGCCCTCACCGCAGCTTATAATGATATTCACAATGCGTGATCGAGCAGTATAATTTGAGGGGTGTGGCCTGGAGAGGAGGCTAAGGACAGGGCCAGGGCGGATCGGTATGAGTTTCAGACTGTCAAATTAGCTGCGACTTCCGGCACTAGTCATCACGCTGCACTCTCCTCCCTGCCTAGTCTCTCTCCCTTGCTACTTGACCTTTGATCGCCTCCTGTCTCTCTCCTCTATTATAGCAGTCAGATCTCTGTTGCTACTGGTGAGCCGAGACTCATTTCCTCTCCGCGTCACAGTCACTTCTTGATCTGTAGAGGAAATGGGGTACTGGGGTGTCTCTAGTCTCTTGTTGACAACCATTTTGGTGTTCCTGTGTCGAGTTGAAGCTAACTGCTCCAGAAGAATTACAAGTACGTGTAATAACAGCAGCTTGCACGAGTGGCTCTGTCACTTGCTGTGTCAACGAGTGGATGAGTGTTGAGTAAAGCAGCATCTTTGTTTAGCTAGCTATCCTAGTGTCTGGGTAGGCAGTACTAGTTATGTATACATCATGTGGTCACCGCCCATGTCGTGTATGTTGCGGTGTGCCTTTACAAGAAGCTGTACGGTGTAAACAAGCGCCATGTTTTTCTCACCTCAGTTACGGTGACTAGCAACGATACGGTGCAAGTTCCGGTCGTTGGAGAGGTGGTGTTTGTGCTGTTTCCTAGTGCTAATGCTACATTCGATGTGACAGTTACTGATGAGGCAAGTTAGGGATTCATTATTGGGAGGTCACCTGTCTAACATAAACTCTCATTTCCTGTGCATTTCATGTTACTGTGATCTATTATACAGTATCAGAGTGTAGTGACTACTACTAACCTTACCCTCACCAACACTGGTGGGTTCAGAGAGGATCTGACCGTACTAGTTAGCACAAATGTCAGCAGCCGTCAGCTTCAGTACGAGGTTGTTGTGACATTCAATGAAAGTAAGCTACTGTTATATTCACTTCTCCATCGCTGACACTAACCCGTTCCAGGCTTAGTTACATGTGACAATCTACTTCTCTCTCGTAACGTCTCGGCTATCCCGTTCTCGTACTCATGCGTTCCCATCAGTAGCTGTAATTCTACTGCCCACACGAGCATACAGTCCCTGGTCTGGCAAAGACGTACAAGTGTCAACTCAAGCTATATGACGCTTGTCTCAAATGACACTACGACGGATAGTATGGGTGCAGCGCTACCTGATTCGATCCGAATCATCACTGCTAATGGAATCGCTAATAACACACTGACCATATCAAGGCTCACCTTCCAATCTGCTGCATTCTATCAAATCGTTGACCTGGATACCAGTAGGGTCCTATACTCATTCACACTTTTCCGTACGTTACCAAAGTGATTTTTATTAACTCTCAATCTATTCCCTCTCTTAGACACTCCTGTTTTGCTTGGTGGAGAAGATTCGTCTCCCAATGATCTTTATTTTGAAAACGACGAACGGGACAAATCACTATTCTGTAGATTCACAACATTCCCCGATGCCCTGGTCACCTGGTCCCCAGATGATAATTTAGAGAACAGTTCTTTCTCTAACACCAATGTAACTTTTAACGGGCGTCTGTTAACGACCATCAATGGACGTTTAACATTCGGTCTAGTTGCTTATGAAGATGCTGGCTATTACAGTTGTATAGCAAATAATAAATTTGACGAGTCATCTTTTCGGATTAGACTGAGGGTTAAGAGTGAGTGACACTGTCTCTGCTGTTGTATGACTCTTTTCTTGTCTCTCAGATCCCATCAGAGTAGTGTTCCCCATCGTGGGAATCGTTGCTTCCCTCATAGTCACGGCTATGTTTATCTTTGGAGGATATGTGGTTAGAAAAATATTTGGCGGCAAAGAGTCCACTTCTGATCAAACTGACTGTGATGGTTAGTAGCTCAATGATTACTATAATGAGTTTGTCATTCTCTCTCTCTCTCTCTCTCTCTCTCTCTCTCATACAGTTGCGTACAAAAGGCCCCAATCAGTGTAAGGCAATGTATACCAAACCTACTTTTAAATACTTTATAATGTGTTTTTGTTCTCTTTCCTCAGAGCCTCAGATGACGATGACGGTGTACATATCAATCGTAAGGTCACTAACAGGCGATCGCTACAGCCACTGGTGTCTAAAGATTCTGTGCTTTCAACCACTTAGCTGGTCACTGACAGAACAAATATTATTTAAAAAGAACTTTTAAGCACTTAAAACAATAGTGTATGTGTAGTTGTGTGTACATTTTTGTATAAAGTTGCTACTATTTTACTTTTGAAGTATTGAAGACCGTTAGTGCTCAAGCAGCACTAAAATGTGGCGGCTTGTTGGTGTCAAATTGTTGTCATTTTTATCAACAAGCCTACATACATATCTTCTTCTGAATACTAAGATGAATGTAAAACATCCTGTTAAGAATTTTCATAAATTGACTGTTATTACATACAAACTCTATCACACCATAGGTCGTGTTTGTTGTGAGTGGTTTGTGTGAAGGGCATCTTGAGATCTTTTGATAAAAATTCAGATGCAAGCTGCCTTCTTGTTCTTAGTCTGCTCGCGCGTGTGAGGTTTAGAATTACAGCTAGTCTCTCACGAGCGGCCTCCTCCATTTTGCCTCTCATGTGAGGGAACATGTCCAACACATGTTGAGTCTTCATTTGACGAGCATACAGTGTCACTGCTCATCCTGCGGAGACACTTCATCAACAAACATATCTCTACATAATGATAACCACTACACATATCCAGACAGCTAACCTCCAAAATAGGCTCCATCACACAGATTGCTTGCTACTTTACCATCACTGGTAACAATGCGAATGTTCCTTGGAGAATGATGTAGTCTCCCGGTAGGAACACCTCGAATTGTTAGTCGAGTCACGACTGATGTGATGAAGTTCGGATCAGCGTCGGCAACGAATGGGACAATCTTCACCAGACTCTGGCTGTTGTGACTAATGATTCTCTATAGAAAAAAGTGAGTATTCAGTCTGACCTCTCTCAGAGGGTGTGACAGCTCATTCAATATGCCCTGTTCATTGAAGAGATGCCCAGGGTATCTGTGGTAGTAGTATTTGCGAACTATAGACCAGTGTTGAAATGTGAGCAATGAACAGAGCATAGAATATAGAGATGTCATACTAATAATTGTTATCCAAATTCAGTGGTGTTTTGAGGTGGGAAACGCCCGTATCCAATACAAACCATGTGAGAAGCAGCCTTGAACAAGTGTGCTGAGTGAAAACAGTCACATTCTGATGGAGGACTCATTGAGCATTATACTGCACTTTGTGATTGCATACCTGGAGTCAATTTATCGTGACCCAGGAATCATGTGGAAAGTCTTCGAGATATACTGCATGAGGAACTAGACACAACCGCTCCAATGAGCTATCAGGAACATCACTAGTGTCAGGTTGTTGGTTATGTGGATTATGGGCTTGGTAGTACTGATAAACTGAGAAAGAGAGAGAGAGAGAGAGAGAGAGAGAGAGAGAGTAATTGCACAGTTTTGCAGTTGTCACACCTCTTCCCATTTGGAGAGATTTTTCATGAATTTCATCACTCTCGGTAATCTTAGAAGGCTCAGTAGTCTCGCGAGACGGAACTCTCAGTGCTTGAGCGGCCTGCAGCAATACACTTACTGATGCAATATTGGACAGACTAAGAGCAAGGTAGTCCAGTGGACACACAGCTATCAGATCTATCCATAACCAGCTTCTGGAAGTAAGTCTGTCTTATCCGAGACAATTCAAGGATGATAAATTGTCACTTGCAATTAGTCCTGTCCAAAAGTTTAACACAATAATAAAGAATATATCAGAAATGATGTCCATGGTTAGCCAGCCGGGGTCTAAAGAGTCATCATAGATTGCTACGACAACAGGAAGCAACGTAACATCAGCGGACAAGATGAGAAACATTATCAGATCCCAGATTGATCTATGAAACAGGTAACAGTCTAATACATATCTTGTATCATGCATTTGGTTACCTGAATCTACTGTATGAGTGGATCACCCAGTGACCACAGTTCTCCTGACGTAGCTGCTACTGTTGAACTTCTCATTTGCTGCTAAACAGTCTCTGAGTGAGTGGAATATCACACACATTATCTGATAATTCTCTGTCTGCAACTAAACTTATGAAATTCTGAACAATGAGTAGATTGCGCAGAAGATGGAAGGCCTCCTTTTACTCTACCCAAAGAGTGACTAGTATTTGCTGCAGTTTCTTGAGCTGTACCAGTTTCTGCATAAGCACTCTTTCCAAGCATGCATTAGGCCTAGTAGCAGATCGTTGTTCATATCACATTCAACAGGCAAGTCTACCAGTACTGGAGAGAAACTATTAGCCGAGGAAGATGCCACTACCTCTAGATCTGCTGCAGTAGTGCCAGTGGTCCCTGGTGAGGGCATAATCCGATTGGCTGTAACCCGTACGTGATCAACAAGGCGTCTGACGCCACCGAAAATATGTTGAGTAGCATTTATATCACAGCGGCTCATCGCAGGTCGGAGATGGTTGCAGTTTTGAGGAGAAGGATGCTCACAGTGTTTGCACCATGTTGCGGGGCGGGGCTCGTCTGTTCTGACCAATCAGAATTGATCTATTCTGTGGGTTCCCGCTGTTACGATGTTTAGTGTAATCTCCATCTTCGTGTTGCTCCTTCTGTCTTCAGAGCTCTCCTGGTCGAGTGCAGAGGAGGCCAGCACACAGTTCAATGTGAAGCCGTCCGGTCAGGTTCAGCGTGCAGTGGTGAAACTGGTCAGTCACACCCACTAGACACGGATTATTGTTACAATTATGTATTTTCACAGAAGCAAGAAGCTTGTGTGTTCTCATATACTGCATTTGGTGGTACTCAAGAGGTTAGGAGACACGAGGCCTTTAGTACAAGCATCATCTTTCTCTCTCAATCTTCAGCAATGGCAGATGAAACTAGAAGGTGGCGAGGATGGAAAATACACCTGTACCATCGAGAGGTATGGTATTCTGAATCATTACAGCAACACCCTTCCTCTACAGACCTGAAGGAACGTCATATCTTATGTTCCAGCATTTTGCAGCTAGTATCACCAAACACAAGCTCAGCACTGCAGAAGCATTTGTGAGCATTTTAATAATCAGATGTGAATAAGGTTCTGCTACCAACTACAGGGAAACTCTGGAGCTTTGCTGAAAGATGAAGAATTTGTCCTGGATGGCGATACAGGTGAGAGATGAACCCATGCTATAGCTGCTGTCTGATGCTGAGATTTTCCAGTGAAACCAGGAGGAGGATTCCAGTCGAATCTGGTAGCACTGCGTCTCATGGCTGAATAAGAACTGTAAATTAATTCAACTTTAATTAATTTTGGTGGGAAAATGTTTTGAGATAAGACACAGAGCATTGTACTTCCACGAAAATTATAGCGTTGAGAAAAAGTTAAAATAATTTATACAACCTAAAATGCCTAAAGTGTCCTCTCAGAGCGTGCTAGCTAGTCTCGTGCTCGTTTGTTTCTCAATTTCTCGTATCTTGAGTGGCTCTTGTACCAGAGGAAGAACGGCAGGAGGATGGTGGGGGCTGACATTAGGAAGAAGGCAATCCACTCGGTCTACAGGTAAAGATGAAATTTAACACCAGCAACCAGACAGCTTACAATATGCGAGACGTATTTTCGTGCAAAGTCGTGATAAGATGTGATCTTGAAATATCCAGGAGAACTGGTAAAACTTGTCTAAGAACAAAAAATCAACAATTATGATTTGAGAGAGTCAAGTAGACTGCTAATACCTCTTGTTGTTCTCCCTCGCTGGGTAGGTATGTCATAACAGCAAACGAGAGATTGTAGACTCCCTCGGACAACGGTCTGAGAATCACAGAGTGGGTGGCGTTAGCTTTGCTGAGAGAAGAGCAGTGTAATGGAAGCATGCAATGGGGTGTGTCATGTGGTACCTTGGTATGCGATCCCAAGATGTCGTCAACAGTCCATGGATTAGCTCAAACTCAGAGGTAGCAAACGAATCGTCAGTCAACGTGACGTTCTGGGCGGAACTGAAAGAGGAGGATAAAATGGAGGAAGCCCAGGAGGAAGCAAGGATAATGGAGTGCTAGTAGAGGAACTCACCTTGTTCCGACATTGTAAATGGAATACTGAACAGTAAGGTCCTTGCCGGTCACAGCGTGCTCGTTCAGGATCACCTTGGAGGCGAGCAGACGGGCATTCCCTTGACAAGGGCTAGGAATCAAGATGGCGAGAACAGCCAATGCTAGCACCTACACGACACAGTAAACAAGGATCAGTAAAGAAGGAATATTGATAAATATTCGAGCAACTCACAGAGATTAACGTCTTCATTGATCGCGGAGTACCTCTTCACAAAGTATCTAATACTCGCAAACAAAAGGCCTTTTACATGCGTTGGTTGACCACACCCACTAAACCACGCCCAAACACCACATTTTTCCTCAAAGACGTGACGACGATCACAGGTACCGCTAATACGCTGTGATACGGATCGTTTACAATAACAGGATGAGTCTACGAGCTCGAGATAGTTATATACGTGCAACGGAGCAGGAAGAAGAGGGGGAGGAGACAAGCAGTATGGCGTCAGAAAGCGACCGAGAAGAGAGCATAGCTCTCGGCGAAGAGGTGAAGAAACTGAAGGACTCATTAGCAGCGGAGCGACTGAAGAACTGCGATGCTAATCGTAAGTGAATTACACGTGTACAGACAACAAAACTATGGTATCTTAGACACAGCTACAAACACATGCACGCGGTACGGCCTAGTATAATCGCACGCTGTATATACGTTGCATGAGAATTGTATTATACGTGGTTCTTGTTTGACAGCAGATGTATAATGTTTGCTTATTAGTGTTGGCATTGATCCAACAGGTAATGTTTACATGTTTGTTTACCATGGACTCACTTTACGGGTTCTAGTGATAATGTGTATATCTGTAGTTCCAACCATTGGTGCCAAGATCTCTGAAGTGTCCCTCGTCTCACCATTGATGACTATGAAGACGAGAAAGCTACTAAAGGGACACCAATCCAGAATAGTTTCGTTTGACTGGTCACCAGATAAGCGCCATCTTGTCAGTGGTGGTCAGGTACTTCAGTAACACTAACGTCACACTGATTTACAGCATTTTCTTTTAGGACGGTCATGCTATTGTCTGGGATGCATTCACAGCACAGAAGGTAACGCTATTGTTCTTTTTTCTTGCTTTGCAGTTAGCTAGCTTTGTTTATGACTGGTTGTATGACCTGATTGTACTACTGGCTCTCTCTCTCTCTCACACACTCTCTCTCTCCCCCTCCCTCTCTCTCCCTCTCTCTCTCTCTCTCTCTCTCTCTCTCTCTCTCTCTCTCTCTCTCTCTCTCTCTCTCTCTCTCTCTCTCTCTCTCCAGGAGCTCTTGATCGAGACAGACTGTGAATGGATTCTCACATGTGCTTATTCTCCATCCACTACTCTTGTTGCCTGCGGGTAAGAGTCACAAGACTATCACATGCAAGTCATATGACTGTTTTCATGCAGTGGAATGAACAACCAATGCTCAGTCTACAAGCTGGATGACCCTAGACCTCCTGGAGAGGGCAAGATCACATCACCATTAAGAGTTACTGCTAATCATTCAAGATATGTCACTTCCTGTGCCTTCTTTGGCTCCGACCAACAAGTATGTTCTATTCTTCTTCTGATGCCTCACTCACTGTCTCTCTCTAGTTGTTAACAAGTAGTGCTGACTCTACATGTGCGCTGTGGGATTTAGAATGTGACGACCCTGTACAACAGTTCAAAGGTCACCAGTTGGAAGTGACCAGGTAATGCCTCGATTCATACTGATTCATTCCACCTAATGTGTGTGATCTTTAGCTTGGCAGTGAATGGCTTCAACCCATTCTCATTGTTTGCATCATGCGTAAGTAACTCACTAACTACAATGCTTGCATGATGCAATGCACTCCACAGGGAAGTGACCAGAGTGTCAGATTATGGGATCCTCGTTCAAATCAGTGTGTACAGAAGTTCTCCAATCTAGGCGCCACCATCAATTCTGTTGTATTCTTTCCGTCAGGTGACTTCGTAGCGGCAGCTGTTGATGATGGCACGGTGAGGCAGCACAGTGTGTGTGTGTGCATGTTGATGGGTATGACCCTTCATTAGGTTCATTTGATTGACCTGCGAGCTGACCAAGAAGTGATGGTGTACTCTAAACCGAGCATTCTATTTGGAGCCTCTTCAGTAGACTTCTCATTGAGTGGTAAAGCAATGCACACATGATTTCATGATGACACATACTCATATTATGTTTGTACACACACTCACACACAAATATGCATGCTCTCACACAATGAGTATTGTCTTACTGTTTGTGTGTTCAGGACGGCTGCTGTTTGTTGGGTATAACGACCACACAGTGCGTTCATGGGATGTTGTCAAAGTGAGTGACGACCGTGTTATTGTTCACCGTCTCTCTCGATCTTGTCCAGGGTGAACAGCTAGGAGCTTGGTTTGATCACCAGGACAGGGTCAATCATGTCAAGGTCTCGCCTGACGGGATGGCTCTGGGCTCCTGTAGCTGGGATGCTACTATCAGAGTGAGTGATGCTGCTGGTAGCTAGCTCTGTACGTGATGCTCTCCTCCCTTCACAGATATGGGCATGAAATTTCTCTGTGTGTGTGTGTCTGTGTGTGTCTCTCAATAATCATCGAACTGAAGTGAATTGTTATAATCTTCCTGATATCATTTTCCTTTTTCCTGGTATAATAATCAAATTTTTATGGAATTTCTCTAATAATGGGCGTGGCTTCATGCGGCATGTGTTGTTATTGTTCACGTTCAGATCAGAGTTGTTGTCTCTCTCTCTTGGATTCTTGCGGCTGGTGAACTCTTTAGTGCGCCATGGCTAGGCTACGGCCGGTCACCTGTTTTTTCACGCTCTTCTTAATTCTCTTACACCTGGTATTGGCGACAGCTAGTGAGTCTTCTCTGACATTGACAATGGACACCACAGGAGTGAAGGTAAAGCTAGCCAGGTGGCAAAGGCAAGACTGTTAGTATAATATATGTTCTCCCAGGCTGAGAAATACTACTGCGCGTCTGTTCGTGTACCCGAGTCAACTAGATACATAAGTGAGTAGATAACACATGGAACATCTCACTGGGTGTGTGCCTCTCTTTTAGTAAAGTATGAACCTCATTTCAACGCTGTACATGAGCACCATGTCCTGGTGTTTGGCTGTGAGGAGCACATACCTGATGACAGATGGTGAGTACCAGCTAGCTACATGTGACCTGTCTATACTGCTCTAGGCTATGTCCCCATACTGGAAACGTATGTAAATTTTCCACCCCTAAGATGCTATATGCCTGGGCTAAGCAGGCAGAAGGGCTTGGACTACCTAGAGGTATATACATTAACAATGCAGTTCCAGGTACTCATCATCACTTCCTGCCTCTGTCTCTCTCTCTCCCTCTCCCTCTCTCCCTCCCTCTCCCTCTCTTCCTCAGATGTGGGATTCCAGGTGGGTAGAGCAGCTAAAGTACGAAGCATCGTGATGCAGGTACATGTCAAGGAGCCCCCCTCACCACTAGGTACTGTCACTGTGTGATTTATTAGTAAAATACAGCACACAATGAGACAGTTTGTTTTAAGTTAGTCAACTTTCATCACAGAACCTCCGCCCTCTCTCACTTTCACAATCACTACTGCTCCACAAAAGTACGCTGTCGGGATCTTTCTGGTTGGAAGCGATGTCTACTCGATAGCTCCTAACAATAGCCGTGAGTCCAGTGGCTGTGTATGTCTGTATGTATGTTTGTCTGTTTGCAGAGATAAGGTTGAAGTCTGCTTGTTTTTACCAAGGGCCTACAATGCACCCTTTTGCTTTCCGTACGCACGCTCACTCTCACGGTTAGTCATATGGTGATCATGTGACCAGCATGTGACCATGACCTCTTGACAGGTGTGGTGATATCCGGATATGTCGTCAAGAATAGTAAGTGGGATCTGATTGGTCAGCGCAGTCCTCAAGATCCGCAGGCGTTTTACCCAGCTACTGAGGGGCTGACAGTTGGTACCGGGGACGTGCTAGTGAGTGAACACACTGTCTGTTGTTTTAAAGTGTGGAATAAACATGACTCGTGCATTTTTCATATTAATGTGTGTCTCTTTAGGCTGCAGCTTGCACTTTTGATACTTCTAATGAACACCATGAAATAAACTTCGGGTAATGGTTGTATTGTTGTTGGAGCATGTATGTATACATTCCTCTCTCTCTCTCTCTCTCTCTCTCTCTCTCTCTCTCTCTCTCTCTCTCTCTCTCTCTCTCTGCAGTCCAACTAGTAAAGACGAGATGTGTAACTTCTATATAATGTATTATTACAAGGCTGATTCTGCTATCAAGATATCTCCTGATCGCTCTACTTGCTGGCTATCTGCTCCTGCTTCACTGCGCTATCCTCTCTCTGCATTCTACTTGCCCAACGCTACACAGACTGATACTAATAGCACCGAAGCCCAACCCACAACACAGACTGAATCCAATACCACTGCAACAACAGAGACTGGAACCAATACCGGTGCAACAACAGTGACTGAAGCCAATACCGTTGCAACAACAGGGACTGGAGCCCATACTACTGCAGTACCTAATACTGAGACCCAACCCACTGCACAGACTGAGGCCTCCACACAAGCTACCAGCACTCACCCACCGCCCCCTCCTGCTGTTCCTATCTCTATGTCAACTATATTTGCACCAGCTGAGGATTGGCCGTCTACCGGTGCAAGTGGTGCTAGCGTACTAGGAGGCGTGACTCTTGGTCAGGTGTCTGGTGTTGCCGTGGATACCGAGGGCAATGTATTTGTACTACACAGAGCGTCACGAGTGTGGGATGCTACGTAAGCTAGTCTATAGCTCCTGTTATAGCTCCTGTCTCTGTGTGATTGTTGTGTTTCTCTCTGGACAGATCATTCACGTTGGATAATCATTACCAGCATAGAAGGGATGGTCCTATTGCAGACCCTGTGGTACTCAAGGTGTCTCCTAAGGGCTCTCTCCTCAGAACATGGGGGCGGAGGATATTCTACATGCCACATGGTCTAACAATCGATAGTCGTAACAACCTCTGGATCACAGACACAGCTCGCCATCAAGTGATGAGGGCGCCAGCATTCAACACTAATAAGAAAGACCCACCGCTCGTGCTCGGTACGGCCTTTATTCCTGGAATAAAGAAGAATCAGTTCTGTAAGCCAGCAGCTGTGGCTGTTGATGAACAGAATGATGTATTCTATGTAGCTGATGGGTAAGTGAGTCATTCTATGAGATGTGTACTCTCTCTCTCTCCACTATAGGTATTGTAACGTTCCGATCAGACGGGTCGTATCTCACTCAGTACTCGTCACCTGTTGATGGTGTGATAATGCACATACCCCATAGCCTGGCTTTGAGTCAAGAAGGAGCTCACCTGTTCGTAGCAGACAGACTCAACAACAGGATACTGCAGTTTGATACCAGGACAAAGAAAGGCGAGGTGTTCTGCCGTGTCGAGGGATCCATGTTTGGTATTAGTTTAGCCCGCACTCGAGATGGACAGAGGACATGGCCGCTGTATGCTGTTAATGGATCTTCGTTTGTTGAAAAGAGAGCTGTAGGCTTTAGCATAAATAGTACCGGCAATATTGTAGCTATATGGTCACCACCCAAGGTTAGTAGCTCTACTACACATTGACTTACCTCTCTCTCTCTCTCTCTCTCTCTCTCTCTCTCTCTCTCTCTCTCTCTCTCTCTCTCTCTCTCTCTCTCTCTCTCTCTCTCTCTCTCTCTCTCTCTCTCTCTCTCTCTCTCTCTCTCTCTCTCTCTCTCTCTCTCTCTCTCTCTCTCTCTCTCTCTCTCTCTCTCTCTCTCTCTCTCTCTCTCTCTCTCTCTCTCTCTCTCTCTCTCTCTCTCTCTCTCTCTCTCTCTCTCTCTCTCTCTCTCTCTCTCTCTCTCTCTCTCTCTCTCTCTCTCTCTCTCAGGGGTTCACAAAGCCTCATGATCTGTCAGCCAGTAGTGATTCATCTGTGTATGTAGCTGAGATCGGGCCTAATCTTGTCTGGAAGATGATTCCTGTGCCATCAGGTGATAGACTACACAGCCACACCTAACATTAACCATGTTGTTATTGACAGGAGTGCTACCTGACGTACCGGACACTACTCCTGCACGTGAAGAGACATCAGCTCCTTCTCACTCATCTCCCAACTCACCACCATCATCACAGCCTCCTTCCAGTGAGGAGGACGATACGGCAGACTACGTGTGCCCTACCCCTCCCCCTCCCCCATCACTTGGTCTGAACTGCACAACACGCACAATTTCATCGTCATCATCAGACTTCAGTACATCATCGCACCACTCACTCCCCACCACCACTACTTCAATACATCCCTTCCTCACTACCATTGCTATGAGCACCAGTAGTCACACAGATCCCTCGTCATGTCAGACCAGCTGTGTGGTATATGTCACCAATACAGCAGCTAGCAGTAGACTAACTGTTGCACCACTGCAAGTCATATTTGTGTCCTCCATGGTAGTACCAGTGTTACTGGCTCTGGTCATCTTTATCGGCTGTTACGTCTATCATCGTCGGTAAGTAAGACAGGTAGTGCATTCAGCTTGAAGTCCTTGTCTTTAGTTACAGGGCTCGCAAGGAGGTCCCTCAACGAGCAACTCGTATTGCTCTCGACACTATTCTGGGTCCTGCTAGGAAAGGGTTTCATCCCGTCAGGAACTATGACTCAGATAGCGGAGAGGAAGAAGACATGTTTATATTTTCAAAATCATGAAACTACACAAGCCCACTATTATCATTGTTCATTATTAATTTTTATAGCTACGCCTTTGTTCCCGTACGCGGGGTCGTATAATTTTATCTCGTTTACGCGTAATAATAATAAATACACACAGTAGTACAATAACTAAAAAAAAAAAAAAAAAAAAAAAAAAAAAAAATTTAGACTAACACTAAACTATTATTAATAAAATTAATGTTAGATATAATGATAATAACAATAAGTATTGTTGCTATACTATTATAGTTAGAAGTTAAGAGGAAGGCGGCTCTCAGAGGATGCCAGGGTGATGTTAGAGTCAGTCACTGGCCGATGAAGCGAGGAGCGGCTTCCTCTGATGCATCTAATTGCTGAGCGGACAGCAGCAAAAGACAGTTTGCATCTAAGCCATGCCATTGTGGTGGAATATGGATTGCTTCTCTTTGCTGCAAGCATGTCTGCCAGTCTCTTATAGAAAGTTGACGCTTCTCGGCCCATTCCACCGGTGGTTGAGAAGACGAGAGGTGTGAATGTACCATGTTCGACATCACGAATTCTCTGGCCATACGCACGCTTTTTGAGATCTTCGTGCTTTTTGTAGGAAGAAGAGAGGGATCCAGAGTGGTTGCTCGGAGCATTGGGGTGAAACACCCTTACATCGAAATAATCTTGAGCAGCCGTCCAGAAACCACTTGCGCAGATGTCAACACGAGCGGCGTCTGTCGTTATGGAGGAGCGTAAGGTCATCTGTTCGCCAGTGAGGGGTTGGAGGTGAGGTTCTTTAGCAACATTGTGACAGACTTCTGTCAAAAGAGTAGCTGTGAAATCTCTCAGCTCATTATGCCTAATTGTTGGAAAGCCACCCATTGGACAAATCATTGCATGATCTACAGAAAAAGTGCAGCCACAGTTGCATTTAGGGGCAGTGTGAGGTGGTTTCCAGCCATAACGTAGACAGAGGGCATCTCTAAAATCACCTTTGTGGAGTGAGAAGCCGTGGTCTTTTAGAGGAAGAACAGATAGCCAGGAGGAAGAGCCTTTTTGTTTTGCCAGATCGACAAGACGTTGCATTGTAGGAGGAAGATCGCAATACACAGTATCGGCAAGCAATTTTTGATGATTGCGATTTGATTGGTGGATGGAGGACTTTATTTGTTTTACAAGGCTCTTGTCAAAGGTTTGAACTTGAGATATAGCTTGAACAAGAGGGGCTGTCAATTTTACTGACGCATCATAAGATACAGCTGCTTGAGAAACAGGATTGGTGAGGCCCAAACCACCAAACCTAATAGGGAGGGCTAGTAGTTCTCTCTCTTGTTGCGAGCAAGGTGGTCTGCCGGTGATTGCGGGAATCAGGGTGCTTTGTATCGCATTTTCAAGGGGTTGAAGCAGGTCATCGATGTTTGGAATTGTTCGGATAAGGTAAGTCCACTGGTTAGAGAGGCCATGTATATATGCAGCATAGGCAGATTGAGGCTGACTCTGGGCAACATGGGCATAAGCCCCCGAAGGGGGCTAGTGCACGTGACGTACCCGTGACGTAGTCGTTTCAAACCGGGTGAAATGAGTCATAATAATCAAACTCCGCCCCTTGGTGCGGTGAAGAGATAATTTTGATCGAAGAGAGAATGGATTTTGGCGGCGTTTGCTGTCTCTGCCAAGAGCAGTTCGACCGTACAGAGGGTATGGTGAACGCTGGTGGTCAGGTGTGGCACGAAGGATGCTTTGTGTAAGAAATCTAGCGCTTATAGCGACCCATTATGAGTTGTTTATCCTAACAATTCAGGTGTGTACAATGCTTTCAACCATTCCCCGATGGTGTATTTTTTGAGGTGAGAAAGTCTAAACACTCGTAGTTTGTCTTTAATCATTACTCACAGCAAGACGGTCGAAGATACTGTGCCCATGACTTCCAGACACTGTTTGCTCCTTGCTGCAGTGGGTGTGGTGAGCCTACATACTGCTGCTGCTGCCGTAATGTGTGATTTCCCTTACCACAGGTGAATTTGTGGTGGGTCGCGTGATCCGTACCATGGGACAGTGCTGGCATCCCAAGTGCCTCAAGTGTGTCAGCTGCCATCGTGAAGTAGCTGACACTGGCTTCGTCAAGAACCAAGGAAGGTAGAGCTCACTCGCTCTCTAACCTTATCTGTGGTTTGTGCCTCGTCACTGCAGGCCTTTGTGTAAGCAATGCAACAGTGAGTTCAAGACAGGAAGTAAGAAATTCTGCGGCAAGTGCAGGTGAGTGACATAGCAGAGCCAATTTAACTCACTTCGAATTTAGCGCGAGCATGAGTTTAGCGCGTGCATGAGAGCGTTATGTGAAGCGTGATCTCGACGCCAAGCGCAGCATGCACTGGATTCGATGAAGTTAGATTATATCAACTACCACAGTGACTTTATCTTGTTATACCAACAGTCTGCCCATCCAAGGAGAATCTATTACGTACAAGTTTCAAGTTGTTCATCCTCATCATTTTAACTGCAACAATTGCAAGTCAGTATCCACTCACTCACTCTATCACTCACTCTATCACTCACTCACTCACTCTATCACTCACTCTATCACTCACTCACTC
Source organism: Haliclona indistincta (assembly GCA_964017065.1). Classification (NCBI taxonomy): domain Eukaryota; kingdom Metazoa; phylum Porifera; class Demospongiae; order Haplosclerida; family Chalinidae; genus Haliclona; species Haliclona indistincta. The sequence goes on from OZ024792.1 coordinate 7,895,965, forward strand.
ACTCACTCACTCACTCACTCACTCACTCACTCACTCTATCACTCACTCTATCACTCTATCACTCACTCTCACACTCAATCATTGCTTTGTTCCATCCCAGCAAGCAGCTGACTGAAAGATGCCGTGAGAAAGATGGAGAGCTGTATTGTTTGCGATGCTACGATGACATGGAAGCATCAATCTGTGCTGCCTGCAGGTAAGGATCATGTGTTGCTCCACCTGTAATAAAATTGTTTGATATGTGCATTACAGGAGACCCATAGAAGGTCGTGTGATCCATGCTGTCGGTAAAACATGGCATCCTGAAGTATGTTGACACACTCTTAATTATCAAAGGAACAACATGTATTATAAACTGTACAATTCATTACTCTCTTTCTCCCTCTCCTACTTCCTCTCCCTCTCTTCAGCATTTTGTATGCGCGTACTGTGAAGAGGCATTTGAAGGTCGCAAGCACTTTGAGAAGAAAGGACTGGCTTACTGTGAGAGGGACTTCAAGAATGTAAGTGAGAGCAGCAATGATGGGAAGAGAGATTAGTGTGTGGCTTTGCTCACTGCAGCTGTTTGGAGATGTTTGTTTCAGCTGCAACAAACCTTGCAAAGGAGATGGTAAGTATGGAACATTGAGATGTGTCTATGTCATGATATCTGGTGCAGTTGTGAGTGTGTTGAACAAGTCATGGTGCATGGAACACTTCAGATGCACTGCGTGTGATGGAATCCTGGCTACAAAGTTAGTCTTTCTAGTTTGTTAACTATGAAAGTTATCCTGCTGCCACACACAGAACCGGTGCCAAGTATGTGGACATGGACGATCGCCCATACTGCAAGAAATGCTACGAGAGAATGCCGACAGAGCTCCGCAGACGACTGAAGAAACAGTCTGACTAACTATAATGTAGCTAGTCCTTGTGCCCGTGTGAGTGGATAGTTGTAGTACAGGCATAGTTCAGCTATTTTTAATTTCTTGACAATCAAAGACATTACAAGTACAACCTAAATGACAGCAGTATGTAGTGTTCACTATTTCTGCATGCACTTGACCTTCTCTGTAGCGCTCTCTATCACTGAGTTCATCCAGTCTTTTAGTTCGCTTGTCATATCTTTGAAGACATCAGGATGTTTTGACGACAGGTCTGTGCTCTCTCCAATGTCGTCTACCAGGTCGTACAGCTGTGCTGATGCAATCTTTCCCTTCTCGTATTGTGCTCGTATTTTGTACCTGTCACCACTCATCACAGCAGAATAGGAGCTATCAAAATTTCCTCCAATATCGAAGGCCCACTTGATTGTGCTGTTTCGTGTTTCCTGCTTTCCTGTCAGTAAAGGGACGATGGATTCTCCATCAATCGGTCTGTCAGTGGGGCAGCTCACACCAAGGAGCTCACATGCTGTTGGAAGAAGGTCCGAGGAAACCACTGCGTAGCTGGAGTTGCGGTTCTTTTGTATCATTGCAGGCCATTCTATTAGCCCGGGAACGCGTATCCCGCCCTCCCAAGTGGACGCCTTGCAACCTCGCAACGGTTTAGCGGACCCTGGAAAGCAACCGGCAGGCCCATTGTCACTGGTAAACCACAACATGGTGTTCTCGGCGAGATTTTTCTTCTTCAAGAGATCGCGAACGCGTCCAACAGCATCGTCCATTGCAGATATAGCGCCATAGTAGTCGATATGAATCTGGTCAAATCCTTTCTTGAAGTAAGGCTCGATGTAGCCCTCGTATGCCAGAAAGCGCACGTGGACATTATGAAACGGGAGGTAGGCAAAGAACGGTTGGTCCGAGGAGACGCCATCGAGGAATTCACTGAAACGGTCTGCTATGAAATGCGCATCGTCTCCACTCTCTGGCTTAGAGTAGTTGACCAACGCGTCCTTCACTGTGTAGTAGTTAGTACACGGAGGATCGTCTTTGTAATGGCCTCTGATGCAGAGCGATCTGTTGAAACAAGCACAGTTAGTGTTAGCTGACGGAGCCGATCTCTCAGTAGCCCACCATTCCTCAAACCCGTGCTGTCCAGGATGCGACACAGGCCACTTATCGTTTCCTTTAGGCAGCTTGATGAAGTCTCCCAGATGCCACTTGCCAAAGAGTCCGGTCTTGTAACCTGCTTTCTGCAGAATCTCACCAATAGTGACCTCCGTGAGTGGCAAAGGCTTGGTCTCTGGGATCTCAAAGTCGTTGTTGTTGTTGCCTGCATTTGCGGTCCAGACGCAGTATCGATTGTGGTTCCTTCCCGTCAGAATAGTTCCACGAGTTGGAGAGCAGACGGGGCCACCGCTGTAGTACCGGCTGAGCCGTATTGTGTTCTGACCAGCAGCCATAGCGTCCAGATTCGGTGTGGTAGCTACGCCGCCCGAGTAACCAAGATCCGCGTACCCTAGGTCATCAGCCATCATGAAAACAATGTTGGGGCGGCTAGTGTCTTGGCTGCCATGCGAGTATCCAGCTGAATAGAGGAGTAGGAGAAGAATAATGACAGAGCCGTGCAACTCCATTTTGCTGCAAGCCTGCATGCAGGAATGAATATGGGTGGGGCTCAACTATCCAAGAAATAGGCGTGGCTTAAAAACAATCGCCATATCGAGACAAAGAAACTGTGAAAGAAACTTACATGGTCTGACTAACGTGTATCGCAGTACCGCTGGTGCTGTTCTTGTGGACGTACGTCCTCAAACCTGTGGTGGACTGGTGTAGAGGGAAGAAAGAGGCCAAGGTGAAGGATGAGAAAGACAAGGGAGAGCCTGACGCATCGCTCAAGGAGAATGCCAGCCAGCCATCATCAGTGAGGCAAGTTTTTGAAATTAGTTAATTTCAAGACGTTTATCTGTTATACCTAACAGAGAACGTAAAACACAAGCAGTCACATCAGCGAATGACAGCAGTAGCAGCCATACATAATTATCATGTATATTGACCATTGATTTACTAAATTGTGCCTCAGTGACGGTACTCACTGAAACCTGTCTGACAGGTAGTGCAGTACCTGATGAAACAAGGCACATTGTTGTATCAGATTTGTATAAACAGTTTAACATTCAATCAAAGTGAGAGATAGTAAGGAAGTTAAGCGCTTGTTATAAACAGTTGATTATGTGGTTGTGGCTGCTGAGTCAAGTCGTGGTCGCTTAGCGACGCTGTCTTGTTCACCATCCGGTGGGTCACTGGCCGTTGCTGTGTCGCCTTCTTCACCAGCAGCAGTAGTAGCGGGATTTGGTGGATCTTCTTCATCGGATTTGTCTTTTTGTGAGTGTTGCTGGTGGAGTTGATGATGATGCAAAGTCTGAGAGATCTGTTGATAGATGCGGTCATATTGATGTTTGAGCTGTTCCAAGTCTCGTATCAATGGAGGACTCAGCCCCATGCCTGGGTTTGAGGATGGAGTGAATGGGAACGTGCCTGGTAGCTGTTGCTTGTTCTCGTAGTTTGAAGGCGCAAGTAGAAACGGCTGTCCCATGTTTTGTGCTTGTAGAACAATATTGCTGCCAGATGCCTGTCCTCTACTAGTCCCTGGAGTGGGTTGAATGCTGACAGGGAAAGCAACTAGAGCTGAAGCAGCTGAATCCCCAGCAGTGGCTGAGCCAAGAGGTAGCTCACTGGTGAGGCTGGAGAGAAGAGGAGAGAGGTTGCTGAGAATGTTCGGTGTGCTCAGAGAAACTACAGGAGTGGTCAGTGACTCCATTGAGCAGGTGACTGGGTTGAGTAAGGCGGCACTAGTGTTAGCTCTTGTTACTGTAGGTACAGTGGCAGAGCTGCTCACAGCAGCAACCGTATTATCCAGTCCTACCATGGGAGGTGGTGAACTTGGTGCCTGTAGACACAGTATGTGATGAAGAGACAAGTTGATAGCAACACTAACTCACTGAACGATAAACAAAGCCTTTTTGACCAGGTAGAACAACTCGCAGCTGAGGACGAGAAGATGAAGCTGCTCCATCACCGTTACTATCTCCAGTTCGTCCACCGGAATCATCCGAAGCTACTGGAGATTTCTTCTCTGATCCACCCGAGCCAAGAGAGATGTAGTGCCGTCCACTTCCTTTACAGAAAACATAAAAATTTGCATTGTAGTTGCTACATTGTACACCGCTTACCAGGTAGGTGGAGTTTGAGTGTCTGGTTACGTATTGTCTGCAGTCTAGTGGGTGTGCCTGTGGGCGGGGGCATCATAGAACCACTCCCAGTAGAGGCAGGTGATGAAGTGGTGTCCGGTGAGAATGGTGTCCCTGAAGAGCTAGACCCAGTAGAACCAGCTGAGACAAGTACACGCTGAGCAACACGAGGACTTGAGGAAGATGGTACAGGAATGGAGACAGGCATAGCTTGTGGTATCCGTGGAGAGATCAGGACAGGAGCTGGCTGCGCTGGAACGACGTGTGCAGGCTGAACCTAGAGAGAAAGAGATACAATAAGTGAGAGAGGTGATGTCCTTACTGTACGATCCAGCATGTCAAACTCGTCACTCAAGCGTTGGTAGGCAGTAGGTCCTCCATGGTCAGCAGCACCCACCATGTACTGCCTGGTGTCTTCATCATCCTCACCACCATCTTCATCTCCTCCATGACCACCTTTCTCCTTCCTTGTGATATCCTGCAGGACCAAACAATCTGCCATCAAGTAGTGCACTAGCTAGACTGCAGTTGTGGTGTATTGGGTCACCAATAATACATTATTCCCATTAGCATATTGCACTATCTATTTACCTCTGCTGCCAATTCACTGTTAGCTTTGAATTGGTTAATATAGCGCTTCTTCCATCTATATAACCAACCATTAGATGCTTTAAAGTTTGGCATATCGAGGCACTCGGCAATCTCCTTTGCTTTCTGGCACAACAAAGCACCAGGTAAGTGCACACCCATCACAGAGTTCGATTCATACCATCTGTAGAGTGCCTCATTCACTTCAAGAAACTCACAGGCTCTGTATCTTTTAAGAAAGAAAGAATCTTTACTTAATAGATTCCCGTTGTATAGCTCTAGAACCGTGTCCTTGTCTTTTAGTATTCCAGATATTTGCGTTTTTCCACAATCAAATAAGTCAGCCAGTTTTCTGAGGCCAAGTTTTGGATCTTCCTCAGCCAATTTTATCACCTCAAACTTCTTTTGCAGAGTAAGTGCACGTCGAGGAGCCCTCGGACTAGGAGAAGGCAGCGACATTTTCTCGTGGCTCGCTCGTGGCGAAAGCCACGGGTAGCAGTGTGCTTTATTTAGAATACTCATGCATGTCATGTAACGAGGGAATTGGAATTTTGAACAAAGTCTCTTACCTCTAGTATGTCAGCATTAGTTTTACTCTCGTCTGGGTCTTTGAATTCAGTGTAGCGGATTAGGATAGAGTTCATGTTAGAGCTAGCATACTGGTACAGCTTGCTGTTGTTAGATATCATTATGACGGCAACCTCCACATCACACAGAACGCTCAGCTCATACGCCTTCTTGAGCAAACCTGCCTTTCGCTTACTGAACGTGATCTAATCATTCCAACGAACAATTATAATAGATCAGTGTGAACTGACAATGAACATTACCTGTCTGTTCCGTTCATCCTGTATTCGTGATATTTGGATCTTCTTTCTTCCCATTTCTCTTGTAGGGTGCAACTATTGTGTAGAACTACAGTCAATACATGGATGTACATGTGCTACACTAGGCAGGCGCGCGCTGTGGTTGCTTCCGCGGGACAGCGTACACCCACCGCGCCTGCATGGCGCGCGCGCGGTTACAATTCTCTTTTAGTTTGCTGAAGCTATTGCTAGCTCGACAGCTCAAGTGAATGCTCAGAGCTTCGCCGAGGATCAGAGTTGATCTATTTTTAGTGACAAATGACTCCCAACTCCATATTCGATGATCGAGCTATTTTTGTTTGTCAAGAAATGTCAGCTACAGATCATGATTGTGATACTATTTTTGGCTAGCCTGTGATTATAAATACCGCGTATAAAAATAGCCCATAGACTCACTTGAATCGTGGCGAGGAGTGGGTTTGCTGTTGAATAACTCAGATAACAAGCGAGGAATAGAGAGCACAGGGCAGTAGTTGGCGGTTCAAGTGGGCCAAGAACTAGAAACGGGTTGTAAGGTCAATAAAATCACGTGATGAAAATGGCCGCCAATGGTTGACGTGATTTTCACCTCGAGACGAATAATGGCAGACAGCTGTATAGTGCTTAATTGCAGTTGTAATTCGTACGTTCAGGCGCCTAGCAAGAACACGAATAGAGGGTAAGATAACATATTAGCAGTGTCTTATCTTGATCACGTGATCTACTGCTATGCAGAACCCTCTTGTGTTTCAAAACCTCTTGTGACGCTTGTCACCATGCACGCGAAGAGCACAGACCACTGACTGAACTAGATCGATTCATTCAAGCTGAGTTTGCAATTGCATCCAGAAACCCATGCACCGGACAGATTCCTGTACACCAGGTGCTGAAATCAAGTTTATTTGGTGGGTATGATCCCATACCGATATTGAACGATGAAACGCCTAATGAAATTGAGGGGGTGAGCGAAGGCACCATTATTATCATTACTATTATTAATCCTTAGGAAGCTGGTGTTCCATGCCCCTGCAGTGGTTTCCAGTATCCAAACTCTGCCATTGTTAGTATCATGCAGAAGCATCGCTCCTCCTCACGTGACACACTCAATGAGCGTCTCTCTCTTACTGTCTGTTCCCATTGCTCACACCCTCTCATCAACCACCAGTGGCAAACCACAGCTACACAGAACGCAGCTGTTCCAAGTTTCATTGCAGACAATACTCTTCGAGTAAGATTGCACTCATCCATCAATTTAAACCGTCACATCAATGTATCTGATTTCGGGGCTCTTGTTGATGTCTTCTTTGAAGACAACATGGTGACGTTACTAGCTGTTCTAGACTCACAAGAGAATGGGTGTGGTCTGGTATATCAGTCATGCAGAACCAAGGACGAAGCTTTCAAAATTTCTGTCCAGCTTGGAGTAGTAAAAATCAAGTCAAATGAGAAGAGACGAAGTCAGAAAGGTGTTCTGAGAACTAGAAAGAGTGCCCGTCTTGCCGGCAAGGACGTGGATAGTGAGGAAAAAGAGAAAATTGAGCAGAGAAAAAAAGAGCATGAGGAGCAAATGGGACTGATTACTAGCAGTGTGAGTAGCTTGATGGACTCCATGAAGACTGCACCTGTTCAACCTCTCCCTCCAGTAAGTGTCTCTCTCTCTCTCTCTTATTCTTCATCTCTCACCTAAATTGTAGGACCTACACACTGCTACGATACAATGCATCTCATCTTGTTGGGTCAGCTCCTCCTGTCTATTAGTTGCAGCTGGAACTCTTGATGGACGTGTAGGAACATTTCAAACTTCCGGCACACAGCTAGACTCATTGTCCTGGTTGAACACCGAGGGAGAGGAGAGCTCTGTATCGTGGTGAGATATTTCAATGTTCTTTAACATTATTATTGATGTTCTTTGTAGTTTGTCGTTTAACCAGACTAGTGCGTCAGAGCAATCTCGTTTTCTCTGTGCTGGTTACTCTTCTGGTCGGATCACCTTATGGGCTGTAGCATGTGATGGAGAGGGTGGTGCACAAGAAAGGTTTCAACTTTACACCATTTGAACGTGCTTTAATTCATGCTCCAGAGTTGTCTACCACGAGTTTTTCACGTCAATAGACTTGTGTAGTTCTGTCACATTGTGCTGTTGGTCTATGTACAATGAAGGGTAAGTACAATTTTTTCTAACTCATTCCTTGCGTCACCTGTTTTTTTCTCTCTCTCCCTAAGGCTGCTTGTAACTGGAAGCGATATTGGTGAAGTGGCGTTTTACAAGGCGACTAGCCCAAACGTGGCGTCCAATCATCAGTACAATCTTGCAAAGCGTCACTGTTCTGCTGCAAGCATATCGTGTGCTATATGGCTGGACAACCGGTACAAACACCAATGATCAATGTGATATCTCTACAGTGTGTGTGTAGGGTGTGTGTTATCGGTAGTCATGATAACCTGATCCAGGTGTTGGAAGTATCACCTCCCGTCGTTTCCACAGTCGGTCGTACTCACCAGTCTCTGATCACTAGCTATTGTAAGTGATCTATGCTAAGGTGCTGTCATCCTCTCTCTCTCTTACAGTCCACTCCTCCAGTGAACACTCCATCACTCACATTTGCACTCTCAAAGGTTTGAAAATCTGCGCTTTATTGCACGTTTTATCAGTGTTGTTCAGGGCATGAATCATTTGTTGCCTCCTTATCTATGACATGTGGTCAGCTGGTATCTGTCGGCTGGGACTCACAGCTACTTGTCTGGCCTACTTCAGAAATAGTCTCTGCTGCTTCATCCTCCTCGCAGGCACTAGTGGTGGGAAGAGGGAAGAAAGGACGTACAAGACAGACTGAGAAAGTTGACTTAGAGCCAACACAAGTGTTCCGGTTTGGTCCACAGCGACATATTCGATTCATACCACTCCACCTGGAAGGAGTTGGTAACAATGATGGCGGGTCACTGATGATGCTAGCACTGGACAGCGGGCAACGCACTCATTCCCTAACAGCTGCTCTGTACACTATTAACAACACTACTGTGAATATCTTTTAACAGTGACTACATAAAACTTGGTGGTTATTAAAATAATAACTATTAAATGCTGTAAACCATAGAATGTCTCAAGGATCAATATTGATAGGAGCAGTTGAGCTCTGCTGAGCAGGCTGACTAGCTTTATCACCAATCACAATCACCCCAGGTTGGCTCTTCACAATATTCTGGTCAATACCGATCTTCATCTTCTTGGCTGGGCTAACTGCTGATAAAATGGGGACTATCTCCAGTCGTCTTGATGCTACTGGCTTCTTTTGTGTAGGAGATGTTAAGAACTGTTTTAGAGTCTTAACTCCACCAGATCCCTTGCAGACAACCCTTGACTTATTTACTGATTTCTCTGTCGTCTCTTTTGTCATGCCAAGAACTTTCAATGGTGTGAAGTCCTCCATTAAATTGTATTCCTTCAATAAAGCGGAGTGAACAAGCCAGCAGTTACGATGTTGGACAGGACCTGTCTCTTTAGTTGCAACAGCTAATATCTTTTGCTCGACCTGACGTTTTGATATTCCAGATGCTTGTTCACAGTGTTCCTCTTCACTCAAGTGTTTAGGTGTTTGAGGGGAAGCACTAGGTCCACCAGGTGAGGGAGATCTAGACGCCAGTACCTTAGCGCCCCAGTGAGTCCGGAATGCCTTCACTAGTTTCTTGAGACCAAACGTACTCTTGTGCACAAGACGAATAAGATCAGACATGGCTTCCTCAGGCACAGCTTGACGTGAGCCTGTGGAATGAATGAACTAGTATCACAATAATGAAGTGAAGACTATAATACCAGTATTAGTAGCACTAGGAGTACTAGACTCTCCTTTAGACTGAGTCCCTATTGAGACAGGGTGTGGCACAAGCAGTACAGCTGTGTACTGTGACAATAACCCTCCTGTCTCCATGGTAACATCACGCTCCCATATCAGACCAACTTTGATTGGTTTCAGTGGTTGGCACTTGCGAGCATACTCAGCTTCCCATGCTTTAGCCTTCGCCATCTGCTTCTGGTTATCATGTCCTTCTTCTTGTTTACCACCCTGGAGCAGAGACAAGCCATGAATAGCACAGCAACACAAGGACAGGTTACCTCTCCATCACTAGTCTCTCCCTCTCCATCAGATAGGTAGCCATGAGGCACAAAGAAGCCATCATCCTCTTCATCTTCTTCACCGGACTCTCCCTCGTCCTGCACCAGGAGCAGAGTGACCATACACAAGGTGACAATATGGCAGCAGTACCTCAGAGGCAGACACACTCTCTCCTGGCTCCTCCTCTTCCCACTCATCATCACTGTCCACATCATAGTCTAAGACACCCTAACAACACACACTGGATGAAACACCACTCCGAGGTGTAGACAAGTGTAGCACGACTAGCAAACACAGCTTGCAGTCGTGTCAACACACCACCAACTGTGTCTTACTCATGGTGTATCTTAGTCAACATGACAACTAGCTCTCACCTTGTCCATTCTAAAGGGGCTACGAGGTGAGATGAGGCTGCTGCTCTTCCGCCATGTACCATAGTATGGTGGGCGATGGTTGGTGTGGAACTGGAGCAGCTTGTAACGTGACTTGACAACCTCAGGACCGGACACAATCACCACATCACTGCAATCTTTGCTGTTTTTGATAGGTTGGGTGGATGGAACTGAGGTTTTGCACCTCTTTATCTTGCAAGACTGGAGGTACGTCTCAGCACACGACTAAGGAGAGAGCAGAGAGTGAGAGAAGATGAACACATGCTGTTACTTGTTGCTTCAAAGCTCTATCAATAGCATCAGTGTCTACTGGTGACTGTCGAAGTGGTTCATTGGGTGGAGTATTTCCTCTAGTGCTGCATTCCTGAGGAAAGAATGTACCAGCCATTCATCACAGAAAGAGAGACTTTTTACCTTTACAGAAGTATCCTTTTTCGAAAAGAAATTCATGAAGAACTGTTTGCTGAGGTTGCTTTTTCTCAACTGTAGAACTATTTCATGAAAACTCAATTCATTTTTTCCAGACAATACCTTCTCTTGTTCCTGCAGTTCAGCCTGCTGCTTCAATTCTTCTTTCTTTCTCTTAACCTCCATCTTCTCCTCCTCTCTTTTTCGTTTGGTAGCCATTCTCTCCTCCTCTTTCTTCTTCTTTGCCTCAAGCTTTATCCTGTAGAAGACGACTGAAGCAGCAAAATGAGTTTGATTGAAACATACTCCTGCTCCTCCAGCCTCCGTTTTCGTTCAGCCTCTCTCTTCTCCTTCCTCTCTTGTTTTTCTTTCTCTTCCTTCTCTTTCTTGATTCTCCTCTCTTCCAGCAGCGCTAACTTCTCTGCTCGTTGTTTCGCCAAATCTTCAGCTTTCATATTTTCTTTTTGAATTTTTTGTTGTTTAGTGAGTTTTACAGGAACCTATACACAAGATAATCAATTTTGCAATTGAAATCTTTTTAAAAATACCCTAATTTCTCCAAAATAACACAGATTACTGTAGAAGCTGAAAGACACTTAGCTAACTACAAGGAACTAATCATGACTGTTGAAATAGAAATGACAAATCTACAAACAGACCACTTGACACAATCATGTGACACACCACCACCATCACATGATCAGCCCACCTTTGGTAAAACCTTATGATCCCCTATTCCTCCTCCTCCTCCCACTGTGGGTAAAGCAACCAACTGGTGCTGACCAGCAGAGTTCAACACCAGTACAGCTGCCATTGTAGATCCCTGTGGGGTCTTTGATAATGGAGACACGGATATTTTAAACTGCTGGCCTCCACCCTCTGCCACCATTTGAAGAGAGTTCTGTATTACTGTACAAAAACACCCCAGTTGATTATGAAAAGGTGTTGTTATCATGGTGTACCTTCAGTGGGCAGGCTAGAGGTCTGTTGCTTGGTGCCTAGTTCACTCTTAGTCTTACAATCGGTATCTTGGGACTGGACCTCCATAGTGATGTGTCTTGCCTTCTTGTGAATTTGGCGCGAATACGCGGGAAGCTATGGCGGTCTGCGCACGCGTAGTACAGTGAAGCCCGCGAGAAATTGCGCGCGCAAATCCAGCCGGCCGGATCAGGGCGGGCACTAACATGTTAAGCGTGGGCTGAATGTGGTTTGCATTGGACGAAGAATGTGTGGCATGTATCATCAAAGGCTACTGTTGTGAATATGCATATTGGCTAATTGGGCCACTTGCACGCTCGCTGTGACCTAGTTTCTTGTAGCAGTGCTGGTGTCAGTCGTGAACCTACGATACTAGACAGCGAACAGATAGGCAAGACTAGAGGATCTGATCGTATGCTGTCTGCTGGATACACTCTACCTGAATCTTCCAGATCAAGCCGCCCCAGGACATGCACTGCTAACCTGCGAAGATCTGATAGAGACGAGTCTGATTGACAATCTGTACATTGAGCTTTAGTGTCTGTGTAGTTTTTGTTATAAGCTAGCTGAGTGCCAGTTGTTTCGCCAGTGTACTGCGCCATTCTACAGCTGCTCAAGGCGCTTTGTCGCGCAATGTGTTGTATATGCGTTCCTTGCAGACAGGACAAACCATACAGCGACACTAGACTGGTGAGAAACTCTTCATTTGTTTCTAAACTACTTATATATTTTTTGTGCCTCTTATTGTATTCCAGTCAAAATAATTAACATTCCATTGTGTTTCCTAGGAGACGCCTGTCTAGCAATGTGCTAACGTGATTGCTATTATACAACATTCTGTGCATAGTTCGTCTTGTTTCGTTGTGTTATTACCAGATTATCGTAACCAGTAGAATATCACATCACACACGGATAATGCATTGTTGTTGATTATAGTCTTCTGTTATGGCAGTAGCAAATCTATTCCTCCAGCACACTAGCTCGTTTATTAGATTGAGCCTTTGAGCCATGTAACCTAATTAATCTTGGTGTTTGTAGCTGACAATTAAATTTGTTCGTAAATTAGTATTTTATACAACTATTTTTGATTTTCTGTCTAGTAGTTTAGATTAAGCTGCAGTTTATAGTATCACACCATCTACAGTTATTCTGAAACAGTTATATAATGGTTGAATTTTCTTTTTTAGGGATTTTCCAAGCTTAACTGCCGCCACCAAAAATCTGTTCACTGAAAGATTGTTTAGCAGAAGTTGTGACAACATATCAGGTATTATACAACATCTCACAGTCTTGAGTTTGTGTTGAAATTCAAAGATTGTTTGTTCAACATCACAAAACGTGTATCTGTGTGTTTATATTAGGAAAAATGCTTTCTTACGTACATTTACAAACTGTTCGGGTGTGTGTCTACTCAAAGAACCTTTGTGCCCAAACTTGTTCTGATGATACTAGCTGTTGTTAGATAGTTAGGTTTTGAAAGCACATCTGTGAGAGTGTAACCAGCCTCCACAAACGGTATCTTGGGTTTGTAATAACTATCATGTTATTGTGAGCATACATGGTTGTGTATTGTGGCCAGGATGAGTGTTGCATTTGAGGAAAATGGTTTTGTTTTTACTGTTTTAGAGTTTAGAGTGAATGTGGCTTTGTGTTGTTTGAATCATGCTATTGTGTGTGTTTCTATAATTACACTCACATTGTAAGGTGCACTTGCTCACCTGTAGTGGTTTGCTGCTGGCTAATACCGCCCACTCACATGCTCTGTTCTATCAACTAACCTATGCAAACATGCCTTGTGTTGTTGCCTAGCAACGACCACAAGTAGCCGCTACATTGTGTGTGTGTGTTAGTTGGTAGTACTTGGTGTTATGAAGAGGGTGTGCCACTATATGGCTTGACTACTTCTTCCCACCCTCTCTAACCTACCAGATCCCTCCCTCCCATCCAAGTGCAAATGTCCCAGGAGAGCTGCCCTACTCAGCAGGGGTGCTCTGTAAGCACCTGCCAAAACCTAACCCGCCTCTCTGGCCACAACTGTGACAATGAATTCACTCCAACTGAAGCTAGCAAGAGGCAGCAAGCCTCTCAAGCCAGGAGGGCAAGACATGGCAGTGTGAGCAGCAGCAGTGGTAACAGTGGTGATGATGAGGATGGAGTGGATAACTCATGGCGTCCCAACAGGAGAGCTAGGACACCCAACAACAAGCCACATGGTGGTGGTAGACATCGCTTCCCTACTGAAGATGAAGATGATGAGAGGACTGATAGTGCTGAAGAAGATGGAGACGAGGAAGACACAAAGGCTACCAAGAAGGACAATGACTCTGCACTGTTCCCGGCAGCTCAGCAACCATTCACCACTAGCATGGAGTCAGGACAGCAAGCGTCATTTCAGGATCACCCCATTCTGAAGCCTCTCTCCCCAACAGCCATGGCTGTGGGGTATGGAGCAGAGCTACAGCCCATGGATCAGGACCCTCCTGACTCTCCTCTACAACTATCAGAAGAAGGCCCTCCTTCATCCTCCTCTGACATTGCCATCACACAGGTATGGAGGTGTCATGGGATGTGCTAAATTAATGTTACCATAGTCACATGTAAGGTGTTCATAAGCTAGCTCTTTAGCTGAAGTCCTATAACCTATTAGCCAGGTTAGGAGAATATTTGGCAAATTGTTTGACACCTTATCTTGACTATGAGTCACAAAATTACATAACTGGTTGAAGTGTATCACAGAACAAGGGTCATATTTCAGTATTTCCAGGTTTTGGGCTCACTAACTCCTAATGTGGTTAGCTGTTGTCGTAGCAGCTGGTGGTTGTTGTAGCAACTCAATGACTCCCTGTGCTGTGTTATTGTTGTGTTGTTCCATCATTATGCTAATGTGTGTGTGTACACTCTCTGTGCTTCAGAGGGAACACAACTAGCTACTTGGCTATTCATAGGCATCATCAACAGGTACAAAATACTCAGGATTGCTGGTCAAGCCTTGCTGATTAGCAACAGATACTGTTATTCACACCATGGCTCTACTTGCTAACTAATTCATAGTGTTTACTTGTGACTGAGAGGTGGTGTGAATGCTTCTGGTCTTGAATGTGTGTGACCTACAGATAGTCCATCTGATTACAGCCTACTGGGACAGCCTATAGTTGATATAACAGGTTGTGAATCTCTTGTAGGCTATGGTAGTCACTATTACAATGCCAATGAATATCAACAGTGGGGCTGTACCCAATGTGAATAATCCACTGGTGTCTCTAGTAAGGTATTACGTGTAGGTATTCAAGAGCCGATCTATGAATATGGTCTCTACTCTTTAAATATTCCTTTTGATGTGTGGAGTATGCTATTACCCTTTAGGGAATTGGACCACTAATCATGTACTATGGCTACCCCACTCTCAATGGTCTTGTTGTGTCTGTTGCTTTGTTGGTGTGTACTATCTTGGCTAACATGTTTTATTATGTAATACACTTCCTATCTCTACTTCATTATTGTACTATGGGGATTACTTCCTTGTTACCCTACACTAGAGGATGGGGAGTGTGTGTATTTGAACACATGCTACTAGGTTGTTCGCAACTTGTTGGCTGTTGCTGAGCAATGCTTGTGCCAAGTTTGTGTCTAGTTGATAACATTGATATGCTTATTGAATTCAGACCACACAGCTGGATAGCAGACCAGTAGCACCTAGCTGCCTTGTGGTACAGTGATATGGTGTCTAATGTGCAATTTGACACCTGCTAGTGCAAACAGCTGCAGGCAATGGTCATATTGCTTGATTTGGGTTTTAACATTCTCTTGCAATGTACACATTCTGTGGTATCTGTGGTCAGGAAAACACAACTTAATGGTTTGTCATTCTCTCCCACTCCCTTCTCTCTCTCTCTCTCTTACTAACTCTTCTATTTCTCTCCTCTCTCAGGGTCCCTCTACTGAAGGCAGTGAACCAGAGATGTCCTCTCTTCCTCCCTCTCTCTCTCCCACTGTCTCTAGCTACCCATCAGCAGCAGCAGCCATGGTAGTTGGTGCAGCTGCTCCTCCAGGATCTGTTCTTCCTTCTCCCTCACTTGCTCCCACCAACAGCCTTCCATTCGCTAGCTGGGCTTGGCAGCCATCCATGTACAGGTAAACCATTTTTGTCTTGTTCTTTCCTTTTTGAAATGATGGCAAAACATCCTTTCATCCACACATGCTACATGGGTCACACACCAAAGGAACTCTTCGTAAATGTACTAGGACAGATGTATTGGTGTATCCTCTACATGTTGATGCTGTAGCTTACAATGTGTGCTGGGAGACATCTTGTAGTCCTACAAGCTCTGTTGGATGACATTAATAGTTGCATGATTATGGTTACTATGTACAAGATGTTGGTTACAATGTGTTCTAGGAGACACAGTATAGTCTGTGTGCTACTGTCCGTAATTACACATGTCTGCTTTACTACAACACACGAAATTAAGTCACAGCTAGTCATAGCGCATCATGTCAGTTTGAACTAACTGATATACCTGCTCTCTCTCTCTCTCTCTCTCTCTCTCTCTCTCTCTCTCTCTCTCTCTCTCTCTCTCTCTCTCTCTCTCTCTCTCTCTCTCTCTCTCTCACTCTCTCTCTCTCTCACTCTCTCTCTCTAGTCCATTTGTTGGGCCCAGTGGTAGTGTAGCCAGCACTCCAGCTGGTGATTCTAGCTATATCAGACCTGGCTCAACCATCTTGTTGCAGGCTACAGTGTGCCAGGAAACAGACGGTGAGTATAGCACCCTCCTTTACTCACTCACTCACCCCTTCATTTCTTACTCCACAAACCTCTCATTATAATTTGTCATGTGATATAATGTTTCCACTCACTCTGTGTGGTCTAATCATTGCCATCCTTTGTGCAACCAATGGGCTCCTTACAGCTCAAATGTTGCTATGGTAATACAACTCAATGTTTTGATACCTGTGAGAATGGTGTAGGCTATATTGTTACATGTAGAGCAGCCATTCATGTGTCTCTGTTATTGTATTATGGGGCTTGGCAGTTTGCCCTCCATCTTCATGTGATACCATGCAATGTGTGTTGTGGTCGGCTCTTGCTGGGGTTCCTTCCACTAGCAATGGTGGCTTCCTGGTTCAACTGCTCTTTGCTGGTTTCCCCATGTCGCATTCAAGCCCAGCAGGGCCCCTAGTGTTTGTATGTGTGTGCCTTATATGGTATGCCTTAATTCGATGATGTGATAGTGCTGGTTGCTAGGGATTTGGTTTCAGTTGCTAGGCAACGGTGCATTCCTAATTGTTATTATTAATGATACAACTAGTTGTAGTAATTGCTGGCACCAGCTGCTGTAGTGCTGATGGATAATATAACTCTGAGAATGTCCAGAGCACATTCCTCTTGTCATCTGAGTAGGGTGGTTCGTGCTGACTAGATATATAGAGTAGACGTGCTGTCACAATGTTTATTGTTTTAACCCCCTTACTGCTGTAATAGGAGCTACAATCAATGCCTTATTAGGCAGCAGGATAGCATATGTTATACCCAGGTCATCTGGTGTATGTGTGTGTGTGTGTGTGTGTGAGTAATCCCGTTATCAACCACTTCCTGAACTAAATCATGTTGTGTTTAACATTCTATAGACGTGACAGGGTACAATGCACACAGCTTCCCTTGTGCCCTAGCCATACTGGTAATTGTGTGAAATTGGATTATGCAGTGACTATACTACTTGCATTAGTAACGTGATCTTGTTGTGTTGTATGGTGTGGGTTCACTGTGACTCAATCTGTCGCTAGTAATACAAGCTATGATTGATCCAACTTCACTAATGTCCCAGTAGCACCGCTTCACCCGATAGTGTGCTTGATCCCAGTAGCTTATGGTAGCAGCACAGCCTGGTCGTGTGTGCTTGATCCCAGTAGCTTATGGCAGCAACAAGCCTGGTCGTGTGTGCTTGATCCCAGTAGCTTATGGCAGCAACAAGCCTGGTCGTGTGTGCTTGATCCCAGTAGCTTATGGTAGCAGCACAGCCTGGTCGTGTGTGCTTGATCCCAGTAGCTTATGGTAGCAGCACAACCTGGTCGTGTGTGCTTGATCCCAGTAGCTTATGGTAGCAGCACTTCCTGGTTGTGTGTAGTTTAGAACAGCTGTTTGTCTTAGCAGGTTTTTTTGCTACCAATTCGCAGTCAATGCAGGATGTATAGTCACTGCATATCCTGTTGAGATGTTATGGTATCACAAATCACCATAAATTAGTTGTGCTCTGAGATCAGAGACAACTGTGTTGCTGTGATGGATTTGTGAGGCAGACACATGACATGCTTGAAGCAAGCAAAAATCTATTTTAATGGTTGTTGGTAGTAGTGGGGGATGTTGTAACTTCACTTAACTCATTAATAACTCCATCAGCCAAGCATGGCGACACTACTCACCTCGTAGGTGTCACATTTCTCAGGCATCTTCTGGTGTTGATTGTATCAGCTTTATCCCATCAGAGCCCAGCGTGTTGTGTAGTATGGTGCACTGGGTTGTATTACTGTGTGTTGTCTGCTGGACCTGGAGTTACTGGCAACTAGTCTATGGCATCTGTTGATCAATACAGCAATTATCGTGTCTCTACAGACACGTTGATTCACTCACTCACACTCCTTCACTCACTCACTCCCTATACACTCACACACTCTCTCTCTCATACACTCCCTCCCTCAAACACTCACTCACTCCCTCATACACTCACACACTCCCTCTCTCATACACTCCCTCCCTCAAACACTCACTCACTCACTCCCTCATACACTCACACACTCCCTCTCTCATACACTCCCTCCCTCAAACACTCACTCACTCACTCACTCAAACACTCACTCACTCCCTTCCTCATACACTCACTCACTCACTCAAACACTCACACACTCCCTCTCTCATACACTCACTCACTCACTCAAACACTCCCTCACTCTCTCCTCTCTCTTGCTGGTTCACAGGTGTTCTTGTTGTCAATGTTCGTTGGAGGAATCGCAATTTCTCCGGCTCATTGATTGACTTACAGCATCATGAATGGGCTCCACCAAGGTACTATCCTCATGCCGTCCCTCAGTGCTGCATTCTTTTCATACCTGTGCACTGCAATACTGTTAGTGTATGCGGGTATTAATGTAGTTCTGTAATTGATCTAATGATGCGATGAATGGGATCGTAGTATTGTTCAGTTATGTGGTGTGGTGTGTTTACTTGACACAGCAATTGACTGACAAATTTGTGGTCCGTTTTAGGGCAAGGTAATTCGGAATGCTTAACTACCACAGTATGGTACTAGACCATGAAATGACTGAATCCCTTTGCTGCAAGAATTTAGGCAATTTCTGTCTCCATTGGCTATTACTCATTGTAGCCTAGGCAACCGTAAGATCAAAGGCGCTGTATACCATGGGCAATACGAGTATTTTTCAGGAAGTGACGTTACATAGCCATTTTAGCAACAAGATGGCGTCGTCAAAAAACGCACACAAGATTACACTGCCGTTTTTTCATTAACGCGCTGTCATTCGCCTCTGGTGACTTCTATGGAAGCTCTACTACCTTGAGCGCTTCGTTTAGTAACGATAAGAGCAGTATTCTCCAGCTTCCTGGACTAAAAAATGGTTAACCATGGCAGGGTTATAACTGAGGGTCAATTTTAACTGTGATATAACCGTTATACCTGTGATATAACCGAGAGTTAATTTACCCTTGCTTATATCATGTACCTCCTCGGTAGCCTAACCTACAATGTATGCCTCTTGTTAGCGCAACCTTACTCTTAGATAACCTCTCTCACTCTCACTAGGCTGGCTGAAGGAGTAGATGTGCAGAGCGTACCTCTCATTGGTCTGTACAACAAACAGGAGTCAGAGAATCAGCCGGTGACTGTAGATGTCGAGGTGGTAGAGCACAAAGAAGAGGAAGAAATGGAAATCACTGTCAAAGATAAGAAAGTGGAGAAACGAAGTGAAGCTGCCAGTAAAGAGAAGCCTCTCAGTGTTATTCAAGCTCATCGACCATCTTTGACCCTTTTGCCTCCTCCTGGTAAACAAGCCAACGATCAGTTCTCAGATATCAGTGACGCCAGTGACGGTGAAGCAGAGAGGAAAGTAGCCATTTCATCTCCTCCAAAAACTGTCGCTAAACTGCCTAATGGCGTCATTCCCACTATACTTACACCGAGTGACCAGGACGAGAAGACCAAACTGGCACAACAACCGTCACTGCCCTCCTTTGATGCTGTTCGCTCTCCACAGCCACAGATTGTTCGAGACGAGAAAGATCCACATCGAAGTGTTCCTAATGAAGAAGCAGTACCTGATTCACAACCTTCCTCACCTAAAGATGCATCTACAATGAGATCGAATCTGCTGAACTCTTACCCAACTCCTCAAGTCAGCTTGGGGCCTCTGGGTGTTGCCAACTTAACCTGTAACTCAATGCAGAATCAGCGCCACAGCTATGCAGCTGGGTCTCAGTCTACTGGTAAGACAAAGCCCAGTGTTGTATCATCCCCAAAGCACAGTGACCATAATCATAGTCCATTGAACACTCTTGCTGATATGGCAGTTGAGCGGTCAACCCAAGGAGCCCATTCTTCTCGTATTCTATCCTCAGGCTCTTCATCCTCTAGAGAAGACGAAACAAAGAGAGATGGAGGAGGAGACAGTCAACAAGCAGACAAGCTCAGAGGAGGGCACAGCGTACCTTCCATGATCAAGTTGGAGCCTTCTTCTCGAGCTACCGTGGCCTATGTGGCTCCTGGGTCATCTCATGGTCTTTCTGATGATACTCGAGACAGTGATAGCTCTGGATCCGGCTCTCTGAGTCCACACAACAGGAGAAGGAAGCCACGAAAGAAGAATGGAGAAGGCGGTAGTAGGCGCTCAGAACAGCATCAAGTCGGGAAGGAAGATGCTGGCAGAATGCCTGTCGCACCTGCCATGATTCCATTCAACTTCACTGTTCCCTGTCAACCCATCTCTCCTGGAGCTGAGGGCTCCCATGTAGACAAGCTGACAGCACCTGTTGGCTCACAGCATCCTATGGTAGTGCCAGTTGGTTCACGACCTGGGAACTCATCATCTCCAATTCCCAATCGGCAAGGTCCACTTGCTATGCCCTCTTTTGCTACTTCACGAGAGAAAGAAACGTCTAGTATTGTTTCGATTGCTGGCGGATCGAACAAGAGAGTCATCACAAATGTTAGCAGTGCTTATCCTTCTCCAGGTCAATTCTTTCATCCTCCATCTGTACTACTGGGTACAGATCCTGACAGGGATAGACGCAAGAAAAGAGCTCACGAAACATCAAACGCTAACCCTAACAAAAGGCCCTCACCATCTCCTCCTATATATTCTCATGAAATTAACACTAACAAGTCCAACCTTCCCCCTCTCCCTGCTTCACTGTCAAGTTTATCAAGTTCAGGTCATTACTCATTGAGCCACGACCAACACATGAGAAGGGGCAATCCACCAGGCTTTGACTATGATCCAAGCCTTCCGATGTCCTTTGAGATGCAGATGATTGCTTACCAGAATCAGCAACAACAGCAGGCGAATAGACACCATGGAGGAGTCATGTTAGACCCCTTAGGAGGAGGAAAGCCCCCTTCATCATCTGGTTCTCGAGTAGTTATTCCAAAGAGACCACGGTCAACTGACCCTCCACCAAATCGGCAGCAGCTGATAAGGGAACCCCGTCTTGCCTCACCGTCTTCGCCTGCTAATCACAGATATACTGGTGATGTTGTTGCCGCACAAGGTCATAGAATGAACAATTTCCCAACTGCCAGCATTGCTCCACAGCGACCTAGTCACATTGACTCTGCTCCAGGAAGAAGCCACCTCCCAGTCAGGTCTAGCTCCAATCAGCAGCAACAGCAGTCTGCAAAGAAACAGAAGCGAGCAGACCTACCTCCCGTCGCGATCAAACAAGAGCCAGAAGCCCAACATCTTCCTCATCCATGGTATCTGGGAGGCATTCCTCACCAAATAGCTGCTGGTGGTATACCATTCTCTCCGCATATTCCTCACGCACAGCTTCCTCCTACCCCTCCCTCATCTCAGCCAACTATCACTGGTCCAATGGCTGGTATTCCACAAATGCCCATTTCTTGGCCGCCAGGTGTCATTCATCCAGGCATCTTGCAAATGCCAGCAACTAAGCAGCAGATCAAGATGGAGCCCTCTTCTGGTGGTAGACCATCTGGTGCAGAACTTGCTCCTCCTAATTCTGTGCACAGAACAAGATCCCCCAGTCCTAGCATGAATAAGAAACTCCAAGGAAACAGCTCTGAGTCTCACCATCACCCTTCTTCTTCACCAGTAGTCATACCCGTTCCTACTCGTCCGAATGATCGGCAGAGACCACCTCGACCACAGCTTGTCACTAGTAAAGGACAGCCATCCTCCAGCTCTCACACACTAGGTGTATCCTCTTCTGCTTCATCCAGTTCTCGTGGTCATCCTAAAGAAACTGTTGCACCACGCCCACAGACACACCCACACATACAGCATCCTGGATTACCACAACAATCACCAACGCAGATAGGTAAGTAACTTGCATGAGTATGCCTACATGCTCACTCTTCTCTCTCTCCACAGCCATCCATAATGGTGTTGCTGGACTTATCCCTGGGATGCCAGCCACAATGGAGGACTACGCCAAGCTACAAGCAGCTCAAACTGCTCAATTACAAGAAATGTTCAAATTCGGTGCAGCTGTTCCTATGTCACATGTTCCTACTCAGGATCTAGCCGCCTGGCAGGCACAGATGCAAGCACAGCTTGCTATGGGTGCTACTGGTATCCCTTTTGAACAGATCCTGCAACTGCAGCAAATGGCGGCCCTACAGCAGCTACAGCAGCAGCAACAACAACAGCAACAACAGCAGCAACAGCAGCAACAGCAGACAATGGAGCTAATGGCTCAAGGTCTAATGCCTCTTGTTCAACCAATGGCATTCCCAATAGCAGCTCCTGACCCATCTGCACTAGGTGAGCATCTCTATCCTCTCATTCTCTTGTTACCATATCACTGTAGCATCGTTGGGTATGTATCCAGCAGCAGCAATGCAACAACAACAGAAAAGATAAAAACACGGTCCACCACACTACCAGGTAAGCTACTACACACGATGGAATACCCACACTGATCTGCTTTCTTCTCAAAATTATAGCAAATGAAAATACGAACATTAGCTAATAAGACATTTCGCTTGTAGTTTTAGTAATTCACTTGATTTCCTCTGAACCAAAATTCTCTGTAAAAAACTACATGTATCTTAGTAATTTTTGTTAATTTTTTTTGTATGTGTCTCCATTACCATCATCACTATCATCTTATTGCTTGACCCACACTGCTAACTCTTGTTCTGTTTTGTTAATGTATTATTTTTTGTTCTCTCTAACAATAAAAGTGTTGTGATTGATACAATAATGACAGGATAAGATGCTGGACAGCGCAATAAATAATGCATGAAGGGTTTCATAATTTTTGATGATAGTTTAAGATTTACCTAAGACTGCGCCAGAACTCCATAACCAGATTTCGTAAACTCTTATCATGAGCAGTTGTAGACTGACGTGGAGCTTAATAGCCATTTTGTGGTACCAGGTAGTGGAGAGCCTCTGTCTCTCCTTTCCGATGGTGCGTACACAATATTTGGACATGGTTAGGAAGGAACGGCTTTGAATGCTACTGCCTAGCGTGTGCCTAGCTACTGCCCACGAAGGAGGTCATTGGTTTTCAGAATAAGCACTAACTCTCGAGGGACTGAGTTCAGTAGTTGAGACAGCTCGGCAAAGTATCTGAAGGCATCGAGTTGAATCAGCTTCTCCTACAGAGGACAAAGATAACAAGTGGAGAGCCAGGTTTGGTACTGCTGACCTCAGTAGCTGTTCTCTCAGTGGATGTTATCCCGCCCTCTATATTCTCCCAGGTACGAGCAGTCACCACACACGCCAGCAGAGGGTACAGCTCTCCTGCGTTCAGCTCTAAGCAGTGTGTCTTAATGGCGGCTATGTCCTTGGTAATGAGGGCCTGCCATAGTCGGCAGTAGGTCAGTCTGAAGCTGTCTGTGAGCTGCTGATACAAGCCATGATCCAGTAGCACAACCTCCACTTCAGAGCTGGTGAGGCCTTTCCTCCTCACGAGGACATTGACGGGATGAGGGTCACAGTGCATGAATCCATGTTGGAATATCATCTCACTATACAGCTGACCGAGCTTCTGTGCAATCTACCAACAACAGACACAGGTTACAATACTCAACCACAGCCAATCCACTGACTCGCCTCATCAACAGAGAGGCGATGTTTCTTGATGTAGTCCAAGTTATCGACGTGTCCACCAGAGCAGTATTCCATCACCAGTACACGCGGAGTGGTCAGCTCATAGCACACTCGTGGAACCTGTAAACAAAAGAGAAGCTGTAACATTTCTTACATTGTGCAATCATCACCTTTAGGAATTTGAGATGTTTCGATAACTGAGCAACTGTCTCTATGTTCTTGGCTTCGTGGCGGAAGTTCAGCTCGTCTGGTAAGTTTCGCTGCATCTCTGTCACAAGCCATTTGAACTGGAATCTTGGAAAGAGACGACTTACACACTCGACAAGAAACTGCAAAGAGTGGGTGGAGTGCAGTCAGTGAGTGAGTGGGTGGGTGCAATGAGTGAGTGAGTGAGTGAGTGAGTGGGTGCAATGAGTGAGTGAGTGAGTGGGTGAGTGGGTGCAATAAGTGAGTGAGTGAGTGAGGTACAAAGAGTGAGTAAGGTATCCATAATATCACTGTACTCACGGTTATAATAGCCATGTCTGAGTAAGCGTTCATCTTGACATCAGGATGCTGTATCTTTACCGCCACCAAGCTACCATCCAGTAGCTTACCAAGATGAACCTGAGCTAGTGAGGCAGCTCCAAGAGGCTCTTCACTCAGACTAGAGAACACTTCATCAGCTGTAGCAAAGAGAATACATGTACCAGTAAGCAGCTCAGGTTATGATGCAACAGGATTCAGGATTTTAATTCAAAATCGAAGTGTGCTTCAATGCAACGCTACAATATTCCACTTTTCACGAACTGACCTGGTTTCCCCAGCTCATCCTTCAGCACATTCTTCAGTAATGGTAGAGGTGTCTCTGGTGCAGTGCGGTGGAACAGCTTGAAGGCGTTGACATACTCTGGGGGCAGCAGGTAGTCCATTGAACCAACATGCTGTCCCACCTTGATGAATAGTCTAGTGCGCCATTCTTAGTGCACATCTCTCTCAGACGATGAGCTGAACGAATATGCACCTTAGCAATGGACAACATCATTGCATAAGGAGTATCAATATTACAAGTTGTTATGCAACTATTAGCTAGGCATAGCATGCGGCTGTAGACTCACCTCTGATTTGACCTTCTCGTACTCCTCTGTGTCTGGTTTAACACGCGACAGAGACCACTTGTAGTCTACACTCACGGCAGCAGTCTAAGCAGACGGGGTTAGGATAGGTCAGCAATGCACTAGTGGCTCACCGCATACAGAGCTCTTCCAAACCGAGTGACCTCCACCAGCGGCTATCACTGTACACTCTGTCAGCTGTGTACAGAGCACCAGCTGTTAACAGCATTCCTCCCATAGCCAGCCGCCCGTATCTAGCCAGTCGTCTCATAGTGCTTCTTCCCATTGCATGCATGCAGCTAGCTCAGGCTTCAGCGTCGACATGGCGTGGCTAAAAGGTGTCAGTCAATATTTTCATTGCACAGATAATTAAAAGCTTGCGGTATTTTGAATCTTCATTCTTCAGCAGCTGATGGTCAGGGCGTATCTCAGATGTTCAGAGCTCAGAGCAATATGAGCGACTCGTCTTTGCGGCGTGAATGTATAGAAGCGTTTAAAAGTGGGAAAAAACAGTCAGCGAAGAATGTGCTGTCCCAAATACGTCGTGATCTAGTCGGCAGTACGTGGACTAAGTTAGATTTTCGGACGTGGAATGGAATACTGTCTGTCTCCTTGCTCCACCTTGCTGCACACAACGGCTGGAAGGATATGGCTGCCCTCTTAATCAAGAAATTCGAGTGTCCTGTCCACTGTCAAGACGATCAGGGTCACATCCCGCTGCACTATGCCGCTAACTATGGCCACTTCGAGGTAGTTGAATATCTTGCTTCTCTTTATGACCCCACTGAGAAGAATAAGCATGGGTCGACACCACTTCACTTTGCTTGTAGTAATGGTCACCTCAAAACTGTTCAATATCTGATAGAAGAGGTATCATGCAACCCGTCATGTACAGACGAGTCTGGCAGTACACCACTTCACTATGCCTGCAGTAATGGTCACCTTAACATTGCTCAGTACCTCATCCGTGAGGCACACTGTGACCCATCATGTACTGATAAATCTGACAGTACACCACTTCACTATGCTTGCAGTAATGGTCATTTTGACATTGTTGAATACCTCATCAGAAATAAACACTGTAATCCATCATTAAAGAACAAGTATGGCAGTACACCACTTCACCATGCTGGTCATCTTGATATCACCCAATACCTTGTCAAAGAGAAACACTGTGATCCATCATGTACTGATAACTCTGGCAGTACACCACTTCATCATGCTTGTAGCAATGGCCATCTTGATATTGCCCGATACCTTGTCAAAGAAGAAGACTGTGATCCATCATGTAAAGACAATTCGGGCAGTACACCACTTCATAATGCTTGTGGTAATGGTCATCTTGACATTGCTAAGTACCTCATCAGTGAGGCACGATGTGATCCATCATGCAGAGACAATGAAGGCAGTACACCGCTTCATCGTGCTTGTTTTAAAACTCATCATGAAATTGTTGGCTATCTGTTATCAACAGGAAGAGTCGATCCGTTAGCCAATAATAATATAGGCCGTACTCCATTTACCTATGCTACTGGCAAGTATGATATTGTCAAGTTATTACTGCCATTTGTTAAGCATAACAGAGTCTACAGAGAATTTCCGGTGCATACATTTGCTAAAATGATTCTAGTAGGAGACAGTGGAGCTGGCAAGACTACAGTAACTGAACATATCAAACTATTAGTTAGTAAATCTACGGCTGAGTTAGTAGGTGAAGTTGAATGCTTGACAGCAGGTATTATCCCACATCAGGTCAAGAACGAGCAAGACGTTAACTTTGTCATCTATGATTTTGCTGGTCAACTGGAGTATTATTCAAGTCACGCTGCCATTCTTGAGCAAGTGATGTGTAAATCAGCAGCGCTGTTTCTCTGTTTAATAGATCTGAGTAGGAGCAATGCGGGCATCTGCCAGTCACTCCATTACTGGATAACTTTCATAGAGAATGCCTGCAACACGATCGAGGACAAATCTCACGTTGTAATCATAGGAAGCCATGCTGACCTGGTCAAACCAGATGAGTTAGAGGTGAAGAGTTCATTGCTGAAGGAGATAGCTCACCATAGAATGGAAAACATGAAGCATCAACAATATACTGGATACCTTAGCATGGATTGTCGCTGTGTAAACACTGATGTTTCTCCTCAACTGATCTCATTGGTCAATGAAAGCCACAAAGCTATTACAACCAGTCAACCATCCATCAGTGTTTATTGTCACGTTCTCTATGCATTCTTGCACAGTAAACTGGAACTAGTAGGCTGTACATTAGACCATCTCATCTCTTTGTCATCTAAGGAAAATGATTCCTCTCTCACTACAGATAGATCACTATTAACAGAGCAACTTACTATTCTCAGCGATAAAGGTCTCATCATCTTTATACAACATCATCAATCCAGCTGGATCATAGTGAAGACAGAAGCATTGCTAAAGGAAATCAATGGAACACTGTTTGCCCCTGACCACTTCAAGGAGCATCGTGATCTTGCCAGCAACACTGGCATAGTAACAGTCTCTAAACTTTGCGAAGAGTTTCCGAAGCACAGTTCAGAAATGCTTGTGGGATTTCTCACATCATTGAAGTTCTGTCAACCAGTGGATCCATCAGAGCTTGAGGCTACTAACCTTGCTACTCACACTCCAGAAGATCAGTTCCTCTTCTTTCCTGGTCTTATATCATCAGAGAGACCACCGGATCTTGCTCCAAGTCTTGAGTTTGGCTGGTGTCTTGGTTGTCGAAATCCAAAATCCTTCTTTGGTTCCCGCTTTCTTCATCTACTTCTACTCTCTGTCGCATATACATTTCCTTTGTCGAATCGACGCTCTCATTCACCTCTCCACCGAAGGTGCACTATCTGGAGGAATGGCATCTCTTGGACAGATTCCGACAACATTACAACACTCGTTGAGTTCATCCATAATAACCAGTGGATAGTAGTTGCCATGTCATCCAGCAAGGACAGACCAATGGAACATGCAAAGCGTCGCAGTTCACTCATTAGTCTGGTTCTCAATCTTCATCAAAACCAATCTCCAAATCTTGAAGTATGTGACTATCTTATTTCTCCCAGTCTGGTCGAACAGTATCCTTTCAATGACCTGCCCAGTACTGACCTATTTGACATTCAAGATGTGGCTGTGTCCATTCTTCAACGTAAACCATCGATTCCCAGTCAACACAGAGGTTGTATTGATCATCATCTCGAAACACAGTCACTACCCTTAGAGCCATACCATCTCCTCAGCCCCTCCTTTGTCCGTGACTTGTTTAACATCAGTAACGCTGACCAGCCAGTTCCAAGCACTCTCCAGGAGGTGATAAAGAATCATTTGAAGGTAAAACAAGTGCCACAAGTGTGCAAGGAATTAAGAGAGTACCTGGACGAGCTAAGTCTATTCGCTGGCAGGAATCCTCTGGTAAGCAGTGTGGCTGTATACTGTAATTGATGGTAGTACTGGTGTGTACAGGAGGTAGCTGGATTGAAGGAGGAAGAGGACCTACCATGTGAGGATGACATTGATCCACCTGCAGCTACTGGTGTTGATGCCTCCAGTACCCTCAGTGAGTCACAGCACACACATGTACACAAGTTGTGACAGTGGTACTCCACTATACAGGAATTGATGATCTGTTTGAAGTCCTAAAGAGTTTAAAAGATATCGTCCACTGGAAGAAGCTTGGTCTAGCCCTTGGACTACTTTATCCTACATTGCAGAAAATAGAGAAAGAGCAACGTGAGAAAGTAGATGACTCTAAGATGGAAGTGCTAGCTGCATGGCTGCAGCTAAAGGACAATGTCAGCCAGAAAGGAGTCCCATCTTGGTCAGTGCTGGCATTAGCCCTTGACGAAATAGGAGAGATTCAACTTGCCGATGGTGGGTTAGGGTAGTTGTTGCTGTCCTGTAGTTAGCTATCTCTCTTCATCCAGCCACAAGACAAAAACGAACACGCCCTTGCCATGATGTTTAAAAAAGGAGGAGTCATACATTATGTCGCACACACCTACTTTTATGGTGAATGATGGAACTTGCTGATTTATCTGCAAAGAAACGATCGTTGTCGCACGAAGGCGGCCCGCTAGAAAGCGTCGAACTGAGGAAGGAAACAGCTCTGAGTCTCACCATCACCCTTCTTCTTCACCAGTACTCATACCTGTTCCTACTCGTCCGACTGATCGACAGAGACCATCTCGACCACAGCTTGTCGCTAGTAAAGGGCAGCCCTCCTCCAGCTCTCACACGCAAGGTGTATCTTCTTCTGCTTCATCCAGTTCTCGTGGTCATCCTAAAGAACCTGTTGCACCATGCCCTCAGACACACCCACACATACAGCATCCTGGATTACCACAACAATCTATGTAACTTGCATGAGTATGCCTACATGCTCACTCTTCTCTCTCTCTCTCTCTCTCTCCACAGCCATCCATAATGGCGGTGCTGGACTTATCTCTGGGATGCCAGCCACCATGGAGGACTACGCCAAGCTACAAGCAGCTCAAACTGCTCAATTACAAGAAATGTTCAAATGCAGCGCAGCTGTTCCTATGTCACATGTTCCTACTCAGGATCTAGCCGCCTAGCAGGCACAGCTTGCTATGGGTGCTACAGGTATCCCTTTTGAACAGATCCTGCAACTGCAGCAAATGGCGGCCCTACAGCAGCTGCAGCAGCAACAACAACAACAACAACAACAGCAGACAATGGAAATAATGGCTGCACAAGGCCTAATGCCTCTTGTTCAACCAATGGCATTCCCAATAGCAGCTCCTGACCCATCTGCACTAGGTGAGTATGCTCTGTCCTCTCATTCTCTTGTTACCATTATCACTGTAGCATCGTTGGGTATGTATCCAGCGGCGGCGGCAGCAGCAATGCAACAACAACAGAAAAGATAAAACACGGTCCACCACACTACCAGGTGAGCTACTACACACGATGGAATACCCACACTGATCTGCTTTCTTCTCAAAATTATAGCAAATGAAAATACGAACATTAGATAATAAGACATTTCGCTTGTAGTTTTTAGTAATTCACTTGATTTCCTCTGAACCAAAATTCTCTGTAAAAAACTACATGTATCTTAGTAATTTTTGTTAATTTTTTTGTATGTGTCTCCATTACCATCATCACTATCATCTTGTTGCTTGACCCACACTGCTAACTCTTGTTCTGTTTTGTTAATGTATTATTTTTTGTTCTCTCTAACAATAAAAGTGTTGTGATTGATACAATATTGACAGGATAAGATGCTGGACAGCGCAATAAATAATGCATGAATGGGTTTCATAATTTTTGATGATAGTTTAAGATTTACCTAAGACTGCACCAGAACTCCATAACCAGATTTCGTAAACTCTTATCACGAGCAGTTGCAGACTGACGTGCAGTTTAATAGCCATTTTGCGGTACCAGGTAGTGGAGAGCCTCTGTCTCTCCTTTCCGATGGTGCGCACACAATATTTAGACATGGTTAGGAAGGAACGGCTTTGAATGCTACTGCCTAGCGTGTGTTCTAGCCCACGAAGGAGGTCATTGGTTTTCAGAATAAGCACTAACTCTCGAGGGACTGAGTTCAGTAGTTGAGACAGCTCAGCAAAGTATCTGAAGGCATCGAGTTGAATCAGCTTCTCCTACAAAGGACAAAGATAACAAGTGGAGAGCCGGGTTTGGTACTGCTTACCTCAGTAGCAGTTCTCTCAGTCGATGTTATCCCGCCCTCTATATTCTCCCAGGTACGAGCAGTCACCACACACGCCAGCAGAGGGTACAGCTCTCCTGCGTTCAGCTCTAAGCAGTGTGTCTTAATGGCGGCTATGTCCTTGGTAATGAGAGCCTGCCATAGTCGGCAGTAGGTCAGTCTGAAGCTGTCTGTGAGCTGCTGATACAAGCCATGATCCAGCAACACAACCTCCACTTCAGAGCTGGTGAGGTCTTTCCTCCTCACGAGGACATTCCCGGGATGTGGGTCACAGTGCATGAACCCATGTTGGAATATCATCTCGCTGTACAGCTGACCGAGCTTCTGTGCAATCTACCAACAACAGACACAGGTTACAATACTCAACCACAGCCAATCTACTGACTCGCCTCATCAACAGAGAGGCTCTGTTTCTTGATGTAGTCCAAGTTATCGACGCGTCCACCAGAGCAGTATTCCATCACCAGTACACGTGGAGTGGTCAGCTCATAACACACTCGTGAAACCT
Source organism: Haliclona indistincta (assembly GCA_964017065.1). Classification (NCBI taxonomy): domain Eukaryota; kingdom Metazoa; phylum Porifera; class Demospongiae; order Haplosclerida; family Chalinidae; genus Haliclona; species Haliclona indistincta. The sequence continues at coordinate 7,927,008 of OZ024792.1, forward strand.
GTAAACCAAAGAGAAGCTGTAACATTTCTCACATTGTGCAATCATCACCTTTAAGAATTTGAGATGTTTCAATAACTGAGCAACTGTCTCAATGTTCTTGGCTTCGTGGCGGAAGTTCAGCTCGTCTGGTAAGTTTCGTTGCATCTCTGTCACAAGCCATTTGAACTGGAATCTTGGAAAGAGATGACTTACACACTCGACAAGAAACTGCAAAGAGTGGGTGGAGTGCAGTGAGTGAGTGAGTGAGTGAGGTATCCATATCACTGTACTCACGGTTATAATAGCCATGTCTGAGTAAGCGTTCATCTTGACATCAGGATGCTGTATCTTTACCGCCACCAAGCTACCATCCAGTAGCTTACCAAGATGAACCTGAGCTAGGGAGGCAGCTCCAAGAGGCTCTTCACTCAGGCTAGAGAACACTTCATCAGCTGTAGCAAAGAGAATACATGTACCAGTAAGCAGCTGAGGTTATGATGCAACAGGATTTTAATTCAAAATCGAAGTGTGCTTCAATGCAACGCTACAATATTCCACTTTTCACGAACTGACCTGGTTTCCCCAGCTCATCCTTCAGCAAGTTCTTCAGTAATGGTAGAGGTGTCTCTGGTGCAGTGCGGTGGAACAGCTTGAAGGTGTTGACATACTCGGGAGGCAGCAGGTAGTCCATTGAACCAACATGCTGTCCCACCTTGATGAATAGAGCACCATTCTTAGTACACATCTCTCTCAGACGATGAGCTGAACGAATATGCACCTTAGCAATTAGCCTCGCCTCCAGGCCACTCCCCCAAAGCTGAGAGATGGCCTGGTACAGACTGTCTGCGCATGCTCCAAAATTACACCAAAACTGGTGTAATTAGTAAAACACCGTGTACGTTCCGTGAATTTGTTCGCGCACGTTTAGATATACGTCCGTTCCATTTTACATCAACAATGACTAGCGCTGCTGTTACTGCTACCGATACCTTCAAAGACCCTTTAAATATGCTCTTGGGAGAGTTGGCAAAGCTGGAATGGTGCTGCTCGTACGCGATATTACAGCACCGCAGGCTGTGTTGTCTGGCGCCATATAGCTGTAATATCGCGTACGAGCAGTGCTCGGCGAAAACATCGCCTGGATTCCTGCACAGATGGCAGATGAGCATGCTCGAGCAGTTTTAGCTTCGTACCTTTCGCACAACTAAAGAAAGAGTGTATACAATCAATCGTGCTTAGTCTTCACAGGGCGAGTTCGTAGCTCCGCGATGGCTAACACTGCATTGCTGAAATTTGCTATATTCGATGCCTATCAATAGGCAAGCAAACTGCACGCAGCGACTCTGTCTGCACGAATGCCCATGGCTAGGAAAATACAGCTACTTGCAAAAGTCATGAATATAATTAATTCTCCAGCTTAATTATTATCAGTGAAGATATTGCGCGCATGCGCAGACAGTCTGTACCAGGCTATATTAGTATGATATCTAGCCTGGAGGCGAGGCTACTTAGCAATGGACAACATCATTGCATAAGGAGTATCAATATTACAAGTTGTTATGCAACTATTAGCTAGGCATAGCATGCGGCTGTAGACTCACCTCTGATTTGACCTTCTCGTACTCCTCTGTGTCTGGTTTAACACGCGACAGAGACCACTTGTAGTCTACACTCACGGCAGCAGTCTAAGCAGACGGGGTTAGGATAGGTCAGCAATGCACTAGTGGCTCACCGCATACAGAGCTCTTCCAAACCGAACCATTCGTAGTGACCTCCACCAGCGGCTATCACTGTACACTCTGTCAGCTGTGTACAGAGCACCAGCTGTTAACAGCAGTCCTCCCATAGCCAGCCGCCCGTATCCAGCCAGTCGTCTCATAGTGCTCCTGCCCATTGCATGCAGCTCCAGAGTACGAGTCGAAGTCCAGCGTCGACAGGGCGTGGCTAAAAGGTGTCAGTCAATATTAATTTTCATTGCACAGATAATTAAAAGCTTGCGGTATTTTGAATCTTCATTCTTCAAGCAGCAGCTAGGGCGTATCTCAGATGTTCCGAGCTCAGAGCAATATGAGCGACTCGTATAGGCGACGTGAATGTATAGAAGCGTTTAAAAGTGGTAACGAAGAGTCATCGAAGAATGCGCTGTCCCGAATACGTCGTGATCTAGTCGGCAGTACGTGGAAGCTAAGTTAGATTTTCGGACGTGGAATGGAATACTGTCTGTCTCCTTGCTCCACCTTGCTGCACACAACGGCTGGAAGAATATGGCTGTCCTCTTAGTCAAGAAATTCGAGTGTCCTGTCCACTGTCAAGACGATCAGGGTCACATCCCGCTCCACTATGCCGCTAACTATGGCCACTTCGAGGTAGTTGAATATCTTGCTTCTCTTTATGACCCTACAGAGAAGAATAAGCATGGGTCGACACCACTTCACTTTGCTTGTAGTAATGGTCACCTCAAAACTGTTCGATATATGATTGAAGAGGTATCATGCAACCCATCATGTACAGACGAGTCTGGCAGTACACCACTTCACTATGCCTGCAGTAATGGTCACCTCAACATTGCTCAGTACCTCATCAGTGAGGCACACTGTGACCCATCATGTACTGATAAATCTGACAGTACACCACTTCACTATGCTTGCAGTAATGGTCGTTTTGGCATTGTCAAATACCTCATCGTAGAGGAAGGCTGTGATCCATCATTAAAGAACAAGTACGGCAGTACACCACTTCACCTAGCTGGTCATCTTGATATCACCCAATACCTTGTCAAAGAGAAACACTGTGATCCATCATGTACTGATAACTCTGGTTTTACACCACTTCATCATGCCTGTAGCAATGGCCATCTTGATATTGCCCAATACCTCATTAGAGAGAAACACTGTGATGCATCATGTACAGACAACTTGGGCAGTACACCGCTTCATCATGCTTGCAGTAATGGTCATCTTGACATTGCCAAGTACCTCATCAGTGAGGCACAATGTGATCCATCATGCAGAGACAATGATGGCAGTACACCGCTTCATCGTGCTTGTTTTAAAACTCATCACGAAATTGTTCGCTACCTGTTATCAACAGGGAGAGTCGACCCGTTAGCCAAAAATAATATAGGCCGTACTCCATTTACCTATGCTACTGGCAAGTATGATATAGTCAGGTTATTACTGCCATTTGTTAAGCATAACAGAGTCTACAGAGAATTTCCGGTGCATACATTTGCTAAAATGATTCTAGTAGGAGACAGTGGAGCTGGCAAGACTACAGTAACTGAACATATCAAACTAATAGTTAGTAACTCTACGGCTGAGTTAGTAGGTGAAGTCGAATGCTTGACAGCAGGAATCATCCCACATCAAGTCAAGAATGAGCAAGGCATTAACTTTGTCATCTATGATTTCGCTGGTCAACTGGAGTATTATTCAAGTCACGCTGCCATTCTTGAGCAAGTGATGTGTAAATCAGCAGCGCTGTTTCTCTGTTTAATAGATCTGAGTAAGAGCAATGAGGACATCTGCCAGTCACTCCATTACTGGATAACTTTTATAGAGAATGCCTGCAACATGATCGAGGGCAAATCTCACGTGGTAATCATAGGTAGCCATGCTGACCTGGTCAAACAAAATGAGTTAGAGGTGAAGAGTTCACTGCTGAAGAAGATAGCTCACCATAGAATGGAAAACATGAAGCATCAACAATATACTGGATACCTTAGCATGGATTGTCGCTGTGTAAACACTGATGTTTCTCCTCAACTGATCTCATTGGTCAATGAAAGCCACACAGCTATTACAACCAGTCAACCATCCATCAATGTTTATTGTCACGTTCTCTATGCATTCTTGCACAGTAAACTGGAACCAGTAGGCTGTACACTAGACCATCTCATCTCTTTGTTCTCTAAGGACAATGATTCCTCTCTCACTGCAGATAGATCACTATTAACAGAGCGACTTACTATTCTCAGCGATAAAGGTCTCATCGTCTTCATAAAACATCATCCATCCAGCTGGATCATAGAAAAGACAGAAGCATTGCTAAAGGAAATCAATGGACCACTGTTTGCCCCTGACCACTTCAAGGAGCATCGTGATCTTGCCAGCAACACTGGCATAGTAACCGTCTCTAAACTTCGCGAAGTGTTTCCTGAGCACAGTTCAGAAATGCTTGTGGGATTTCTCACATCATTGAAGTTCTGTCAACCAGTGGATCCATCAGAGCTGGAGAATACCAACCTTGCTACCCGGCGCACTCCAGAAGAAGATCAGTTCCTCTTTTTTCCTGGTCTTATATCATCAGAGAGACCACCGGATCTTGCTCCAAGTTTTGAATTTGGCTGGTGTCTTGGTTGTCAAAATCCTGAGCATTTCTTTGGTTCTCACTTTCTTACTCTGCTTTTACTCTCTGTTGCGTACAGATACCCTTTGTCAATTCGACGCTTTTCTTCACCTCACCACCGAAGGTGCATTGTCTGGAGGAATGGCATCTCTTGGACAGATTCCGACAACATTACAACACTCGTTGAGCTCATCAGTAATGACCAGTGGGTAGTAGTTGCCATGTCATCCAGCAAGGACAGACCAATGGAGCATGCCAAGCTTCGCAGCTCACTCGTTAGTCTTGTTCTCAATCTTCATCAAAAGCAATCTCCAAATCTTGAAGTATGTGACTACCTTATTTCTCCCAGTCTGGTCAAACAGTATCCTTTCAACGACCTGCCCAGTACTGAACTATTTGACATTCAAGATGTGGCTGTGTCCATTCTTCAACGTAAACCCTCGATTCCCAGTCAAAGCGAACATTGTATTGGTCGTTTCCCAAAACAGTCACTACCCTTAGAGCCATACCACCTCCTCAGCCCCTCCTCTGTCTGTGACTTGTTTAACATCAATATGACTGACCAGCTAGTTCCGAGCACTCTCCAGGAAGTGATAAAGAATAATTTGAAGGTAAAAAAAGTGCCACAAGTGTACAAGGAATTAAAAGAGTGCCTGGACAAGCTAAGTCTATTCGCTGGCAGGAATCCTCTGGTAAGCAGTGTGGCTGTACTGTAATTGATGGTAGTACTGGTGTGTACAGGAGGTGGCAGGATTGAAGGAGAAAGACCTACCAAGTGAGGATGACATTGATCCACCTGCATCTGCAGATACTGGTGTTGATGCCTCCAGTACCCTCAGTGAGTCACAGCACACACATGTACACAAGTAGTGAGATACGCTCTTTTAATAATTTCACTTCAGATTTAGATAGTGGGTATAGTGAAGAGAACAACGAATCACAGCACATTGCTAGAACCAAAGTATCTACACAAAGTAGCACTGAACAAACAAAGGTATGATTTATTGTAGAACAAGATTACAGCCCAGGGGGATTATGTTCTATCGTGATTTTTTAATGTATGCATGCAAGTCAGGATTTTTGGAGCAGGTCAACAACAAAGATAAAATCACATAATTATAATTATTTTGCAAATTTATGCGTAATGTTAAGACACTAAGATGGTGGGTTTGGGTTGTGCTGTACTTCAGTAGTTAAAGGCAACAACAGTCCGCTAATACCGTAAAGCTGGCTTCTTTCGCTCGTGTTTAATATTCGCAAACAAAACAATTAAATTTTGTGAAATTAAGCCTAGCAAACTTTGTATTGCTCGAAATTTATGTCTCACTATGTGTGCAGTAAAATATCCAGCCTTATACGGTAATGTCTAGAATCTAGATGTGCTTAAAATTTACAATAGCAAAATAATTATGTGCCTAAAAGTGATTTGGGATATACAAGTATCACATTTTTGTATAGGTTGATACCGTTTCAATTGGAGTTCAATTTAACTATTTGGTTCCTATGTCAGGTAAATAATAATAATCTATCTGATACTTTTATTTACAATTTTTAATTCATTAGCTAACCTTCGTGGAGTCAAAGTTATTGGTGAAAAATTGTTTGTTATTAATGGAGCATATTCTCAGTTACTAGAGTGGGAGGAGTATGGATTTAGAATACAGGTGCCTGCTGGTGCATTTTCTGGGCAGTGTGACATTGCTTTGAAGGCAATTGTCTCTGGACAGTTTGAGCTTCCTAAAGAGACAGAACTGGTTAGCGTACTCTATGCCATTGCTGCATCAAGGACTCTTGAAAAACCTGTTTGTGTTGAAATTGAGCACTGTGTGAAATTAGAGAATGAACAGGATTGCAAATGTTTGTGTTTTGGAGTTGCTATGTGTAACCAAGAGATCCTTCCATATACTTTTGAAATACTCAAAGATGGAGCCTTTTCACCATGCCAAAAGTTCGGGAACATTTATCGCAAAAGTTTTTCCATTCTTGGTATATTTAAGCGATTAATTCCTTATACGGACACAAGTTCTTCACAATCAGAAGCTGATACCTATGAAGAGTTACAAACTGATTCAGAAGTTGATGACGATGAACAGTTACAAACTGATTCAGAAGTTGATGACGATGAACAGTTACAAACTGATGATTTACACAGCAAGACAGCTGCAAGTGATCCTATAAATGACACTGAATTTGAAAAAGAAGTACAGTCTTCAAATCAAAGTCAGAAAGACCTCGAATTAGTGTCTGCTGCTGAACCTGAAGTATTAGGTAAATGATAATCATCTTTGAAGCTTGCACATAATAATTAATTTCTCCGTCCAAGGTCCAGTGAACCAGTATGTAGCACAAGTGTTTCTTGAGTATCGAGGTGTACGGAATTTTAGCTGGAAATTTGCTGTTGTTAAGGATCTTGTGGGATTAACTACTGTGAGACTGTTTAGTTACTAAAAATAATAGTAAGAGTTATTATCATACAGTTTGTGAAAGAAAACCACAATGATTGGCAAGAAAGAGTTAGTTTTAAGTTTGAATTTACTAGCAGCAGTTTGGAATTAGACCTGCCTGAAGAACAAATTATCAATGGATGGTCAATAGATCCTGAGACATACCCTTGTGTGGTACGTTAAAACAAAATATTCAATGCTAGAATAAGAGTCACCTGACTTATCACATACCTTTTTCAGATACGTCAAGTTGATGTGGACAGTTTTTTGGATAATCCTCCTTTGCCTTGTTGTGAAGTGACTGTTGTAGCCAAGGCTGGTGAAGGCACTGCTGAGCACCTCCATTGCTTGGTGCCTATTTTGAACATAGACCCCAGTCGAAAGGTTTCCATTCAGTGCTCACTATTGATTCCAATTAGCAACCCACTAAGTGAGTATTCTATTTTTGTTGCTTATGTGCATGTGACAACATTGGCCACAAGGTACCCAATGACCATTGCACAATGGGTATAGTTTAATTATTAACCTTAGAGTCTCCCATAATAATTAATTTTATCAATCACACAGGTTCAAGAAGTGGACACAGTGGCCAACCACATCAAGGTTATAACTTGCAATTTTAATGAGCTCATCATTAATTTCATTTGCATCTTGAAAAAGAATAATTATTATGCATAAAACTGTAAAATAAATGATTGATCCATAGTGTGAAGGATGTAGGTGTCCATCATGGCGACAGCCTTGCTGTAGCCGTTTGGATTTTGCATAATAGTATATTTTCCTGATTTGAAAATGATCTATTTTTACAGAAAAGCTCCTTAGAGAACCTACAACACGAGATCTACTCAATAAAGTATCTGCTAAAGCCTCGGACAAGTGGGAACTAATAGGAATTCAACTATATGTAGATGACCATCAATTGGAAAGTATAAGAGATAGCACTACAAATGTTTATCAACGTCATCAGAAGATTTTTCGCTTATGGAAAAACCAAGTCACTGCTCCTTACACGTGGTCTACGATCATTGATGTTCTGAGATGTGAAGTTGTAGGAGAAGCCCATCTAGCAGATGAGCTGGAATCATGGGTACAATCACAACCATGAATAATTTGTACTAGTAACTACATATGTATTAAATTTTAGTAAAAGTTTTGTGTGAACGATACAATAATGATGCTGGACACCAGCTGCCAGAAATAAATAATAATAATAATGCATGTATGCAGAATTTCATATTTGCTGTTGTTCGATGATTTAAAAAAATTTACCTAAAAACTCCATAACCAGATTTCGTAAACTCTTATCATGAGCAGTTGTAGACTGACGTGGAGCTTAATAGCCATTTTGTGGTACCAGGTAGTGGAGAGCCTCTGTCTCTCCTTTCCGATGGTGCGTACACAGTATTTGGACATGGTTAGGAAGGAACGGCTTTGAATGCTACTGCCTAGCGTGTGTTCTAGCCCACGAAGGAGGTCATTGGTTTTCAGAATAAGCACTAACTCTCGAGGGACTGAGTTCAGTAGTTGAGACAGCTCGGCAAAGTATCTGAAGGCATCGAGTTGAATCAGCTTCTCCTACAGAGGACAAAGATAACAAGTGGAGAGCAGGGTTTGGTACTGCTTACCTCAGTAGCTGTTCTCTCAGTGGATGTTATCCCGCCCTCTATATTCTCCCAGGTACGAGCAGTCACCACACACGCCAGCAGAGGGTACAGCTCTCCTGCGTTCAGCTCTAAGCAGTGTGTCTTAATGGCGGCTATGTCCTTGGTAATGAGAGCCTGCCATAGTCGGCAGTAGGTCAGTCTGAAGCTGTCTGTGAGCTGCTGATACAAGCCATGATCCAGCAACACAACCTCCACTTCAGAGCTGGTGAGGTCTTTCCTCCTCACGAGGACATTGCCAGGATGAGGGTCACAGTGCATGAAGCCATGTTGGAATATCATCTCACTGTACAGCTGACCGAGCTTCTGTGCAATCTACCAACAACAGACACAGGTTACAATACTCAACCACAGCCAATCTACTGACTCACCTCATCAACAGAGAGGCTCTGTTTCTTGATGTAGTCCAAGTTATCGACGCGTCCACCAGAGCAGTATTCCATCACCAGTACACGCGGAGTGATCAGCTCATAGCACACTCGTGGAACCTATAAACAAAAGAGAAGCTTTAACATTTCTTACATTGTGCAATCATCACCTTTAGGAATTTGAGATGCTTCGATAACTGAGCAACTGTCTCTATGTTCTTGGCTTCGTGGCGGAAGTTCAGCTCGTCTGGTAAGTTTCGCTGCATCTCTGTCACAAGCCATTTGAACTGGAATCTTGGAAAGAGACGACTTACACACTCGACAAGAAACTGCAAAGAGTGGGTGGAGTGCAGTCAGTGAGTGAGTGGGTGGGTGGGTGCAATGAGTGAGTGAGTGAGTGAGTGAGTGAGTGAGGTATCCATAATATCACTGTACTCACGGTTATAATAGCCATGTCTGAGTAAGCGTTCATCTTGACATCAGGATGCTGTATCTTTACCGCCACCAAGCTACCATCCAGTAGCTTACCAAGATGAACCTGAGCTAGGGAGGCAGCTCCAAGAGGCTCTTCACTCAGACTAGAGAACACTTCATCAGCTGTAGCAAAGAGAATACATGTACCAGTAAGCAGCTGAGGTTATGATGCAACAGGATTTTAATTCAAAATCGAAGTGTGCTTCAATGCAACGCTACAATATTCCACTTTTCACGAACTGACCTGGTTTCCCCAGCTCATCCTTCAGCACATTCTTCAGTAATGGTAGAGGTGTCTCTGGTGCAGTGCGGTGGAACAGCTTGAAGGTGTTGACATACTCTGGAGGCAGCAGGTAGTCCATTGAACCAACATGCTGTCCCACCTTGATGAATAGAGCACCATTCTTAGTACACATGTCTCTCAGACGATGAGCTGAACGAATATGCACCTTAGCAATGGACAACATCATTGCATAAGGAGTATCAATATAATTACAATTTGTTATGCAACTATTAGCTAGGCATAGCATGCTGCTGTAGACTCACCTCTGATTTGACCTTCTCGTACTCCTCTGTGTCTGGTTTAACACGCGAAAGAGACCACTTGTAGTCTACACTCACGGCAGCAGTCTAGGCAGACGGGGTTAGGATAGGTGCAGCAATGCACTAGCTAGCTGGCTCACCGCATACAGAGCTCTTCCAAATCGAACCATTCGTAGTGACCTCCACCAGCGGCTATCACTGTACACTCTGTCAGCTGTGTACAGAGCACCAGCTGTTAACAGCAGTCCTCCCATAGCCAGCCGCCCGTATCCAGCCAGTCGTCTCATAGTGCTCCTGCCCATTGCATGCAGCTAGCTAGCGCGCTCCAGCGTCGACAGGGCGTGGCTAAAAGGTGTCAGTCAATATTTTTCATTGCGCCGATAATTAAAAGCTTGCGGTATTTTGTCTTCATTCTTGGCAGTGGTCAGGGCGTATCTCAGATGTTCAGAGCTCAGAGCAGCGACTCGTCTTGGCGGCGTGAATGCATAGAAGCGTTTAAAAATAAGGACAAACATTTAGCGAAGAATGTGCTGTCCCGAATACGTCGTGATCTAGTCTGCAGTACAAAGGCTAAGTTAGATTTTCGGACGTGGAATGGAATACAGTCTGTCTCCTTGCTCCACCTTGCTGCACACAACGGCTGGAAAGGTATGGCTGTCCTCTTAGTCAAGAAATTCGAGTGTCCTGTCCACTGTCAAGACGATCAGGGTCACATCCCGTTGCACTATGCCGCTAACTATGGCCACTTCGAGGTAGTTGAATATCTTGCTTCTCTTTATGACCCTACAGAGAAGAATAAGCATGGGTCGACACCACTTCACTTTGCTTGTAGTAATGGTCACCTCAAAACTGTTCGATATATGATCAAAGAGGTATCATGCAACCCATCATGTACAGACGAGTCTGGCAGTACACCACTTCACTATGCCAGCAGTAATGGTCACCTCAACATTGCTCAGTACCTCATCAGTGAGGCACACTGTGACCCATCATGTACTGATAAATCTGACAGTACACCACTTCACTATGCTTGCAGTAATGGTCGTTTTGGCATTGTCAAATACCTCATCGTAGAGGAAGGCTGTGATCCATCATTAAAGAACAAGTATGGCAGTACACCACTTCACCTTGCTAGTCATCTTGATATCACCCAATACCTTGTCAAAGAGAAACACTGTGATCCATCATGTACTGATAACTCTGGTTTTACACCACTTCATCATGCCTGTAGCAATGGCCATCTTGATATTGCCCAATACCTCATTAGAGAGAAACACTGTGATCCATTACGTACTGACAACTCGGGCAGTACACCGCTTCATCATGCTTGCAGTAATGGTCATCTTGACATTGCCAAGTACCTCATCAGTGAGGCACAATGCGATCCATCATGCAGAGACAATGATGGCAGTACACCGCTTCATCGTGCTTGTTTTAAAACTCATCATGAAATTGTTCGCTACCTGTTATCAACAGGAAGAATTGACCCGTTAGCCAAAAATAATATAGGCCGTACTCCATTTACCTATGCTACTGGCAAGTATGATATAGTCAGGTTATTTATGCCATTGTTAGAATGCCAGAATGAATATCCAGTGCACACTTATGGTAAAATGATTCTAGTAGGAGACAGTGGAGCTGGCAAGACTACAGTAACTGAACATATCAAACTATTAGTTAGTAAATCTACGGCTGAGTCTGTAGGTAAAGTCGAATGCTTAACAGCAGGTATTATCCCACATCAAGTCAAGATTGAGAAAGGCAACTTTGTCATCTATGACTTTGCTGGTCAACAGGAGTATTATTCAAGTCACGCCGCCATTCTTGAGCAAGTGATGTGTAAATCAGCAGCGCTGTTTCTCTGTTTAATAGACCTGAGTAAGAGCAATGAGGGCATCTGCCAGTCACTCCATTACTGGATAACTTTCATAGAGAATGCCTGCAACACGATCGAGAGTGAATCGCACGTGGTAATCATAGGTAGCCATGCTGACCTGATCACTGAACCAGATGAGATAGAAGCGAAGAGTTCACTGCTGAAGAAGATAGCTGAAAAGAGAATGAAAAACATGAAGCATCAACAATATACTGGATACCTTAGCATGGATTGTCGCTGTGTAAACACTGATGTTTCTCCTCAACTGATCTCATTGGTCAATGAAAGCCACAAAGCTATTACAGCCAGTCAACCGTCCATCAATGTTTATTGTCACGTTCTCTATGCATTCTTGCACAGTAAACTGGAACTAGTAGGCTGTACATTAGACCATCTCATCTCTTTGTTATCTAAGGAAAATGATTCCTCTCTCACTACAGATAGATCACTATTAACAGAGCGACTTACTATTCTCAGCGATAAAGGTCTAATCGTCTTTATACAACATCATCTGAGTCAATCCAGCTGGGTCATAGAAAAGACGGAAGCATTGCTAAAGGAAATCAATGGAACACTGTTTGCCCCTGACCACTTCAAGGAACATCGTGATCTTGCCAGCAACACTGGCATAGTAACCATCTCTAAACTTCACGAAGAGTTTCCAAAGCACAGTTCAGAAATGCTTGTGGGATTTCTCACATCATTAAAGTTCTGTCAACCAGTAGATCCATCAGAGCTAGAGAATACCAACCTTGCTACTTGTATTCCAGAGGATCAGTTCCTCTTCTTTCCTGGTCTTGTATCATCAGAGAGACCACCAAATCTTGCTCAAAGTCTTGAGTTTGGCTGGTGTCTTGGTTGTCGAAATCCTGAGTATTTCTTTGGTTCCCGCTTTCTTCATCTGCTTCTACTCTCTGCTGCGTATAGATACCCTTTGTCAAATCGACGGTCTCATTCACCTCTCCAGCGAAGATGCATTGTCTGGAGGAATGGCATCTCTTGGACAGATTCCGACAACATTACAACACTCGTTGAACTCATCAGTAATAACCAGTGGGTAGTAGTTGCCATGTCATCCAGCAAGGACAGACCAATGGAGCATGCCAAGCGTCGCAGTTCACTCGTTAGTCTTGTTCTCAATCTTCATCAAAAGCAATCTCCAAATCTTGAAGTGTGTGACTACCTTATTTCTCCCGGTCTGGTCCTAAAGTATCCTTTCAACGACCTGCCCAATGCTGACCTATTTGACATCCAGGATGTAGCTAAGTCTATTCTTTGTCGAAAGCCGTTTATTTCCAGTCAAAGTGAACGTTGTATCGGTCGCCTCCCAACGCAGTCACTACCCTTAGAGCCATACCACCTCCTCAGCCCCTCCTCTGTCTGTGACTTGTTTAACATGGCTGACCAGCCAGTTCCAAGCACTCTCCAGAAAATGATAAAGAATCAGTTGAAGGTAAAACAGGTGCCACAAGTGTACAAGGAAGTAAGAGAGTGCCTGGACAAGCTAAGTTTATTCGCTGGCAGGAATCCTCTGGTAAGCTGTGTGGCTGTATACTGTAATTGATGGTAGTACTGGTGTGTACAGGAGGTGGCTGGATTGAAGGAGGATGACCTACCAAGTGAGGATGACATTGATCCACCTGCATCTGCAGCTACTTGCGTTGATGCCTCCAGTACCCTCAGTGAGTCACAGCACACACATGTACACAAGTTGTGACAGTGGTACTCCACTATACAGGTATTGATGACCTGTTTGAAGTAAAGATGAAGTTGAAGAATCTCAATGACTGGCAGTCTCTAGGTCTAGCCCTGGGTCTCCTTTACCCCTCACTGAAGAAGATAGATGAAGATCAACGTGGAAAGACGGATAAGTGCATAATGGAGATGCTGGTTGCGTGGCTAAATCAACAAGACAACGTCTGTCAAAAAGGAGTCCCATCTTGGTCAGTGTTGAAAGCAGCCCTCAACAAAATAGGAGAGATTCAACTTGCCGATGGTGGGTTAGAGTAGTTGTTGCTGTCCTGTTGTTTCAGTTATCTCTCTCTTATGCAGACATCCCGCCAGTATAGAATGCTCGATAGAATGCCGCCTGCCGCCGCCTGCCAACAAAGACATCAAAATTTCAAAAAAATTGTTTATTAAAAGGAGGAGTCGAGTCACACGTTATGCACACACCCACTTCCATGGTGACATGATACGATGGAACTTGCTGACTTATCTGCATCTGCAAAGAAACGATCTTTGTCGCACGAAGGCGGCCCGCTAGAAAGGGTCGAACTGAAGAGTAACTGCGTGACGTTAGGAGAGATCATTGGCACTGGCACATTCAGCACGGTGCACGAAGTGAACGTCTTGTTCCCTTGCTCGTCACAGCCCACCAGATGTGCAGCCAAACGATTACGAGTAGGGAGAGATGAGCGGCTTCATTATAAGCGACTGGAGTTGGTTTGCAAGACTCTATGGCAGCCAGGGCGTCAAAAAGTCGGGCACCCCAACCTGGTCAGATTCGAGGGTGTGTGGTTCTCCTCTAGAGCTGATCTTCCTCAACTGATTTATGAGAAGATGGACACGTGTCTAGCTGAGTTCTTGAAAACCAATAGAGAGCAATCAGCTCTTTTACTGATTCTACGAGGTGTCTTCAGCGGTCTCGAGTTCCTGCATCATTTTGAGAAACCAGTGGTTCACGGAGATCTCACTGCAAACAGTATTTTCATCAACGAAAATGGCTTGGTTGCTAAGATAGGTGATCTGGGTGTGTGTGAAATCCTGGGCAAAGGTGTCTGCCCTTCTCGATCAACTAGCAGTTACAAATCTCCTGAGTCATACAAGAGCGATCACGTCCCACAAGTCACAGACGATATCTACTCCAGTGGAGTTCTAATGATTCATACACTACAGCAGGAATACCCAGAGTCACAGAGCCAGCCTGACGACCCCGAGCGATTCTCTGCCTACATAGAACAGCTCAAGACACACCCCCTCCATGCTTACATTGTAGCATGTTTGAAAACTCCCAGTGAGCGACCATCTACCGCTGACATTCTTGAAGCAGTTGATAGTACTGTCTCTAGCTATGATGATGCAAGTGGACATTATGAGATGACCTCTTCGCCGCAAGCAGCAAATAGTTACGATGAGAGAACAGCTTCATTGCAAGTAGCAGCGGTGAGCCAGCACATGCTGAAAGCTAGCTGTTTTCACAGTTAAAATATTCATTGATTGATAACACATGATTATTCTAGCTATCAATATACATGTATTATTCTAGCTATCAATATACATGTATTATTCTAGCTATCAATATACATGTATTATTCTAGCTATCAATATACATGTATTATTCTAGCTATCAATATACATGTATTATTCTAGCTATCAACATACATGTATTATTCTAGCTATCAACATACATGTATTATTCTAGCTATCAACATACATGTATTATTCTAGCTATCAACATACATGTATTATTCTAGCTATCAATATACATGTATTATTCTAGCTATCAATTTACATGTATTATACTAGTAGATATTACAGTAGATATTAGAGGTCAGCATGTATTGGATAGATAATGGAACTAGCAACCATGTTTGTTATGATAATAACAGATATACTTTTAGTCATTGTTTATTCAATTGTATTTGCCAGTAAGTTACATGTACTCCTGGTTATAGGATCAACCTCAAGTCCGAGAGAAGCTGAAGAAGAAAGTGAAGGACAACAAGGCATTGACGATCCTTATCACGGGGAAGACTGGTAGTGGCAAGTCTTCTCTTATCAATGGCTTGGTCGGCAAGATAGTTACCGTTGAGGGAGAAGAGCTGACCGCTGCTACTCAGCACGTTAGTGGATATGGCTTTTGTGTTAGAGATGTGAAGTTTCTAGTGGTTGATTCACCTGGTCTACAGGATCTGGAGCAGGATGACACAGAGACTCTGGACACCATCAAGCGAGAGCTGGTCAAAGTGAGCTCTTCGTTCGATCTTGTCATATACTGCATTGATATGACCAACAAACGTGTTGATGGTTCTGAGAGACGGGCTATCATCCATCTCACTGAGTGCTTTGGTGAGCGTGTCTGGGAGAATGCCGTGTTCACACTCACTTTTGCTAACAAGGTAGAACAGCCGCCAGGCTACAAAGGAAAGCTTGTTGAATTCTTTAAAAAAAGACAGAAGGATTTCAAGAAGCTACTGGAGGACACTCTCATCAAAGCAAATGTCTCTGAGAAAGTGGCGGAAAAGGTACCAGTGATACCAGCTGGGTATTGGAGACCAGTTGAGACGATACCTAACCCATGGAAACTACCTGATAGAGATGATTGGTTCAATAATTTCTGGCTAGTCTGTGCTCTCAGAATGGAAGACTCCGCCACTAATGCACTGTTCAAGTCGCAAGGGATACGTGTAAAAAATGAGCCTTTGACAGAGACTGACATGGCAGGAACAGCAGTAGAGAGACGGATCTTTGTACCAAAAGAATATACCTCGTCAGAAACTATAGCAATTCACAGAGAAAAACTGGTCGGTGGTCTTGCTGCTGGATCTGTGATTGGAGCTATCGTTGGGGCTGTGATTGGTCTTCCAGGAGGACCCCTGGGCATGACTATCACAGGTACAGCTTGTGGTGTTGCAGGCGCTGTGATTGGAGGGGTGGTTGCAGCTGGAGTGTCTAATCTGAGAAGAGAACATTTTGGCATGTCATCATCTCCTGAATCATCATCATCTCATGGACATGACGAGACACCATCTCGATTACAGTCACAAACCAGTATTCAATGATGTGTTACATTATTTTTACGGTGTGTAAAATTTCTGATTTTAATTTTGTAAACATGTACATGTACTGATTATTATTCTTTGCAAAGAGCTGGTTACAAGGCTATTGAATGAAATAAGTTACTTACAAAAACCTAATGTTTCTAGAATTATATGCCTCTACATTTGAGACGATACCTATCCCAGAGACAGATCTTTGTACTGCTAGAATATATACTCCATCAGAGAGAATAGAAATTCCTAAAGGTCTTGCTGCTGGATCGCTCGTTGGAGCAGGCATTAGGATTCTGCATGGGCATCATTCCTGGAGTGGGATGGCAGCATAGTGGGTGCAGCAGGTGCTGTGATTGGCGGATCACTTGCAGCTGGACTATCCGGTACCACAACATGTCACCACAATACGCCACCATATCATCATTAATTTTGAATACTCTTGATTGAGGAAAGAGAATGAGATCTTAAAGTATGATAAGCAACGAAAGAATGATGTATCAGCTTCATGTTTTGTCCTCTGAAGAGGAGAAAGTGATATGGTTTGTAGAAATCTGAATAAATGAATAATTACTATAATAATTATTTAATCAAAGAGTATTATTAATTTTAATTATTTAATCAAAGAGTATTATTAATTTTTGACAAATTTTGTACTTATTTTTCAGAACATGTGACTAATAATTTCACATGCATGGAGCTTGCTGACTTGAAACGGTCTTTGTCGCACATTGAACTGGTGTTCGAGAGCCACTGCGTGACGTTAGGAAAGAACATTGGTTCTGGCTCATTCAGCACAGCGCACGAAGTGAACGTCTACTTCGATCCTTCATCGTCAAAGCCTACACTATGTACTGCCAAACAATTACTAGTAGAGCTGAATCAGCGGGTTTACTACAAGCGATTGGAGTCGGTTTGCAAGGCTCTATGGAAACCAGGACAACATAAAGTCGAGCACCCCAACCTAGTCGGATTCGGAGGTGTGTGGTTCTCCTCTAGAGCTTACCCGCGAGCTGACCTCCCTCTACTAATTTATGAGAAGATGGACACTTGTCTAGCCAAGTTCTTGAAAACCGACATAGAGCAATCGGTGCTTGTGGGGATTCTAAGAGGAGTCTTCTGCGGTCTCGAATACTTGCATCACAAACAAGTGGTTCACGGACATCTCACTGCAAACAGTATTTTCATCAACGAAAATGGCTTAGTTGCTAAGATAGGTGATCTGGGTGTGTGTGAAATCCTGGGCAAAGGTGTCTGCCCCTCTCGATCAACTAGCAGTTACAAATCTCCTGAGTCACACAAGAGCGATCACGTCCCACAAGTCACAGACGATATCTACTCCAGTGGAGTTC
Organism: Haliclona indistincta; assembly: GCA_964017065.1. Classification (NCBI taxonomy): domain Eukaryota; kingdom Metazoa; phylum Porifera; class Demospongiae; order Haplosclerida; family Chalinidae; genus Haliclona; species Haliclona indistincta. The sequence continues at coordinate 7,944,824 of OZ024792.1, forward strand.
TGATGATTCATACACTACTGCAGAAATACCCAGAGTCACAGAGCCAGCCTGACGACCCTAAACGATTCTCTGCCTACATAGAACAGCTCAAGACACACCCCCTCCATGCTTACATTGTAGCATGTTTGAAGAAACCTGGAGAGCGTCCATCAGCTGGCGAAATTCTCACAGCAGTTGATAAGTCTGTCTCTAGCTATAATGGTGCTGATGAGATGACAGCTTCATTACAAGTAGCAGCGGTGAGCCAGCACATGCTGAAAGCTGTTTCACATTTATGCAAAAAAATATTATAGTTAAAATATTCATTCAATATACATGTATAGCACGCTCATACCTAATACACTAACTAAGCTCAGCATGTATTGGATAGATAACGTAACTTAGCAACCATGTTTGGATTATGATAATTTGTTGATTACTTACAATTGTAATAGACCGTATAAACATAGCTCCGGCGTGAACTCTCACCTCGTTCAGATTTTGATTTTACCCCATTTCAGCTCATTCCAATTGGTTAGAAAAAGCTGCAATAACTACGACAAACAGCGTTGTAGCGACAATCTGACTGCTCCTATCGTCATTTCTACTATCCAGAAAACTGTTATAGACGTCGATTTTTCAAAAAGCGCATTGCTTTTGCTGCCGAGTTGCAAAGCGATGCTTTTTCGAGTTGTGTAATAGTTTTATCTTATGACGTATACAATGACGTACGTCAAATCATAGAGACAATGTACGGATATATACGGGTATTATATCCGTATACTGTATTTATGATTTGACGTGTCATTTATACGTCATAGATAAGGCAAAGATGACCAGAAGCGGCGAGTGCTGCTGCTATCAGGTCGCCATATTCGAGAACAGTGTAAGCTACTGTCACGATTGAAACGCTGAGGTTAGTGAAGGTACCTACTAAAGGTTAGTGAAGCGAAGGTACCTACAGTGTAAGCTACCTGCTTGCAAGCGCTTTTTTCTTAACTCTCGAAGTTGCGCGTTTTTGAGTCTAAAAACCCACTGAACTGCTGATAGCTTCGAGATGAAATAAGGCAAATAAAGGCATGTGTTCCTAACTATCCACACATACTCTAGATGGATGTATCAACTCTCTCACCAAATCATATAACCGTGACATTTATAGTTTAGTTTTTATGAGCAAAAACAATTCATGTAGGTGAAATGTGGTAAATTGGAATGTTTAGACTGGAAGCACTGTATCATTTTTAAAGCACTGTAATCATTTTTAAAATTCTATAGGATCAACCTCAAGTCCGAGAGAAGCTGAAGAAGAAAGTGAAGGACAACGAGGCATTAACGATCCTTATCACAGGGAAGACTGGTAGTGGCAAGTCATCTCTTATCAATGGCTTGGTCGGCAAGATAGTCACCATCGAGGGAGAAGAGTTGACTGCTTGTACTGAACATGTTAATGGATATTGCTTTTGTGTTAGAGATGTGCAGTTTCTGGTGGTTGACTCACCTGGTCTACAGGATCTGGAGCAAGATGACACAGAGACTCTGGACATCATCAAGCGAGAGCTGGTCAAAGTGAGCTCCTCGTTCGATCTTGTCATATACTGCATTGACATGACCAACAAACGTGTTGATGGTTCTGAGAGGCAAGCTATCATCCATCTCACGGAGTGCTTTGGTGAATGTATCTGGGAGAATGCCGTGTTCACGCTCACTTTTGCTAACAAGGTAGAACAGCCGCCAAGTTACAAAGGAACACTTGCTGATTTTTTTACAGAAAGGCGGGAAAATTTCGAAAAGATACTGCATAAAATCCTCATCAAAGCAAATGTTCTAGAAGAAGTGGCGGAACAGGTACCCGTGATACCAGCTGGGTATTGGAAACCAGTTGAGACGATACCTAACCCATGGAAACTACCTGATAGAGATGATTGGTTCAATAATTTCTGGTTAGTCTGTGCCCTCAGAATGGAAGATTCTGCCTCTATAGTACTTTTCAAGTCGCAAGGAACACGGATAAAAAATGAGCCTTTGACAGAGAGTGAAATGGCAGAAACAGCTGTAGAGAGACGGATCTTTGTACCACCAGAACCTTCCTCAGAAACTATAGCAATTCACAGAGAAAAACTGGTCGGTGGTCTTGCTGCTGGATCTTTGATTGGAGCAGGCATTGGAAGTCTGCTGGGTCTTTCTTTAGGACCTCTGGGCGTAATAGCGATAGGTACTACAGGTGCCGCCACAGGCGCTGCTATCGGAGGGTTGCTTGGAGCTATGGCGTCTAATAGAGAACATTTGGGAATTTCACCATCCTCTGAATCGCCGTCATCTCATGGACACGATGTGACACAGTCACAAACCAGCATTCAATGAATTGTTTATGGTGTGTTAAGTTTTTATGTGCAAAATGAAAACCATTAACATTGACTAGCTAGCTAGAGAAGGGCTTGAAATTGTTGGAAGACCTCTAGAATCCTTGAGTCGACATCAACCGTGAAGACTGAGCTCTCCAGCACTTCAGACAATTGTGATACCACAGCATGGTTCTGAGCAAAGAGAAAGATATAGAGTAACCAGCCTATAATATAAGTTGAACTATAGCTCATGGTGGATGAGACAAAATTATGAAATGCATTCCACACTAAAATTTGATAATGTCTTTTGCATTGTGTTTGAGTATTAGGGTCTTATGTAAGCAAAGCTGTACGCAAACTACTGTTTCCTGTGACAAGAGAGGGTTTACCTCAAACAGCAGGTGTCTGAGGTTGTCCTGCACACACAGGAACCAAGTGGTCTCATAATCTTCAGCATCTTGATCACACTGGTTGAGATGCTGACCCAGCAATGACACGAGACTCTATAGGATGATAGCAACCATCTCACTCATCCTATACAAGCTACCCCACCTGACAGATGGTGATAAACAGCTCTCTCTGAGCTAGCTCATACTCACGCTGTCTCTTCTCGAGGACACGTACTTCCTCTTCTAGCTCCTCCTTCTCTTCCCCGCCCCCAGCCATCTCATCTAGACCCTATTGAACACAACAGAAAACCTCAGAGAGAGAGAGAGAGAGAGAAAGAGAGAGGGGGGAGGGAGGGAGGGAGAGAGAGAGAGAGGGGGGGAGAGGAAGAGATCGCTTACCGAAAGTCTTCTCAATGCTTCAGTTGACTCGGCTAATTCTTTATCAATCTGCAGCAAACGAACAGTATAATCACAGAACATACATTGTTTGGTTTTGTGAGAACCATTTGAATAGACTTTTTAGAGCGTTTCACTGCACTGTGGAGAGCATCCCAAATGAGACGACTGGAGAGAGATAGAGAGAGAGAGAGAGAGAGAGAGAGAGAGAGAGAGGGAGGGAGGGAGGGAGAGAGAGAGAGACAGAGGAGAGCAGGATAAAGATAATGATTAGTGTGATATCTCATGCTTACGTTGTAAACTGTTCTGAGTTGCTAGGGGCAACAGCCCACTTGACGATGGACAGGTTGTCTAGAATCTGCAGTCGCACCATTTTATCCAGCACCAAAACATGGACCTGAGAGAAAGAGAGAGAGGGAGGGATGAAGAAAGAAGGAAGGAAGCCATGTGTCACAGAGAGTCTTTTCCTCTCTACCTGACTGTTCCTAGTGAAGAAATCAGCCACAGCTTGACAGCACATTTTCTTGGCTTCTCCTGTCTCCAGTAACTCAACAAAGAGTGACTTGAACCTGAGAGAGAAGGTGACATGAAGTGATAGAAGAGGAGGTGCTTGATTACTTGTGGAGGGCAAGCAAACAATGGCTGACAGTCTTCTCACCAACGTGAAGGACACACTGAGTGAGGATGGATACTCTGGTCTGAAGCAACTCTAGTAATGAAATGAGAGAAAAATTAGACTGAGAAATCAGTCACACATTTAGCGTGTTGTTGTCAAGAGTTACAGAACAACAGGGGTCATGCCTCCCACTATTGATCAAAGATCTGAATCAATTATAGTACAACACATAAGTAACAGATCACAACTTTAAGTTGCCCATCTTAGGAAATATCCTGTCTCAACTACCCCCAGCCCCCACCTAGCTAGCTGCCTCTAACATCAACAGCAGAATACCATAGTCTCTAATGTGTTGCTGACTCACTCTCATCGTCTCCCTGGATGTCAGGAAGATGAGCAGTAGATGACTCCAGTACCTGCAGCAACTCCTCCACTGGTCTCTTGCTCCTAATGGCTTCCACTAGCTGGCTAGCAGCAGCTATCACTGACTGAGATGAAGAGGTGTCCACTAGGAAATAGACACACAATGACCACACACGCACACACACACACACACACACACACACACACACACACACACACACACACACACACACACACACACACACACACACACACACACACACACACACACACACACACACACACACACACACATACACACACACACACACACACACACACACACACGCACACACGCACGCACACACACGCACACACACACACACACACACGGTCACTCACTGTCTTCTTCCTCAGCATAAGCAAAGCAAGGTTGAGGAGCTGGTGGTAGAAGAGTGAAGAATGAATCGGGCACGAAGTCAACAAATACTTCATATGAAGCTAGCCTGGAGAGAAGAGAGAGAGAGAAGAGAGAGAGAAGAGAGAGAGAGAGAGAGAGAGAGAGAGAGAGATGAGGTGAGACACACTTGATGCTCTCACCTGACACAGCGTGAGAACACTTCTTGTACAAACCATCTACTGGGATGGTCAGGAGGGCACTGTAGACACCATAACCTAACAGAGAAGAAGAGGAGGTATGCAAGAGACAAAGGTACCAGATTGTACTATTTTCACATAATGTTAAATTTTGCAGCTTTTGCGAATTAGCATGAATTTGCAAAATTTAAATGGGACGAAAATTTGGGTGCATTACTTAGCCATATATTTGCACGTAGGCAAAACCAAAATACATTGCGACTTTCGCGGTCTGCTACGTCTTTAGAGGACAATTTGAACGGTAATTATGTTGCGAAATGGATTCTACTACCCAAGAGCTTTTGTTTAAGCTACCGTACCCCACCCTTACCTCTTTTAGTTTTTGCAGTACAGAGAGATGAAGATAGAGAATTGGTTGGCGAAAATATTCACCCAAGAAAGCACCAACGTGATCAAAACAGCATTGCTATCATTCTTGAGCATCATTTGGTTAATAATGTAAAGAAATTGCGGCTTTGGCGCACAAACTCTGGCTGCAATATGCACAAATGCTGTCCAATCACTGTAACAGCAGATAACTTGTTTCAGCTATTTTCAGTAGATTGTTCTGGAATATTACTTGCCTTGACCTGGAGTGTAAACAATGCACACCTGAGCTCGATATCATGTACTATAGCGCGATGGCAAACTGTTTAAACTATCCTGCATACATTCCAAAGCATTATTGTTCGTTAGTGGGCGTGTCGTATGTCAGCAATACGTCAGAATAACAATATTTAGCTTGTTGTTTCCCCCTGGGAAGGGATGGGGTGCCTAACAAACAGAGCACTATCCTAGTGCACTATACTTGTTTACTGTTGCTATTGTCTTGGTAGTAACTAGTCTAGCAGCTAACCCTCCCGCCTACTGATAATTGGATGGACGGCGGAGAGGGTCTAGCAAACATTGCCATTCATAGTTTTCAACTGACCAATCAGATTCGTAATGAATATCATTTTCTCCCAGGAAGAAAATGATATTCATCCTTCGTGGCTTTGTTATTATTATGAATATGATTAACTCTTTAGGGACCGACTTATTTTGACGAAAACTTGACTTGCTCTTAACTGACAGTTTGTCTTGCAATTTTCTACAACATGCAGTACGCTAGCTAGTCCAAACTAGCACCCTTTTCTCCTGGCATGTCAAGGTTTACGACCATGTACTAAAGTCTGAGTTGGCCACTCCCACTTCGGAACTGAAGCCGCTTAAGTGCTGCGACCTCGTCATTTTTGATTTAATTTTGGTCTTCATTCAGCCCTGGTGACTGATACAAAAACCTTGTGGTGTCCAGGTGAGCAAACAGCACAGTTTAGACCATATTCTTTGCCAAAGTATGCATTTCCGGGCATCCTGAAGCCCCAAAAATGCCGAAAGCGGCGAGGGGCTCTGCCCCTTCGAACCCCAGATTAAAGGGGGGACACCCCCTTTAAAAATCCCCCCGTCCTGCGTTCTATATATTTTAGTGGGGAGGGCGCGGCGAAAAACAGTGGGTTTTTCAAGTAATTTGCATTAAACTTGATTTGACCTTTCTAGAGCACTTTTCACACTACTTATGATGTCTACAGTAGGTGGAGTCAATTTTGACGGATAAATCCGCTATAGGCCCTAAAGGGTTAAACATGCAGCTGAACTAGAAGCAGTGTATACATGCGGTTGGAGGCAACGCCCAGCTAATCGTAACGTGGTTTACTTCATTATTATTCATTAAAAATCAATGAATGGCAATGTTTGCTAGACCCTCTCCGCCGTCCATCCAATTACAGGGGGCGGCGACTCCAATGTACCCTGTACTTGCGGCCGCGACCGGGATCAAATTGGAATCAATGGATCAAGATGGTTCGTTGGTGGCGATCAAAGGATCAAGACAGTTCCTGGGCTGATCAAAATCAAAAATTTAACTCTACTCTAATAAGTTTATAAATCATAATCATACCTGTTTATAATGCTATACAATGAGTTATGACTCTCTGTGCATATGCTACGAGACCGTACTCAGCGGAAGTATAACAGTATAAAGCGGCTAGCTAGCTAGCTACTCGTCAGGCCACTCCCACTAGGGTTAAACGGCCACTCCTACTTATTAAAATTAATATTATTAGAGCTCCTCTGCGTCTGTGTCAGTTCTGCGTGCCTGTTTGCCATTGCAGCTGTTCTTTGCACAGCCGTAGGTACGCATGGTAGTTACTATGGTACGGCAGACTAACAGTAGGCTAGGGAGGAGCTTAAACGCGCACGTGCGCGACCAAGATCAAACGATCAAAGTCGAAAATCTACAGCAGTCAAGCGATCAAGATCAGATTTTGGACGATCAAAATTTTGATCCCGGTCGCGGCCACAAGTACAGGGTACATTAGAGTCGCCGCCCCCTGCAATTATCAGTAGGCGGGAGGGTTAGCTGCTAGACTAGGTAGTAACCTATCAGGCAATTGTTATAATAACAATAGTGTCAGTGCTCAGAGTGACAACATGAATCAACACACAACTTAACTGAGATTACCATTGATTCCAGTCCCAGCGAAATTGAAAGTTGCTCAAATGATATGAGAACCACCAAGCCAGCCTAGAGAGAGAGAGAGTGTGTGAGTGTGTGTGTGAGTGACTAAGTGGGTGAGTGGATGGGTGAGTGCCTTGGTGGTTCAACTGTAGTAGCAAGCGAGTGTGCTAGGGTTTGAATCCCAAAGCAGGAATATTCCCAACATATTCCAACCCACCAGCCCACCCACCTGTAAAACGGGTACCCAGAGCTTCATGAGCATAGCAACCGACACATTATACCCACAGGTGACCAGCAATGTGTGACCTTGTTAAAGGTAGCAAGAGGCTTTGTGTGTGTGTAAAGCACTCACCTACTAGCTGCAGCAAAGTTCATCCTATCCAATCTATCAAAGAACATGTTTGTAGTTTGTGTGAGCTGAGAGAGAAATATAAAACCATTCATGAAACAACTGAACAGCTGCTTATCAATAAAATAACTGACTGGGTCTCATATTGCAATAATATTCATAACTTTGAAATTTGTATCCCATGAAAATTATGACCTATACTACCTGAACTTGTATGGACAACTTCTATGAACTAAAGTACAATACATGCGCTATCAGGCTCCCCCCAACTTCTGTGGGGTTTGCGCAGGTCAGCGAGGCCCCTCCTTGTTAACTATCTGTAACTATGTTTCCTGACAATTATTACAAGTACCAATGTTTGAGGAAATTAAACTTTTCTTGTGATTACTAGTGCCATTTTACGAAATGCCTATTTTATAAGCACTGAATGTAAATCAAAAAAATATGCACACGAAAAATTTTGCAGTGCTTTTAACAATCTCACTGACTGACTTGACTTGTGTGTACACAAATCATTTACACACAGGTAAATAGTTTGGTAGGTATTTAATTAGGTATCTAATCATTTCAGCTAATTAGTCACTAAATTAGATATCTAATTGTGTGCACACAAATTATGGACAAGAATTTGTAAAGACACTTTCTAATAGACAGAAACCTGCACTAAATACCTGAACTGATACCTGATATTTCCTTGCAAAGGGGATTTTCCCTATACATTCACCAGGTGTGTACACAGGGTCTAAAAACCACTATTACAGTCACATGACTCGACTCCACACAGTAAACAGTATTGACTGCAGGAGAAGCTTCGGTGGGGAGTGGTTCACCCATACCGAAGGTGAGGCAGGCCTAGGTATGTTCACTTTTTACGTCCTCGGGTCTATTAACACAATACCTCATGTATATGGTATACAGACCTGGTAGGCATGGAATAACTACTACATTATCTGATAACAGATATATATCTTTCATGTCGCACTGGTATCTGATATATATATTAATTTTAACTGATTCAAATTACTTTCTCAAGGCATTCAGACTAAGCTAAAAACCAAGAGTAAAATAGCTAAACCCATTTTATTTTGACATTCAGGTTTTTATAGGTAATTGGACATAAACAGTATTATGAGATGAATAAACTCCTGGAATCAGTTCAGCTGGCATTGGCACCTAGCCATTATAAGATGTTATGTGAACCAATGATATTACATCATTCTCTCCTGCATACTGATACCTACCAGAGCTGGGTAACTGCCCGGTTTGAGTTTGAATAGTTCAATGAACAAGGATCCATAGTAGACAACAGGATGAGGAGGAGAAGGGAGGTACAGTATGAACCCAAACAGCACCTGAGGGATAGGTGGGTGGAGCTAGTGAAAGAGAGGGTGTGGTCATCACAGTGTCACCTCAGTGATAATGTATTCCATTGGTAGATGCTGTAGTCTCTCAGCTAGTGAGTTTAACTGACCAGCACTGGAGAGAGAGAAAATGTAGAAATCACGGCCATGATAAATATCTGTGTAAAATTTTGTGCTTCAATGTACAGTGGAACCTTTCTTAACGGACACCTCCATAATTATAACGGACAAAAAGCACATGCCCAACTTGTCCATTATAGAGAGGTTCCACTGTATGTGAAATTTGGGTTACTGGAAATTTTTCGTGTGTGATTATTATTCATCAATTTATTGTGATCGTACAGTAGCTACTTACCATTGTACAGTAGCTACTAACCATTGTACAGTAGCTACTTACCATTGTACAGTAGCTACTAACCATTGTACAGTAGCTACTAACCATTGTACAGTAGCTACTTACCATTGTACAGTAGCTACTTACCATTGTACAGTAGCTACTAACCATTGTACAGTAGCTACTTACCATTGTACAGTAGCTACTAACCATTGTACAGTAGCTACTTACCATTGTACAGTAGCTACTTACCATTGTACAGTAGCTACTAACCATTGTACAGTAGCTACTAACCATTGTACAATAGCTACTAACCATTGTACAATAGCTACTTACCATTGTACAGTAGCTACTAACCATTGTACAATAGCTACTTACCATTGTACAGTAGCTACTAACCATTGTACAGTAGCTACTTACCATTGTTTCCTGTTGGATGAATGGGATAATATGACACATCGAACCATCTCTTCAGCTAGATACTGCTCTATGGACTCAACTGGTAGCAGCTGAATATTCTGCAGGAGAGAGAGCAGCTGAATATTCTGCCGCAACTTCCTCATCATTATATCAATATCCAAACATGGAACAAACATCACAACAGGCAAATGAATAGACTAAGATTCTCAGGTATGCTAAACAACTTTTCACTGGAACAAAATTCCCTAAGCAAAGTTTAGACAGTGTCACACAGAACAATGGTGGATAGAAGATGGACAGATGTTGGCTTGTCACAACACAGCTACACTCAGACACAACTAATCATGATTGACTAAGTATTACTTAGTTTAGTTATGAAAGGCTCACAGAATGATGAGGCAGCTCTTCTCTACCAAAACACTTGTACAGAGCAGATGGTAGAGGATAATGTGAGTCCAGTGAGTGACTAGGTACTATGATGGATGGAAGATGATGCTGAGAGAGAGGGGAGGGAGAGGGAAGGAAGTGAGTGTAATCACTAATATTGGCTCACTGGTATAGCAGCTGATATCTGAGAGTCGAGAGCAACATAAGGTCTGATTATAATGGACTCCTGTGAGAGAGAGAGAGAGAGAGAGAGAGAGAGAGAGAGAGAGAGAGAGAGAGAGAGAGAGAGGGAGGGAGGGAGGGAGGGAGGGAGGGAGGGAGGGAGGGAGGGAGAGAGAGAGAGAGAGAGAGAGAGAGAGAGAGAGAGAGAGAGAGAGAGAGAGAGAGAGAGAGAGAGAGAGAAGAGGAGACAACCTGAGACAAAGTAATGATTACAAGTAGTGTTGTTCGTAATTATTGGTCATATCAGTAAGCAATACCATCAGATAGTAAAACAACACGCAAAGTTAGACAGTGTCATACAGAATTGTCCAAACATTTGTGTGACCTTCCATTCCTCAGTCTTCATGTTAAGTAACTGTGTCCACAGTAGCTCAAGATGCTGAGAGGAGGAGTTAGCACAATCATGATGCACATCTCTCTAGCTAGTACAGTAACTCACATCTCACTAGCTAGTACAGTAACTCACATCTCACTAGCTAGTACAGTAACTCACATCTCACTAGCTAGTACAGTAACTCACATCTCACTAGCTAGTACAGTAACTCACATCTCTCTAGCTAGTACAGCTAGTAACTCACATCTCTCTAGCTAGTACAGTAACTCACATCTCTCTAGCTAGTACAGTAACTCACATCTCACTAGCTAGTACAGTAACTCACATCTCTCTAGCTAGTACAGTAACTCACATCTCTCTAGCTAGTACAGTAACTCACATCTCTCTAGCTAGTACAGTAACTCACATCTCTCTAGCTAGTACAGTAACTCACATCTCTCTGTGGGTATGGTCTGTCTAGTCTCCACACTTGAAAACCAGCTAGATAGGCTGTTTGTCGCTTCCTGTAGATAAAAACAATACAACAGCACTCAAACATAGTTTAAACAAGAAAATTAAAAAGATTTCTATCGAAATCAAAAGGATGTAGGGTTGTGAAATCTGCCACTGGTCCACAATGTAAACTAACAAGGAACAGGCATGGAATGGTAACACGATTGACTTGCTAACAGACCATAGATCCCTACATCAGTGGCTGCTGTGGTTGGCTATAGCTAGTTCAGCTAGTTGCTGTTGACTGACACCTAACCTGCATCTAGCTTGTGACAAAATATTGATCTTATAATTATACAGCCACTGATGTAGGGATCTATGGTCTGTTAGCAAGTCAATCGTGTTACCATTCCATGCCTGTTCCTTGTTAGTTTACATTGTGGACCAGTGGCAGATTTCACAACCCTACATCCTTTTGATTTCGATAGAAATCTTTTTAATTTTCTTGTTTGTGTCCTTTTTCTTTTTCAGTGAAGTGCAGTTCAATATCATGCTCGTATTGAGCTGTCTTTGTTTCCACCATTGGTTTAGTTTTCCTGTTGCTGATGGTTTTCTTTATTATTAACAATTTTAAACTTGTAGCTAAAAATAATTGTTATATCAGCTCGCCTACGCATGCATGCATGCAGTGGACACGAGCCCCGCCCACGCTTGCTTGTAGACCTGTACGGCGGTTATAATTATCAGGCAAGCGCAGAATGCATATGGTGATCCTATACGAGCTTACCGTTCTTTGAAGACTCCAGACAAATATGTGTTCTCCGTGATCCATACGGCGCGGCGATACTCAAGCTAGTGCTTGCTCACGTGCGCTAACCACTGCTTGGTCACGTGCGTATTGCGCAATCACAATAATGGCGTCTAATACTTAGCTGACAATGGATCACGATCGAGAAATCGCTGAATTTATATCGCCGTTACGCTAAAAACTAAGTTCAAAAGGCACCTCCCAGGAGAATTTGACGACTGTTCGTGGGTGTTTTGGTCTCGGCATTGCTCGCGTAAAGGCGCTAGACGCGCTGAAGAAAGAAAGAAAGAAAGAAAGAAAGAAAGAAGAAAACGAAGATGACGAAACTGGATTTTTACCGTTTCCAGGTTCGTCACTTTAGTAACAATTTCGAGCAATCTCCTTGCTATTGTAAGATGGGGCAACGTCAGGGAGCAGATCTAAGTGTCTTTTGACGTATACAATTCATCACCAGGCGAGATATCAGCGTTTGAACGCTAATACATTGTATGTAGCCGCCATCTTATTTTCCCGTTCAACCCTACATAGGGAGGCACTACCGTGCCTCCCTAATTGTATGACACATGCTCTATTCAGCTTTATTACAAATCACGGGTCCATGGACGGGACTGATCATTGCTGGCTAAACAAGTTTATTTCTAGTTTCGTGGAACAGACCTTCTGGGCGAAATAATTAGGGGCTGGACGAAACAAACTAAGAAATAAAGGCAAGGTCTGATAGGGAAACAGGTAAGTACTTGTAATCCCAATGCAGTTTTAGACCAGTACTATGCCGTGTTGGGCACATGAAAAATTAAGTGCATGGCAGACAACTCCTTCCCGTGATTGAGGAAGAAAACTATAGGCTGGTTAGCTGGATCTTCACTGGGAAAGTAGTACATGCCTACTGAAATTCCATTGACATTCCAAGAAACATTTTCCAAGTCAAAAAGTTAGCAAGGGAGCTCCAAAGATTGCCATGCCCATAAACCACAGAGTACAAACAAACCGACACGTGCAACTTGGCAAGTATAAAGGTTCTAGTCACACTGCCGCAACTTGCTCGTCAGTATAATCTCCGCCGCCATCCCAACAATGTCGCGAGACTCGTCACCCGAACAAGACGTGCGGAACATTTCTACAGCAGCAGCAGCAGCACCACGAGCACCGATCGAGTGTTCTTCATCTTTCTGCACAGGAAATGCAGAGGTGTTTGCAACTAGCTCAGGTATACTGCTGAGATTCCAGCCGATGCAGTGTATATTTCACGAACAAGAAGACGCGAACGACGAAGGGACGATTCCACCATCGGTCCAGTGCAGCACAGACGATGGATCGTGTAGCGGAATGATGGCGTCTGCAGGTCGCATAGTGCCAGTTCCATCAGTGCAGCTGTTTCAAGGCCCTACACACGAAGACTACGACAATGAAACAGATTCCTACTTGCGCGAACCAGTGCAAGAGTGCTCCAGCAATTCCACAGAGGGCTCGCAGTTTGCTAGTATACCAGAAATGAACTTCGATATAACAAAGAGCGAACTAGTCTGCGGCAACATTAAGTAACTGTGCAGTAGATAACGTATTCTGTGTTGATATTTTTCCCTTGACATCATTTTAAAAAATCCAGTGTGTGAATAAGCACATGTAAACAGCTTGTGCAAACCACAATTAGCAATCACTAAATCTAGACTCCAAAACCACTCCTCATAAATCTAGACTCCTCCTGCAGGCCCTGCACTGTCTACCTTCCCATAATGAGTTGAGAGGGTCTGCAGCTACCTACCTCATATAGCTGTCAACAGTGCTCAAGAGTCTGTCCAGATCGTTAGGTTTCTTGGAGTACAGCTCTCTCGCTACCCAGGGCAATGCTGACAGCACAATGAGAGTGTACCAGTCGGAACGCACCTACAATACAAGAGCAGAATAATACAGCATTGGTCAGAGACAGGTTATTATTACAGCTTCATATCAGGAGTCCATAATCAACCGCGCCTACTAAGAGTAGGAGTGTGAATCGCCCACGCTTTAATTGGATTTTCTGCCAGCGAACTGTCGCTAGCGGATATACTATTTTTAGTGCAGTTAGACCGCACCTCCTTGAACATGGCACACATCAGGCAACATGAGAGCAACTGTATGTACTCGTGAAAGCATCTGATAGCCTATCCAGCCACACCGTGGCGTCGCTAGATCACTTGTACGTTCGTGGTTCGGATATCTGATTGTTTCGAAGCTGTTTATCGCTCGATCATACAACGGGATCCTTCGAGCTGCTGTGTTGAGCTGTCAGCATAGCTGTTCCGCTTCAGTTATGTGTTGTATCACTGCCACTAACCGTAGCAACTACTGTTACATCTCAGGTAAGATGGAACTCTGAGAAACAGCTGACCAGTGATATGACACGAAGCTGTGATCGAACGGAAGACAGCCACGCTCACTAGGATTGGCGAAGGCAACGACGGCCTTGTAAATCGAGCTAGAAATAGAGACCATGATGCTTCCTCAGCGCTTAGATCATAGACAACTCTCTGTCTTCAGTATTGAGCTGCCATCTTCAAGCGCTAAAAATAGTATATCCGCTAGTGACAGTTCGCTGGCAGAAAATCCAATTAAAGCGTGGGCGATTCACACTCCTACTCTTAGTAGGCGCGGTTGATTATGGACTCCTGTTCATATCTATTACAATACCACAATACTGCAAGGCACTTATTAGCCCCACCTTCAGTTGGTGTAGGTAGGAGTGATACCGTACAGCTGTACAGATGATATCATAGTTTACCTGAGGTATTCCTGGCTCATAAGTGATTGTCAGGAATGTGTCAAAGAGAGACATGATGGATGAGGTAGTGACCACCTTGACACAGACTAGATCAGCTAGAAACCTGACCTGAGCAGCAAGGTACAGTGAGGATGAGATTGATGTGAGTCTACTCTGACTCACAAGATTCTGTGCTTTTTGAAACTGGTTCATAGCAAGAGCTGCCTTGAGATCCTCAAACAACAGGTCAAGAAGCTACACACAAATATAATGGTTATGATGAGAACCACACACCATTAACAAAAACACATATCGCATTGTATACAATGATGAAATACATTACCATGCTGAGTGTGTTCCCATGTGTCACACAGAGAAGGCAGTCAATGGAGTAGACTATCTACCAATTCAAGTGGTACGCATGACTAAGTTACGAGCAGTCGCATCAAACACAGCACGTAACTTAGTCTTATTGCTAGATTCCACTTGAATTGGTAGATAGTATACTCCATTGACTACCTTCTCCGTGTGAGACATGGAATACACTCAGCACACAGGTTATTTTCAAAATATTTCTCCATCAAAATACTCCTCTAAATGATGCTATGTGCTATTAAATGTCGTTGGCTAGTGGATAATCAACCGTTAGCTCATTAAACCGTGACTCGGGCCTAAATAAGTCAATATTTTGATACAAGTATGTGCAAGCTTGTTAGAGACGGTACTGTTAGTACTGAGAGTTAGTACTGTTATGTAAGATGTGAGCTCACTCAGCCAAACCCATACAAACTGTGTGTCAAAACCAAAACAGCTGATCAAGCCTTAGTACTAGTATATTACATTGCGTTGGGGGATTGTTTTCATACATAAAAAATAAATCCATATCTCTAAATTCTCCAACAGTCACCAACAATCTATTAGCCCTACTTACAATCCGTGTCAATAATAAATTATTTTGAGCCATAATTGAAAGTTACCTTGAGCATTGACCAGGTACATGTCAGAGATACTTCATGCTCAAGGACCCGGCTATGGGTTAGGTTCTCTGGCATGGTTCTCACTCACTTAATCTCACCTCTTCTCCGACCTCCATCTTGCGTGTGTTCAGTATTCCGACCAGAGTGGAGTATATAGTGGTCTTCTCTGATAGCTCACCAGCACTGAGAAATGGAGAAGGAACATAGCAATGGAGAAGGAACATAGCAATGGAGGACACCTTAACTGACAGCAATATGAGACTGAAAAGTAACGCACAAACATTATTGGACCATCGACACAAGCCAGCAGGTGATACAATGTTTATCTCTGAAGTTAGGAAGTTATTTTAGGTGAAAAGAGAGACAATGTACTCTCTAGTGTGCAAGTGAAGGAACAATATGAAATATTAGCACCATATGCAGTCAAGTCTCATTATGGTTTCAGACATAATTAGAATGTTTTCAGGAAATAACTTTACATAGCAACACTACATAGCAACACAGTATCAAAAATATAACCGACGACAACGTCTGTTTGTCCGAATATGGAATCACTCGTGTATTTTTAACAGGAATTATTGTGTGAGGGGTGTGGTCGCAATAATTCCCATTCAACAAGCTGATGGTGCTTTTACTGGATCTTTGAGCTGACTCCAAGGCTCAAAGATGAAGCCTTGGAGTCCTTGGAGAGAGAGTGAGGTCAGTCTCCCTCCAATTGCACAGATACTGTTGAGGGAGAGTGAGGTCAGTCTCCACCAAAAGTGACTGACAGTGCTATAATTTTTCACTGTGCATCATGGAATAATGCAACAAGGAAATTATTGAACAGACAGACAGCACCTCCACTCTCCCTCTGCACAAAGCCCACATACAACATCAAAGGTTAGGTACTCTGAACCACTTCTCCAGTTGATCTTATCACTGCTAGCCTGTGCTAGGTAAGTGAAACTGGTCAATAACCATTATCCAAGCTAACACTGCCTGAAGCAATGCATAACTATGGGTTGATGTAATAACCAGAGCTACCATCAATAATCCATTACTAGATCAAGCAAGATAGCCATGCCTTTTAAAGGTATCTGTGCAATTAACTTTAACCCTTTAACCCCTAATGACGCCTTTAGGCGTCATAATTAGTACCACCCACATTGGACATCATAAATAGTGTGTAGAGTGCCTCAGAAATCTCAAATTAAGCCAAAGTGTAGAATGGGAATTTTCCTAAAAAAAAACAAAATTGTTTCTCGCGCCTATTCAACTGAACAGATTTCACGAAACCCTCGGCGTGTTGCACATTGTAGAGTTAGCTCCTTAGTTATAGTTTGCAGAAGGAGCTATGCAGCTAAAGCCAACCTGTTTGCTATTGAAACTGCACTGCTAAACAGAAGACAGCAAAGCCGTGCTGACCACAACCGAGACAAGGTGTGTCAAGTGGGCGTAACCGTGAACACTGACTAGCCATTGCTCTTGGCTTTTTCTTGAGATGTCTGCGCACATCCAGAGCTGTCCTGCAGTATAGATGGAATCTACAAGTACCTAGGTAGTCAACTATGGGCGCTTTTGTCGTCAGAGAGGTCAAAGACGGCCGTCAAGGTGAGCCAGCTATAACTCAAGAACGAAAGCATTTTAGCAAAATCCACGAGTCTCATTGCAAGCCATTGTCATGCTAAGCCTGTTCATACCTTGACCGAGTTTCAGAAGTGAGCGATGGTCTCTGCAGCTCATTGGAAAGAATGAACAAACGAATGACAAACCAAGTACCGTAACCCTTGTGCATGCGCCGAGGGTTAATAAAACATTACTGTAACCGAAGATTGACATAGGCTTGTATTCCGTAGGGCGGAACCGAAAGACGCTTGGCGCCGAGAATTTTTTTGCATTTTTGTGGCTTCAGAATGCCCGGAAACGCACACTTTGCATTGATCATGGTCTAAACTGTCCTGTTTGCTCACCTGGACACCACCAGGTTTTTGTATCATTCACCATGGCTAGACGAAGACCAAAATCAGCTGAAAAATGACGAGGCCGCAACACTTAAGTGGCTTCAGTTCCGAAGTGGGAGTGGCCAACTTGGAGTTTAGCACATGGTCGTAAAATTTTATATACCAGGAGAAGAGGGTGTTAGTTTGGAACAGCTAGCGTACGGGATGGTGGAGAAAATTGCAAGACAAACTACCAGTTTAGACCAGGTCAAAATTTGGACGAAATAATTCAGCAATTAAAGGGTTAATAACACATCGACTCAGGTACCATGCACCATTACATTCTCCTAAACACAATCTCTACACAATTAGCAAATGGCAGTGCTACAATAGCACTGTTAGGATGATCATAATTCAGATAAGTTGCTATATTAGAGTCAAGTTACCATCACAAGTAATCAGCTACTACTAACCATTTGCATATTGTCTTGAGTATCTTGTCCTTGAAGTCAGCCAGCTCCATACAGAGAGTCTCTGCCAGTCTCTCGAGATGATTCTCCAGCGAATAAGAGCTCTATACACAAGGAATAGTTCATAATAACCTACACAGGTTGCATACTTGGTCATACCCACCAAGCCATGATGTTGACAATATTGGTGAGCTCAGAGAACCACACACTAACACTAACTAAGAGATCTAGTGATACAAATTTTCTATGAGGACATCACAATGACCACACCCCCTCAATAATATTATTACATCTTCAGTACTTTACACAGTAATGGATGAATAATGGATGATTCTATCTATTACAAGTAAAGTAAAAAAGTTTTAATAAAAAAAACTAAAAAGTGTAGGGATGGCTCTTGCAAAAGTAAAGGAACAAGATGGGATAATGCTTGCAAAAGTAAAAGAACAAGATGGGATGATGCTTGCAAAAGTAAAGGAACAAGATGGGATGATGCTTGCAAAAGTAAAGGAACAAGATGGAATAATGCTTGCAAATGTAAAAGTCCCAAGTATCCCTACATCAGCGGCTTGCTGCGATGACGTGCAACTGACAAAATTGATGCGGAATCCTTTTCCTACACCTTTTACAACTGTCAATTACTTCATCGGACTGCGTCCTCCAAATACAGCTACCTGCAGCTTATTTACAACTGTCGTCCTCCAAACACAGATACCTCTAGTTATTTACAACAGTGTCAACTACTTCATCGGACTGCGTCCTCCTAAAAACAGATACCTCTAAATTTATTTACAACCGTCAATTACTTCATCGGACTGCGTCCTCCTTCAAGCCGCTGATGTAGGGATACTTGGGACTTTTACATTTGCAAGCATTATTCCATCTTGTTCCTTTACTTTTGCAAGCATCATCCCATCTTGTTCCTTTACTTTTGCAAGCATCATCCCATCTTGTTCTTTTACTTTTGCAAGCATTATCCCATCTTGTTCCTTTACTTTTGCAAGAGCCATCCCTACACTTTTTAGTTTTTTTTATTAAAACTTTTTTACTTTACTTGTTCCTGTTACTTTTTTGATCACTATCAGTTTAAAATTATCAGCTGTATTCTATGCTAGCTGTTATTTCATTTTTACAACTCTGTGAGCAGCAGTTACTAGCTAGTAGATGAGAAGGTGCATAGCCTCTATAGTCAGAGAGTCAAGGAACATGGAATGTTATTATCGGCAATCACGAAAAGGTTTAAATTAGTTACAGAGGTGGAGTTGACAACATGATATTTCCTAGCACTGTAATGGATGAAGAAGACACTAACGCTGACAATCCAGTGGAACACTATGGTGATCAAGGCTGGAAGACTCTGAGTCCGCCGGGATAGAGGATTCGACTCTAGACACGCCTAGTAGAGCCTTGTTGATGTCGATATCACGATCACAGAGGCTTCTAGCCATTTACAATGACCAACGTCCAGTTGTCAACAGCACAGGGGTCCTATAGGTACAGCTCACGCCACGTAGCTAGTGTAAGAAACCTACTAGCTAGACTCGGGTAGCATCACCGTCGTCCGGTTCGCGCCTGCCGTGGGTCATGATGACAGCATAGACAGATCCGCAGTGTTACCCAGGGTATGGTATACTACTTGTTCATACCTCTAGGCTCTAGCTTGCGCGCTGAAGCGCCCATGAGCAGAGAGAAAGCGAGAACCGAGCTCACTTTCAAAAGTGATGTGGGCGGAGTCAATGATCAGCAGCGACAAGAGGGTTAATGAATGGAGTCGCTCAGCCCAAAACGGTCCAAAAACCATGTTTTTCAAGGATTACTCGCTTCTGGTAGTGTTTGATGCCTATCTAAGAACTAAGTGCACTACCCCAGATATATACACGTGCGATGGTGCAGGTCTGATAGTGATTCGTTCACTCAGGACAGCGCTAGGCTTACTGAAAGAAGAAGAAGAAGAAGAAGAAGAAGAAGAAGAAAGAAGATGAACAATTCGCGTGGGCGGCGATTTTGTTTTACCCCTTTAGAAACGTCTGCCAGCTTCGCCAAAGGTATTTCCATGCTCAGAACAATCGCCTGATCAATCTTAGATGTCTGGAATTTCGATAAACGCTAAAACAGCGAAGATCTGCAACTTGCTCCCTGAGAGTCGCCATCTTGATTTTCGTCGTCGAGCAAGCAATCCCGGCGACTTTCATGGACTTCCTACAGGCGCTTACACTTCAGATTCCCTCAGAGATAGTTAAAATGCAGTAGAAATGTATAACAAAAGAGATATGTGCGAAAACTAATTTTCACACATGAGTAGCCGCCATCTTAATTCGTGGTCATCCCTACATATCATTGCCTATCGGCAATGATAATACCTTCAATAGTTAGTATCATCTTACAACTTGTGACAATAATCAACAATGGGTTACCAGCGATAAACTGTCGCCATCGATCATTATACAACAATCAAGCATACTTAATCCCCATTATGAGATCAATAATAATCAAGGGCAACACAGACTATGCAGACATCATCACTGATGATGTTGTGTGCATGCATCACCAAATTATCACACTCTATATTATGCTGCTCTGTAGTACGATGCTCTGATACAGAGACTGCTGCTCCCGATAATCACACTGGGATACTGGTCGTACTATGGGCGTGTATCATCTTAGGTGAACCAGCTAGCATTCATACCTTCTCTCCCACTCTCATGATAAGTGACTCCAGTTCACTCTCAGGGTCCTTCTCCTTCTGACCAGGATCACTGTATCGACCTCGCTTCAAACGAGACGGACCTGCAGATTGGACACACTCAACTCAGGAACTAGCTGATGAAATGTACAAGTATCTACAAACCATCTTTTGCGCTTAAGTCATGATCGTCTCTTGAACGTTTTCTGTCTTCCCGCCACGTTGTTGACTCCATTTTGCAAGTTGCAAGGAGGGGTTCCCTATAATCATCCACGTGCACGTGGAGAAACTTTGACTTCTGTCCATTATACGGTTTACCTTCTAGTACATGTATGGCTACTCCCTCAGTACAGCAGCAGGACCTTCACTGTGGTATATGCTCCAATGTCTTCACTAACCCGCTCATGATGCCTTGCCTTCACTCCTTCTGTAAGAAGTGTCTTGAACAGCAACTAGAAGAACAGGGCAGCTCTGCTGGCTCCATAAAATGCCCTACCTGTGACACTGTCTCCACACTGCCTAGTGGAGGTGTAGCTAGTCTCCCCAGCAACCACAGGTTAGCCCATCAAGCAGAGGTGTCCACTTACCAACAAAAGATAGAGGATGGTGGCAACATACCGTGTGACCGCTGTGTGAAGAAGACAAGTGGAGCAGCAGTCTCCTTCTGCTGTGAGTGCTGCCTCTTCCTATGCAGTTCATGTCAAGAAGACCATCAGTGGTGGAGAGAGACTATCAGCCATGAACTAGTGAGTGTTGGAGAGAAGAAAACCAACAGCAAATCAATGATTTATTCTCATAAACCAGTTACGTGTACCAAGCATATGAAGAAAAAGCTCAAGTTCTACTGTGATACTTGCCAATGTCTGATATGTCGAGATTGCATTGCAATGGAGCACAGCGACCACAAGCGAGTCTACCCAGAAGATGTTGCAGCAAAGGAGAAGGAGTCAATAATGGAGACCCTCCAGGAAGCAGAGGATGCCATTACTAAGCTGGAAGCTGCCATTACCAGTCGAGATGACATGAAGAAACTGATCGAAATTCAAAGAGATGAAATGAATGAAGAGATTGCACAAGGGTTCGAAATGATATACGCCTCTCTTAAAGAGAGAGAGGAAGCATTGCACAGCAAGTGTGAGGAGTTTGCTAACCAGAAGCTATCCTTGCTCTCGATGGAGATGGAAGAAATTGAGAATTTCAAGAGGAGTCTTATCTTTTCAACACAGATTGCATCTGAAGTACAAACGTACTCACCAACCGAGCTACTAGGCACCAAGAAGCCAATCCAGGAGCACCTTCATAATAGGCTGGCATTGTTTGCTCGATTGAATCTAGTGCCCGGTGAGAGTGATGATATTTCTGTTGTTTTTGACAAAACTGCGATAAATGAGGCCATAGCAGAATTGGGTAATGTATTAGTGGCTTGTGATCCTGAGCAGTGCACAGTAGAGGAAGGACTGGTCATCCCTGTGGCTACTGTGGGGAAGAAGAGAGAGGTCAAGGTGGCTCTTAGAGATAGCAATGGAGAGCTAGCATATGTCAAGGTACCCATTAGTGCTAGGGTAGAGGCAGAGGAGAATGGGTCTATGGTACCAGGTTTGAAGATGATGGCCGTGCATTGCTCAGTTTCCAGACTATGGTAGCTGGTGAGCATAGACTCACTATCAAGGTGAAGGGTAAGCAGCTAGCTGGCAGCCCCTACAAGATATGGTCACGACAGAATGCCACACACGAGAGCGTTTCATCTGGAGGTAAACAATCTTTCAATGTTGGTGGCTACGTTTTTGGTGTAGCTGTTCATGACAATGGAGATGTGTTTGCTAGTAACTATAGCAATGGCTGTGTACAAGTGTTCAATAGTGATGGATCACAGAAGCTACAGTTTGGTACAAAAGGCAGTGGAGATGGTCAGCTAAGTAATCCGCAAGGTCTTGTCATTGTTGGTGAAGTGTTATATGTTGTAGAATACAATAACCATCGTGTGCAGAAGTTCACTCTCACAGGTGAATATCTTGGTCAGTTTGGTACCAATGGTTCCAATGAGGGTCAGTTTAGTTGTCCCTGTGGTATCTGTACTGATGGTAGGGGGCGTGTCCTAGTGGCTGATTATAACAACCATATAGGGTACAGATCTTCACTGCTGATGGTACCTTTGTCTCATCAATCTCTTGTGGAACATCTCCATATGATGTGGCAGTAGATAACTCTGGCAATATACATGCAACATTGTACTCATCCAACTGTGTTGCAGTATTCTCCTCTGATGGTAAAAGGCTCACTACCTATCTGTCATCAAATAACTCCAAGTCACCCACTGGTATAACTGTTGACCAAGATGGTTATCGCTATGTTAGCTGTGTTGAAAGCAATTCCATATGCATCTTCAGTCCAGAAGGAACTTATGTAAACTGCTTCTCTTGTTCTTCTAATCCACGATGCATGACCCTTGACAACCATGGCAATGTATATCTTGCTAGTAAAGACCGCCATACCGTCACCAAGTACTAACATGTGCCGTGCAGAGACACCATTAGCCTCTAATACGAGCCTGGTCGCGAGGCTAAGTTAGTAGGTGACATCATAGACTTGTAGGTGACATCATTTGGTCAGTAAAGACATTCATTGTAGTGTGCATAATCACTTTATATTATTATTATAATTGAACTTGTTTATACACAACTGTTATGATTTAGTTCCTAGTTTTGATCCCTATAACAAGTAAACAAACAACAATTATTAATTTTTGTATTATATCACTTAGTTGTAATTTTTCACTTCTGATTTCAATGTCTTGTTTTTTGATCTTTCTTGTTCAAGTAATGCGTTCAAACTCTCAATCTAATAAAATCAGTGATGATAGAACATAGTCAATAAGTAATGATTCACGTACCTCTGATGATAGTTCATCCTTCATTGCTGTCATATCCTCTATTTGTTGAACTAGCTCCGTCTTGCTAGCAACTACACACACAAGAAAGGTCTGATTCAAATAACCTGCATGCTGGTCACAAACCTGCCGTTTTCTGTTATTTTCTTGATGACAATAATTTATTTCTCTTCTCTAAGTTGTCTTGTAGCTGTGCTACTCGTGCTGATTTTCTTGATCTCTAACAATCCATCACATAAAATTGAAATCATGATTCAGTGATAGGTTATCATCGCAGTGACTAACCTCAGTCACACATGGCTTTGACCCTGAATGCACCTTGTCAAGGAACCTATGCCTCTGGTTCAGCTGTAGCCTACTTTAATTATAGATTGTCGATGGATTTGCAGTTGCACTGTTCTATCCAACATCAGGACATGGACCTGAGAGAGGGTGGAGTTGGGGTCACACAGCTGTGAACGGCCCTCTCTACCTGAATCAGTCACAGCTTGACAGTTGACAGCACATTCTCCAGTCTCCAGTAACTCAAAAAACAGTGATTTGAACCAGTGAGAGAGATGTGGAGTAAGGAGAAAGGTGTTTATAATTGCATGTGGAGAGCAAGCAAGAAATGAGTGATGAGCACATGAAGGGCACGCTGCAGTGATACTCTTGTCTGGACAGCATGCAGTAAATAACAGGTTTTTAATCCTTTTATTGACCTATACACATAACCACCACTGGCATTTGAAACAGTCTCTCAAGTGCTTGTCATGATTGTGGTTTTGTGACCTCCCAAATGGTGTTTACTGGTATTTTGAAACCTCCGTTCATTAAAGTTGAAAGCCCTGCCTCACTTGGTTCAACTGCTATTTTGAAAGCCCTCACTGTAAAAAATGCAGTGAGACGTTCACTCCTTTTTTGCCACAGTATTCACTCTTTTCACTAAAAGAGTGAATACTGTGGCAAAAAAGGAGTGAACGTCTCACTGCTATTTTGAAAGCCCTTGGCTCACCATACAACCACTACTAAAGGTACAAAATGGCTGATCACTGACTCACCAGCTAGCAGAGATTTTTATTACTCACTAAATAGAGAAACACCATTAGATCAACTCATTCACTTCAGATTTTATCTAACCTCTTCTCATAACATATAATTGCAATTAATAATGTAGAGCAATTCTAGATATGCTAAAGATATAACCACAACCAGCTCAAAACTGGCTTATAATGGTAATCGATGGGTAAAGAGTAAATGTAATTAAACACAATCAGGTGTGCCTAGATAGTGTCTATGGAAACGCAATCAATACTTTACTACATAAAGGGTAACTTAGTAAACAACATAAAGGAGAGAGACATATACAGTATGAACAACACCTGAGGGAAGATGGGTGGAGCTAGTGAGAGAGCCTGGAGCTATAGTGACAATACTGATAGAAGCAGTTACCATTATTAGGAGTTGCTGTCCATTCAGTTACCCCCCATCCTCAGGACTTGAGCTTCTCAATCAGGACAAAATAAGCAAAAGCTAGGAATTAAGCCTGGGGATGAGGCTATTCTCCTGCATTTTTGCAAGTTTCACTAAGATTGTATGTCTACAGTAACTCAAGATAAATTGGGAAAAAATTAATAAGTTTCTCTTTTAGTACTGTATAATAAGAAAAGTTGCCGGCAGTCCATATGCTTGTGTATAAACTTAAGACTTCACGGATCTATTTTTCGTGAATGGCACTAAAACTCTCAAAATTTAAATACCTTGAAAATTATTATAAGTCTATGATAACCATGGCAACATATATCTAGTCAGACAAAATTCATGTGTCACACAGTTACTGTGTGCAGAGACACAGCAGACTATATACTATTGTGACACAAATCTGGCGTGATTATTCCTCTTTATGATTCAGTTCCTATATCCTTTAATAAGTCAACAAACATCTAATATTGTGCTTTTTTGACTTGCTCTTCTGATGCATGGTCTGATCTGTTAGTGGAGAATGAACTAAGGGTCACTCCTGCATGTTACATGCTAGTGAAGAAATAAGCTACAGCTTGACAGCACATTTTTTTGGCTTCTCCAGCTGTCTCCAGTAACTGAACTAGAACCTGAGAGAGAAGGTGATGATGGAATGATAGAGGAGAATAGTGCTTGGTTGAGTAGAGCAAGCAAGCAAGCAATGGCTGATAGTCTACTCTCTCCAATATGGAGGACACATTAAGTGAGAATGGTCTGGGATCAACCTCTGACCCTAGAGTGACTACATATCGAGTGTCGTAGTCAAATTGCATTACCATGGGCACAAAAATTGGTGAACAAAGCGAACCAGGAACTGTCTATTGTGATATGAGGCACAATATACAGTAAACCTCTCTTAATGGACACTATAGATATAATGGACAAAAACCACTTGTGCATTTGTTTGTGTGTTGTGCAAATGTGCTTGAACTCTTCTTAATCATTTAATTCTGTGTACATGCAAGCATGCTACTCCACCTGTAGCCTAATATTATTGATGTGTGCGCTGATATTCCATTTCCTCTGCCTTTGTTGTGTCCATAATTTAGTTAGCTCATGGACCTGATATGAAAAGTTCAAGGCTAGATGAATTAGTGGTCACAGTTTAGTGAGTAAGCTTGTTGACATCAAGTGATAGCTTGTTTTTGAATTAAAGGTCCATAATGTGTAGAACGCTATATACATGTAGCTTCCTGTTTCTCCACTGATTCCATGATCCTAGTACTCACCTTCTCATGTTCTCCCTATTTGTTCTTCTCTCTCTACAGAACTATCTCTGAAGAAAATCTCGCCCATCATCTCCTTGAACAGATGGGCTGGAGAGAAGGCAAAGAGCTAGAACGCTCCTGTGATGGGATGCAAAACCTAGGACACTGTTGAATGACCCATTAGCTACTAAAATAGCTAGTCAAGGTACATGTAATTAGTTAAGAAAACCGTATAAGTGGTGAATAGTGATAACTGCCACAGTCTCACACAGAATGTAGCTAATTACACAACTATAGCGTCAACTATTTGTGCCTGAACTACTAATTTCCATATCAATGATGATAATTGTTTGGGGGGTTCGATGATCCATCCTTTTTACAATAATTGTGCGGACAACTCACCTTCAGTTTGTCATAGTGACTAAGACTCTGCACTGTGGGGACTGAGAATAGATTGGTACCTTCTTGCTGTTCGGTATCTGACTGTGCACACGGTCATCGCTATCTGCATTACTAATTTTGTGAAAATAGACCCACAATGTAAACACAATTAGTCGAATTACGACTGAATTGAAGCCTCACTGATAAAAAGCGCGACCAAGATCTCATAAAAGTAGCAGGCTCAACTGAAAAGGGAAAATTCAGCAGCTGTAATTAGCCAAGTTATCTAGCTAAAGCAACGCTCTTCTTATAGCAGGAATAATTTATATCGCGACAAATTACTACACCGCCACGATGCAGAATGGAAAAGAAATCATTATCCTTCTACTCGTTCTGTGTCTGCAGACCAGCACAGTCCTAGCATACAGCAATTTTGTACCCCCTGTTCCGAGCGTCTGCGATGAGTTTCTAACTTGGCATGGAGGCACACTAAACAGCACTGTAGCTAGGACAAAGCGAGTTTGGGTGGAGCTCTGGGATTCGTCTCAACAAAACCAGCAGAGCTGCTTTGAACATGGAGTATCTTATAAAGGTATCTTTCTTGCTTTGTGCAGGCGATCGCCAGCTTGCTTAATTTTAAATTTGTAGTTAGCATTAAAGCCATGGACACAGTTACCAACCGGCCAGTTCGTATCAAGGGATTCTTGTTTGGGACAACCGCAGGAACACTGCCAGGAGATGGATACGGAGCCGACCTACCTTTGTTTGCCAGCGAGTTAAATTGCCGAAGGAACGAAAATAGTAGACGACGCAAAAGAGTTTTACATAAGTAAGTGGATGTAACTATATATGACTGTGTTAAATCTTTGCTTGGTTGCTGTCTTGGGTGACGGTAGCTATGATATATTTATTGTTAAGTGCAACCAATATATTTTGATGTCTTTTTCTTATATAGGTATCCACTTGGTCCTGGAACAGACTTAACATTTCATTATAGTGCACCAACTAATGAATCAACAATAGAAGAAACTTTCAGGTACGTCTTTGCGATGCGCACAATCATCCTTATACCTCACTGCTTGCTATAGTAATAAAGCCAGCTCAGGAAGTTTTATTTTAAAAGATTTGTTTCTTTAACTACAGAGCTGCAATCACCTTCACAAAGGAAGAAAACCTTGAAAATTTAAAATTTGAATTTCCACTCTGCAGAAATGAAGTAGGTTGAATAATGCAGTTATGCGGACTCCGATTTACCAGCTTTTAATTCCCTACAGACATCTTCGACAGTAATGCTGCAGGCAACCTCCACCATTGCTCCTAGTCCTTCCAGCACATTCTCCATATCACCAACAAGCACCATCACCAATGTCACAATTACACCAGCTCCCAGTCAGTGCAGCTGCAACAGTTCTTTCAGTAAGTGACCAAGCACACCACACACAATAATAATTATGTTCGATGCATTTCAAACATATTTTACTGAATTTTTTTTTCTCTAACAGCTCCCTCTTGTAGAAAAGAAATCAGTTTTTATAACCGCACTTTAAAACTTTTTAGTATTGCAACAAACAAGACCTATCACTGTCAGAGCAAAAAGGCTCTCAGAAATGTTACCTGTACTAATACATGCAACAGAAAATGCCCGACTGACTCAAGCTGTGGAATTGACATAGTCTGCACAGTGGATGCTAAACTGAAAATCAAGAAATTTAACTGCTACGGACTGGACAGCAGAGGGAACATACTCAGTGGTGCAGGGTCAATTTTGCTACGACAGAGAGTGACAATGTACACCGGATGCACATGCAGACGCGAGGACATTATAGCACTTAACTAGTTAATAACCAATCAATTATTATGGCACGTTTCTCTGTCTATAAATATTCTCTAATTCTTGTTACCACTTATTTCTATTTTTTTCTGAAGTCTCCTGTTCTTCCTTCACCCTTCGCCCTTCCTGTTTATGGCGGACAAATTGCCCGATTTTAGTGCACCTGTTCTAGTTGTTTGATAATCCAATCATTACTGATTCTAATGCAACTTACCATTATTAGCAAAACCTCTGGCACATAGCTAATTTAATTGCACAAAATTATTAGTCTTTAAACAGTAGCTAGAAAGCCTAGAATAAATAGAGGTATTTTCTGTTACACATTATTGTGATGTGTCCGTTTGCCTAAGGCTAAGGCTTTTGTGATATAAGTAGGGAAAAGGCAGAGGACAGAGTTCAACTAAGCTAATGTTCGTTATCAGAGTCTGATGAATCGTCTCCATAAGCAACCAAAGAGGATAGTTTCATTCTCTTTGGCTGCTCAGTATTGGGAGGAGGAGGAGGAGGCGATCTTGAAGGGGTGTTGATTTTTCATGGTGTCTTTTGAGCCTTGCACACACAGATTGATATGTGGTGATTTTATAATTAAATTACTCTTAAAAGATTGAACAATTTCACATCTACCACAACAAGTGAGAATCATTAAAAACATAAAATTGCCATACAAAAACAAGATGATAGCCGCAAATTCACAAATTCATTGTGACAGCACCTAAATTCAGGAATTCAATGGTGTGGTTGGTTACCACACATCAAATTATAGTTTAGCTTGTGACCATAAGTTAACTTTGCTCACAGTACAAGACCATGCAAGTACTCATGACGTGGTAAACGTACTGCTTGTGCACACATTCTGCGTCATTTACCATGCATACCAACACTCTCTTAGACCTTTTTGTTGTGTGCACGGACACTATTGATTTCATATTGTTTGTGGGGGAGTGTAGTTATGCCTCGGTGGGCGGAGCCACGAGGCATACAGTAGTTCGTTTGTTTGTTTGTCAGTCAGTCAGTCAGTCAGTCAGTCAGTCAGTCAGTCATTCCGTCCGTTACTTCAGTTTTGCGGCGCACGCTGAACGATGAGCCCTGAAACTAGCAATGCAAGTAGAACTCTATATTATCTCGCTTTTGAACATTTGAAACGTGTATACGAAGCTTTGTTCTCGAGTTATGGCGTGATTTGCTTACCTCGCGATCGATGGTTGTTGCTGGCGATCTGGAGTTCTCCGTAGACATATATAAATATCCACAGTTGACTGTCTAGAAGCTGATAGGTTAGAATTTCACTACAAGATAGCAGCGCATGTCTAAAGAAATTGTGTGTAAGCTAATAGCTATGGACGCTATCTCGATGCTGTGCTGTGCCGTGCTGAACATTAAAGACACGCCCAGTTGAATTAGTGGTCAGCACTGATTGGCTTCTGATTCCATAACTATTATACTGCACTGTACAGAAAAGTACAACAACTGCAGTTTACTGTGTTTGCTGTACAGAAATCCTGTATACATGCATCTGCAGTTGCTGTGTTTGTGGAATGGTAGATAGTTGTGTTTGTGGATATTTGCTTATGGTATTAGTAAAAGCTGGATACCGTTAGCTCTATATCAATAATTATTTTGTCAAACAAAATTTAAAATTTTTGTTGTAAATGTGAAATTGTGGCATTCCACCGAGGCATCTGCACCTTAGGTGCTTCATTACACATGCATTCATTCTCTATTATTATCGAGGGCGTGGCTTGTTGGTCGGCGCCGCATTATTCAGCATTATTAAAGTGTTTGTTCTCGTGTTCTAGCTCAGTACAGTATTCACTTCTTGAAGTTCACTAGAGGTAAGCTATCGATTGTTCTAATAATGATAATTATCTGAGACCATTTTGTAGCTATGGCTACTCCCTCAGTACAGCAGCAGGACCTTCACTGTGGTATATGCTCCAATGTCTTCACTAACCCGCTCATGATGCCTTGCCTTCACTCCTTCTGTAAGAAGTGTCTTGAACAGCAACTAGAAGAGCAGGGCAGCTCTGCTGGCTCCATAAAATGCCCTACCTGTGACACTGTCTCTACACTGCCTAGTGGAGGTGTAGCTAGTCTCCCCAGCAACCACTGGTTAGCCCATCGAGCAGAGGTGTCCACTTACCAACAGAAGATAGAGGATGGTGGAAACATACCGTGTGACCGCTGTGTGAAGAAGACAAGTGGAGCAGCAGTCTCCTTCTGCTGTGAGTGCTGTCTCTTCCTGTGCAGTTCATGTCAAGAAGACCATCAATGGTGGAGAGAGACTATCAGCCATGAACTAGTGAGTGTTGGAGAGAAGAAGAAAGACATGAACACAAATGTGAAAGTACCTCGTAAACCATTCATGTGCACCAAACACACGAAGGAAGAGCTCATTTTCTATTGCAATACTTGCCAATGTCTGATTTGTCGAAACTGCATAGTGATGGAGCACAGTGACCACAAGCGAGTCTACCCAGAAGATATCGCAGCAAAGGAGAAGGAGTCAATAATGGAGACCCTCCAGGAAGCAGAGGATGCCATTACTAAGCTGGAAGCTGCCATTACCAGTCGAGATGACATGAAGAAACTGATCGAAATTCAAAGAGATGAAGTGAATGAGAAGATCACACAAGAGTTCAAGATGATATATGCCTCTCTTAAATTGAGAGAGGAAGCATTGCACAGCAAGTGTGAGGAGTTTGCTAACCAGAAGCTCACAGTGCTGTCAATGGAGATTGAAGAAGTTGAGAATCTTAAGAGGAGTCTTATCTTTTCAACACAGATTGCATCTGAAGTACGAACATACTCACCAGCTGAGCTACTAGGCACCAAGAAACCAATCCAGGAGCACCTTCAGCATAGGCTGGCATCGTTTGCTCGACTGGATCTTGATCCCGGTGAGAGTAATAACATTTCTGTTGTTGTTGACAAAACTGTGATAAATGAGGCCATAGCAGAATTGGGTAATGTATATGTTTGTGATTGTGATCCTGAGCAGTGCACAGTAGAGGAAGGACTGGTCATCCCTGTGGCTACTGTGGGGAAGAAGAGAGAGGTCAAGGTGGCTCTTAGAGATAGCAATGGAGAGCTAGCATGTGTCAAGGTACCCATTAGTGCTAGGGTAGAGGCAGAGGAGAATGGGTCTATGGTACCAGTTGATATCAGGTTTGAAGATGATGGCCACGCATTGCTCAGTTTCCAGACTATGGTAGCTGGTGAGCATAGACTCATTGTCAAGGTGAAGGGTAAGCAGCTAGCTGGCAGCCCCTACAAGATATGGTCACGACAGAATGCCACTCACGAGAGCGTTTCATCTGGAGCTAAACAATCTTTCAATTTTGGTAGCAATGCTTTTGGTGTAGCTGTTCATCACAATGGAGATGTGTTTGCTAGTAACTATAGCAATGGCTGTATACAAGTGTTCAATAGTGAT
Source organism: Haliclona indistincta (assembly GCA_964017065.1). Classification (NCBI taxonomy): domain Eukaryota; kingdom Metazoa; phylum Porifera; class Demospongiae; order Haplosclerida; family Chalinidae; genus Haliclona; species Haliclona indistincta. Next base: position 7,976,697 of record OZ024792.1, read on the forward strand.
GGATCACAGAAGCTACAGTTTGGTACACCAGGCAGTGAAGATGGTCAGTTCTGTAATCCGCATGGTCTTGTCATTGTTGGTGAAGTGTTGTACGTTGCTGACCGTGGTAACCATCGTGTGCAGAAGTTCACTCTCACAGGTGAATATCTTGGTCAGTTTGGTAGCTATGGTTTCAATGAGGGTCAGTTTAATAGTCCCCGTGGTATATGTACTGATGGTAGGGGGCGTGTCCTAGTGGCTGATTATGACAACAATAGGATACAGATCTTCACTGCTGATGGTACCTTTGTCTCATCAATCTCTTGTGGAACAAGTCCATATGATGTGGCAGTGGATAACACTGGCAATATACATGTAACATTGCATTCATCCAACTGTGTTGCAGTTTTCTCCTCTGATGGTAAACAACTCACTACCTATGGATCAGGCTACATTCCATCGCCCACTGGTATAACTGTTGACCAAGATGGTTATCGCTATGTTAGCTGTGCTAATAACAATTACATATACATCTTCAGTCCAGAAGGAACATATGTAAAGAGCTTCTCTTGTTCTTCTAATCCACGAAACATGACCCTTGATAACCATGGCAATGTATATCTTGCTAGTTATGACCATAATGTCACCAAGTACTAACATGTGCTGTGCAGAGACATAGTATGTGACCTTATTTGATCAGTATAAAGACATTCATTATTATAGTGTGCATAATCACTTTATAATAATTATTATGTTTATATACAACTATTATGCCTAGTTTTGATCCCTATAACAAGTAAACAAACAACAATTATTAATATTTTGTGTTTATCACTTACTTGTAATTTTTTCACTTCTGATTTCAATGTCTTGTTTTTTGATCTTTCTTGTTCAAGTAATGTGTTCAAACTCTCAATCTAATAAAATCAGTGATGATAGAACACAGTCAATAAGTAATGATTCACGTACCTCTGATGATAGTTCATCCTTCATTGCTGTCATATCCTCTATTTGTTGAACTAGCTCCGTCTTGCTAGCAACTACACACACACACACACACACACACACACACAAGAAATGTCTGATTCAAACAACCTGTTAGTCACAAACCTGCCGTTTTCTGTTATTTTCTTGATGACAATAATTTATTTCTCTTCTCTAAGTCGTCTTGTAGCTGTGCTACTTGTGCTATTTTTCTTGATCTCTAACAATCTATCACACAAATCATGATTCAGTGATAAGTTATCATCGCAGTGACTAATCTCAGTCACACATGGCTCATTATTTGACCCTGAATGCACCTTGTCAAGGAACCTATGCCTCTGGTTCAGCTGTAGCCTACTTTAATTATAGATTGTCGATGGATTTGCAGTTGCACTGTTCTATCCAACATCAGTACATGGACCTGAGAGGGGTGGAGTTGGGGTCACACAGCTGTGAGCGGCCCTCTCTACCTGAATCAGTCACAGCTTGACAGTTGGCAGCAAATTCTCCTGTCTCCAGTAACTCAAAAAACAGTGATTATGCCTCGGTGGGCGGAGCCACGAGGCATACAGTAGTCGTGTTGTGTGTGTGTGTGTGTGTGTATCTGTCCGTTGCCGGCATAGCGCATCGCACGCTGAAAACTAAGCGCTGATATCAGCAATACAGGTAGAAATCGCTATTTGCTCAGAACTGAATTGATAAATTGTTGGTTCTAAAGCTCCGTTCGTGAGTTATGGAGTGAGCTGCTTACCTCGATGGCTGTTCCCGGCTATCTGGACTCCTCTAAAGACAAAACAGTTTACAGCTGACTGCCTTACAGCTAGTGAGTTCGTTTGTACTACAAAACAGCTTGGTAGGTCCAGCGAAATTCTCTCGAAGGCCTACAGCTTCAGCTTGAGCTCGCCGGCTTGAGCTACAGTAGTTGCTGATGATCTAGAGTTAGGGTCCGCAAGTCCAAAATCTAACATCCGAATTTTATGTATCTCGGTAGTTCTATATGAAGTGCTCACTGATACTTAAACAATGGCGCCCAGAAATAGCGAAAGCCTCCTTGCGTGTTTTAGCAACACGAAAGAAACATTCGCGGACATGTTCTTTCTATGACGTCATAATTGATTTGTTGTTATTATTAACTTTTCGCCCGGCTAGTTTGTCACCGTCTTGGTCGCTGAAGGTCCCGCTGCTATCCACGTGGCAAATAGTGGTCAAAGCCGAGTGCTTTAGGAACTTTAGTGGCAGTAGTTCAGACTAAGGTGAGCTAGACACACGCGGTCAGGGGAAATATTTGGTTATTGTGGGTCAGTCAGTCAGGCTACAGCGAGCTAGTCCTAGGTTGCTTTTGTAGGCCATTAGTACAGCTATCCATGTGGCAAGTTAGTTTGAATTTGAACAACATTTGCCATCTGGTCGAAATGAATTTGTTTTGGGCTGGTATGTATTTATCATGATTATTATCAATTATTCATTATTATTTAAATTTAGACCAGCAAATGACTAGTCCTACATATAAAGAGCTGATTGAGCTGTTGGAGAAAGCTGAGAAATCAGCATCAGAGCCAGGGAATGTACTTTCAACAGCTGAAATCCTCACTGCCAATTTTTCTTGCTTATATCCACGCATCAAAATTGGAAGACCAGCACGATTTCTGGAAACAGTTAACAGGATCAATGCTCCTATTGTAAAGGGAAGCCTCGAACTAGGAATCCAGGTCCTGCTCAAACTGAAGGTATGCACAATGTTCCTACATGTTTGTTGCTACCTTACAGTCGACACGCCAAATAACCGGAAGTCCAATACAACACGTACAAATTTATTATCATGCCGTGCTACCGTGTAGCGTCTATTCCAGGATGTTTGAATTATTCATAAGCAAACTAAACAGTTCATATCTATTGTTATCTTGGTGCTTTTGCTTTTATTTTTGCAATAAAGTATCTTCATCATCTGCTTTATCAATACAATAATCCCTGTAGCCTTACGCTTTAAACCAGCCTCTGTATCGGAGCTAAACCAAGCACGACACCGAATTCGTATGCTTCCATAGACTGCGTCAGGAATTTTTTTCTCAACCAGCTTTCAATATTATAATGCATCTCAGCAAATGAACACACACTAAGCTCAATATAATACAAATTTCGAGTTGTTCTAGCATGCAATTACTGAACTATGAGCGCTTCAAAGTACGCTTGCGCAATCCCATTTAGACACGCTATCGCCAGCTGGTCACCTCAGGTATGCTTTGATATTAGCAATAAACAATACTGTATAAACAACTATTATATTCTAATGACGACAGGTAGATAATGGCCACTAGAAGCAGCAAGCGGCGTCTGTCCTATGATAGCAATGATGACAGTCAGCCAGGAGAGTCAGTTAGCCAAGTATGCACACTTTGTGAATTAGTTCACCAACACACAAGTAAAGTGCACACATGGCAAAGTCAAAGTGCACGCGATGAAGCCTTTAAACTTGGTATAATACCAAGTGACGTGATATGCCGCCCATGTCGTGACGACATTCGTAGAATTGGTAGTGATTCGAACCATGTACCTAGGTGGGAGAAGAAAAGGCAAGGGTTAACCAAATGCAGCATACATGGCTGTGGTGATGTATGCTTCGCCAAATTGCAAGTTACCAATGTCAAGGAACATTTGGAAAAAATGCATTTTGACGTAAAATTCAAAGAAAATGTACCTTTCCCAACCCCCTTGTGCAATAGCCACTATCATATTGTATACCACGCAATTCACCAACCTTGGCAAAGAAACTGCCAAACATGTGGGGCATATTTGAGGCATGAAACATCCAGGACATGCCCAAATGCTGCTTTTATCAAAAAGCATTTGCAAGACAATGCTGCCTTTGAGGGCAATCTTGAAGTTGATGATCGAGTATGTTTCTCTTGCTACAAGTCACATCTGATAATCTTACAAAATGAGAAACAAATTAGCTATGATAGTGACCTTCGATCATTGCTAGAAAACATCCGTCGCAAAATAACTGCAACTAACTCACCTAGCACATTACTACAAGTCAGGGAACTGGCTCTGGACAAAACTGTCCTCTATGTAGGTGAAGAATTGCTCAATGGAATGGCAGTTATTTTGCCCGATGCTGTTGATTATTTCCAACAAGCATGCCATGACAACAGTTTAGATAGCCAACATCAGTTAGGAGCAGAACCAAAAGTGTCATCAATTTGGTTACTAGGCAATCTAACCAATGCTTTACAACAACACCTAGAGTACTCATGTGCGGCACGCAAGTATGGTGTCCTTATGTATCGTAGTGGTGTCAACTTAGCTCCTCTGTTGCAAAGGTCATTGTACCAGCTACGCCAGCACAAAAAGAAAGACCCCACAAATGTAGAATTCCAAAAAGTGCTGGATGGCATTAACAACAAAATTCTAGAGCAGTGTCAACATTTTTTGACCAAATATCACTCTTTCTGCGAAGATTACAGCACCATAGATATCAATGAAGTCATTAATCATGATATAAATCCTGAGCTATGGAATGCTGTATGCTCAATGACTAGGTCAGCATCAGAGAGAAAGGGCATTGCAAACAAACAGGCAGAAAAAGAACAACACAAAAAGCGGCTAAGAAGATTTTTTCTTTTGTGCATGGTGATGTTTTGTGTTGATGATCGCTGTTCAATGCCTATGCACACTATGCTAGCAGATGTTGTTGAAAGTCAAGGAGGTACTAGATTTTTGATTCAACTACTAAACAAGCTTGGGATATGTTCATCCCATGACACCTTGGATAGGCATATTCAGAGTAAGATTGAAGCAACACATACAAAGCATCCTTGTCATAGTTTTTTTAATTCGAACTCTTTCACCGTTGTCTCTGTTGACAACGTTGACTTCATGCACAGCTTTGCTCAAGTATTTAAAGGCAGTACCAACAGCAGTTGGCATGGGACAACAGTACAGTTAGTACAACCCCTTCCAGCAATCGAACCAGTACAGCAAACCCAGACTCTACCACCAGTACAGCCAACCCAGACTCTACCACCAGTACAGCCACCCCAGAATCTACCACCAGTACAGCCACCCCAGAATCTACCACCAGTACAGCCAACCCAGACTCTACCACTAGTACAGCCGCCCCAGAATCTACCACCAGTACAGCCACCCCAGAATCTACCACCAGTACAGCCAACCCAGACTCTACCACCAGTACAGCCACCCCAGAATCTACCACCAGTACAGCCAACCCAGATTCTACCACCAGTACAGCCAACCCAGAATCTACCACCAGTACAGCCAACCCAGACTCTACCACCAGTACAGCCAACCCAGAATCTACCACCAGTACAGCCAACCCAGACTCTACCACCAGTACAGCCAACCCAGACTCTACCACCAGTACAGCCAACCCAGACTCTACCAGCAGTACAGCCAACCCAGACTCTACCACCAGTACAGCCAACCCAGACTCTACCACCAGTACAGCCAACCCAGACTCTACCACCAGTACAGCAAAGGCTGTCTGTGCTAGAAATTGAACCTATACAACAGCTTACTTATCAGTCATCAACGAGAAAAAGAACTGAGAGAAGTTCACCCATACAATCTCCACTTAAGCTCACTCAATCACCAATAGCTAAAACACGTCCTCGAGCTCGTTCTGGAACTGAATGCTTAGTAGAGATGGACCAACGGCTTACATGTAGAACCAAATTTGTAGATGTTCAACACTCAGATCATGTCAAAGACCTGGAACGTGTAACTATTACCGACTTTTTAACTAGTGAAACAGAAAACGAGTCACTTGACGATTTGAACCAGGACTTATTTACGTACATGCTACAGAAGCAGGCCATTGAAGAAAGTGAATCTGATCAACCATTTATGAATATGCAAGACTACTTTAGCACAACTAGAGTAACACACACTGAAAAGTCTGAGGTTGCTTATTTTGAGGTTATGAATGCAGTATCCGACAGCAAGGACACACAGATTGAAATGCTACATAGCTTGTTCGACAAGTTTATCAGAGGTAGCACTAGAGAGTATCTGGTTGTCGAGGGAGACCAAAAGTTGTATGACATAATACAAAGTTTGAAGTTTGAATATGGTAAGGAACTAGATTGGGTTATTCCCTTTCCGGGAGATTGGCATCTACTGAAGAACTTCCAGGTGGCTCTAATCAAGCCATACTTTGATGCGGGGATAAAAGACCTGGCAAAGGCAGCTGGTTACCCAGTGGCATCAATTGAAATATGTGGGCAATTTAAAAGAACTCACCATTTCTTGTTAGAAACATGGGAAGCCTTGTACAGAGCTATGATCACAATTTTCCTGCATGAACAGCAAGGTGAGTCAGCAGAAAATCCTCTAATAGCTCTATCAGAACAGATTATAACAAATGCAGGCAGAGGTACGCTCAGAGAATGCATAGCTATTCAATCACAACACTTCCACGAGTTCAAATTGTTTATACAAAAACGAGCTCGTACAGATAGTACCTGGAAATTCTGGGTGCAATTTGTCTTTCAAGATCTAAATGCCTATGTTGGCTTGTTTTTGTCTATAAGAAGTGGAGACTGGTACCTCCGAACTGCCTGCATAAAGCAGATGGCAGCAGTGTTCTGTGCATTTGATCATTCAAATTATCGCAGACTTATATCAAGACATTTAACAGATATAGTTACTATGCCAGACTCTGTGTTAGAAATGTTTAAGCAAGGTGGTTTTGTGGTATCTATCACTGGTAGAGAATGGCACTCAGTAGGAATTGATGAAGGTCATGAAATGATGATAAACAAGGCATGTAAAATGTCTATCATCAGACCAACACCTGACTACATCAACAGAATAGTCCGTTATCTCCCGTACAGAAACAAGGCAATAGAGAATCTCACTAACTATCTTTTCCAAGAGGACAAACAACGTGAAGAGAAATTGTCATTATTGTCTAAAAAACCAGATGATGTGAAACATGAGCATAACATCTGTTGCCAAATCAAAGCAATTCAAGACTGTGGCATGCTACAGTATGCTTCTACTGACAGAGGGTTAATCAATCCATTTACAAACAAAACTGCTACAGCACAGCAAGCATGTGATTTACTCAGTTTTCGTACTACTGGCCAAAAGGAATTTCTTAATGACGTTGAGTTTCGAATTCTAAAAACACCAAGTACAGCAGCAACAATAAGAAAGCGCCGATTGCAGACTTTCTCAACAAAAAAAGTTAACAAACAACGCTATAGCCAAATCGAAAAAGACCGAAATCTAATCTTAGCGTGCATGCGCAAAAAGATAAAATGGTCAATTCGTACAAGTACCCCAATGACAAATGGAGGAGAACAACTAATACCCTTCCCACTGGCTATATCAGATCATGACGGTAACCCTAAAAAGGGGCAAAAAAGTCAGATGACCAAGACACTAGCTAGTAGGTATCAGCAGAATGCTGTCCTACTCAATACCTACCCAATAGGATGGCAGCCACAGTGCTGTGTGATGGAAGGCATGTTCATCATCAACACAGCTCCAATTGGGTGCCATAGAACATATAGAGATTATGCAGAATTTTTAATAACCAGATACATTAGTCCACATTTGATAAAGGGTTGTACAGAAGTACATCTACTGTTCGACAATGTAGGACAACTCAGTAGCACACCAAAATTTTTTGAGCACCAAAGAAGGGATGAACTAGCAACAATTGCTGCTGGGCACAGTTGTAAAATAATACATGCAACAACAATTCTGCCGACAAAGTGGAGAGAAAATCTTTTGCATTGCCGTAAGTGCAAGCGTACATTAGTATGTTTTCTAGCTCAGTTTATGCTACAGAACATCCATGCTCACCTTTCTTCACACCAAAAATTCTATGTTGCCGGTGCATTTACTGAGCAGTTGGCAAACACTTGTTGGTTTGTGCAGGGAAAAAGTAGTCCAGAGCCAGATCCCACCTACTCCTGCAATGGAGAGGAAGCAGACACACTGATCTGGTTACACACAACCAAAACAACATGTGAAAGGATTTTAGTTGTGTCAGCAGACACAGATGTCTATATGATAGGCTTGACTCGACCATGTGCCATTAATAAAGATGTTATCGTACAAGTTAGCAAGATCAATTCACGAGAATTAAAGCTACTTAGCCTAAAGAATCTGATTGGGGCAGTTCACAATGACCCTGACATGGCACATATTCCACTATCAAGTCGGCTGGCTGTAGTACAAACTTTGTTTGTAGTTACAGGCTGTGACTACATATCATTTTTTGGTGGTATAGGCAAGGCTACCTTTCTGAAGCACTTTTTCCAACATGCAGAATTCGTAACAGGACAGACACACTACACAAAGGGCTCTCTGGCAGACACACTTCTGCGAAACAATAGCTACAAAGAAGGGTTTATGGCTTTTCTTCGTCTTGTTGGAACCGTTTATTATCATAAACATGCGTCCATATTTACATCAGATTCGCCTGAAACCCATTTCAAAGGCTATCTTTGTGTCTCAGATGTAGTTAAACAGCACAGTGATTGGCTAGAAGAGATTAGACAGAGTATGTGGGCCAGAATTAGTTTTGAAGATGAAATGATTCCATCAACAGAAGCACTGTGGCGACATTGGAAACGCTCATGTTGGGTAATAGATATGTGGAGCCAGGCTGATCAAAATACAATGACAGTAGCTAGGCTCACTGATTTTGGCTGGAGTATCACTCACGATAGTATCCTTACAGTTGATTGGGATAGTAGTGAAAATCAGGAGGCTATAAAAGGAAGAGTACTGCTATTCACAAAAGGCTGTAAGTGCAAGACCGGTTGTGCGACTGGAAGGTGTGCCTGTAAAAAGAAGGGACACAACTGTACTGAAGGCTGTTCGTGTCTAAATTGCCTAAATCTACCAAACGCTACTATGGATACAAGAGAATGTACAACAAATAATATTGAAGACAGAACTATAGAGTGGAGCAGTGATTCTGATCAGTCAGACGATGAAGAGAGTGATATAGAACAAGTACATGGATAGTATTTAACTACTTCTTTCTAACTGTACTATATGTGTTATATAATCCCACATTTTTTAACGATTATTATGTTTATAGCTTAATAAAACTCAGTTGTCACGTTTGTAACCGTCAGGAAATTTTTTCTCGCAACAGATACACGCTCATAACTGGTAAAACACATTAAGCAATATTCAATGTAAAACATACCTTGAATATAAGTTGTTCCACAGCATGTACGAGGCGTTAGCTTCCCGAGAATTCTGTTCCTCCACGACGCCATTTTCAAGTGTAGTACAATAAACGACGGAAGACGGCAAACACAACAGCCAACTGAAGTCAAGATAACCATAGAAATAAACTAAAGTTCTCCCTGGACCGTTCTGGTTATGTTTTTAAGTCCTCTATCGTCGGGATAACGTACAAAAGAACGTTCTTCACTAGCAACCAGACACACCTCAAACGCTCCATTTTGTGTTTACTCGTGACGTCACCAAAATAATAAATTTCTGCTTGGCGTGTCGACTGCCTTATGCTGACTATTATTAGCGGCCACTAGATTTTAGTTTTAGTAAGATTTGGGTTCATTTTATATTATAATGGTAACCATCGTGAGACATTAGTGCAAATAAAATTAGTATGTATAACTAAAACTCTCTAATAATACCACCGAACTTTAATATTGTAATGAGATTCACACCGAATTTATTATTGAGGGCAAGGTTTGAGGTGTACTGTATGTGTAGACATATCCAACCTGCAAGCATGACAGCTAGCATTACAGTGTATAATTAAATGTTTCCCCAAGGATTTCTGTAATTGGTGAAGTGCGTGTACAAATTGATCATAGTAGTTTTTCTACATCTAGAATCTCAGCCGTTTCCCATGGAACTTACTCACAACTATGGCCTGACAATAGAATTCCTTAGCCAGATTTTTCAAGCTCCAGATGAAGTACAGAATTGGTCGCTTCATGGCATCCCAGCAGTTCTCTTCTACAGAAAGCTACACACGTTTCTCAAGAAATGGAACACAACTAGATCACTCCAGAAAACAGCAATAGGACGATTTTACCTTTCGATCGATAGCCAGCTCCAAGCTAGGAACAGCACTCCTTGCAATACATACAGATTCATAGAGCGAATCGTCAACTCCGACCTACCTGATTCCACTATCATGTCATATGGCATACTGGACGACGAAGCAAGTGTTCTTCAAGCAGAGATTAGCAGTTGCAATGAACACATTCAAGTTTTATACCAAAAGCTAGTTCAGCAGCAACACGAGATTGAGGAGATGAAGAGAGATATAGGCTTATTGAGAAATCAAAGTTGACATTATTAAAAAGTAGTTAGAAACTATTGACAAATTTTATTGTGTAATTATTATTGACACAATAATAAAGTTAAGATTCTGAATTTATTGATATCAAAACAAAACAATGAGAATGTATAGAGAATGACAACAAAACAATGCAAACGTATGTGTATCAAAAATGTAGTCAAGTGCTAGTTATCAAAATTGTCAACTTGTATGTCGCCTCCCTCTATATCATCAGTTAGATATAGTGCTGATGTTCTTCTTCATCTTCATAAGCAATTTCATGTGTTTTAGCAACAGGATTATAGCTGATTACGGCACCACAGAACCACTTGTGTTCACCTGACTCGAGGCAAAATCTATGCTGAATTGTTTTGCCAACAAGGGAAAAAGGGTCACTAGAGAGAAAGAGAGAGGAAGAAGAGTCACCAACTGGAGAGAAAGGGTTACTTGCATCAGATTGGGAATGACTGTGAATAAAGTCACTCAATTCCTTTATAATAACTCCTATTGAACGCTGCTTGCGATGATGCGTGAAGGGAATGCTCAGAGTTTGGCCTAGTACCTTCCTTCGAATCTTCACATGCGTTCGAACAAGATCAAGTTTTTCCCTTCGCTTTCTTTATACTGAAAGTGGTTGCGAATCAATAGTGTCTAGTAATTGTTTAAGCTCATACTTGTTGACTGCTGACACCTGACGTGCATTCAGCTTGTGTACAGCCACTGATGTAGGGATCTATGGTCTGTTAGCAAGTCAATTGTGTTACCATTCCATGCTTGTTCCTTGTTAGTTTACATTGTGAACCAGTGGTAGATTTCACAACCCTACATCCTTTTGATTTCGATAGAAATCTTTTTAATTTTCTTGTTTGTGTACTTTTTACTTTTTTAGTGAAGTGCAGTTCAAATATCATGGACATACTGAGCCATCTTTGTTCCACCATTGCTTTAGTTTCTTGTTGTTGATTGCTTTTCTTTACTTTAAACTTGAAGCAAAAAATAATTTACATCAGCTTGCCTACGCATGTATGCATGCAGTGCATACGAGCCCCGCCCACACTAGTTTATTGACCTGTACTGTACGGCGGTTATAATTTATATCTGGCAAGCGCAGAATGGTGATCATATAGCTTGCCGTTCTTCGAAGACTCCATACAGATATGTGTTCTCCGTGAACCATACGGCGCGGAGATACTCTAGCTAGTGCTTGGTCACGTGCGCTAACCACTGCTTGGTCACGTGCGTATTGCGCAATCACATTAATGGCGTCTAACACTTAGCTGACAATGGATCACGATCGAGAAATCGCGGAATTTATATCGTCGTTTCGCTAAAAACTAAGTTTAAAAGGCACATGCCAGGAGAATATCACGACTGTTCGTGGGTGTTTTGGTCCCGGCACTGCTCGCGTAAAGGTGCTAGGCGAGTGGAAGAAAGAAGAAAACGAAGATGACGAAACTCGATTTTCACCGTTTCCAGGTTCGTCACTTTAGCAACAATTTCGAGCAATCCCCTTGCTACTGTAAGATGGGGCAACGCCAGAGAGCAGATCTAAGTGTCTTTTGACGTATAAAATTCATCACCAGGCGAAATATCAGCGTTTGAACGCTAATACATGGTATGTAGCCGCCATCTTTTTTTCTCGTTCAACCCTACATAGGGAGGCACTACCGTGCCTCCCTAATAAGCAAAAGCTAGGAATTAAGCCTGGGGATGAGGCTATTCTCCTGCATTTTTGCAAGTTTCACTAAGATTGTATGTCTACAGTAACCAAGATAAAATTGGGAAAAATAAGTTTCTCTTTTAGTACTGTATAATAAGAAAAGTTGCCGGCAGTCCATATGCTTGTGTACAAACTTAAGACTTCGCAGATCTATTTGTCGCGAATGGCACTAGAACTCGCAAAATTTAAATCCCTCGAAAATTTATTATAATATTATATCTAGTCAGACAAAATTAATGTGTCACACAGTTACTGTGTGCAGAGACACAGCGGACTATAATATTGTGACACAAATCTGGCGTGATTATTCCTCTTTATGATTCAGTTCCTATATCCTTTAACCCTTTAGGGCCTATAGCGGATTTAGCCGTCATAATTGACTCCACCTACTGTAGACGTCATAAATAGTGTGAAAAGTGCTCTAGAAAGGTCAAATAAAGTTTAATTGATAAAGCTAACTTTACCTGAAAAAACCCACTGTTTTTCGCCGCGCCCTCCCCACTAAAATATATAGAACGGGGGGATTTTTAAAGGGGGGTGCCCCCCCTTTAACCCGGGGTTCAAAGGGGCGGAGCCCCTCGCCGCTTTCGGCATTTTTTGGGCTTCAGGATGCCCGTAAATGCATACTTGGGCATAGAATAATTATGGTCTAAAATATGCTGTTTGCTCACCTGGACACCACCAGGTTTTTGTATCAGTCACCAGGGCTAAATGAAGACCAAAATTGGCTGAAAAATGACGAGGTCGCAGCACTTAAGCGGCTTCTGTTCCGAATTGGGAGTGGTCAACTCAGAGTTTAGTACATGGTCGTAAACTTTGACATGCCAGGAAAAAACTGTGCTAGTTTGGAACAGCTAGCGTACTGCATGTTGTAGAAATCGCAAGACAAACTGTCAGTTTAGAGCAAGCCGAATTTTCGTCAAAATAATTCAGTCACTAAAGAGTTAATAAGTGAACAAACATCTAATATTGTGTTCTCTGACTTGCTCTTCTGATGCATGATCTGATCTGTTAGTGGAGAATGAACTAAGGGTCACTCCTGCATGTTACATGCTAGTGAAGAAATAAGCTACAGCTTGACAGCACATTTTTTTGGCTTCTCCTGTCTCCAGTAACTGAACTAGAACCTGAGAGAGAAGGTGATGATGGAATGATAGAGAAGAATAGTGCTTGGTTGAGTAGAGCAATCAAGCAAGCAATGGGTGATAGTCTACTCTCTCCAACATGGAGGACACATTAAGTGAGAATGGTCTGGGGATCGACCTCTGACCCTAGAGTGACTACATATCGAGTGTCGTAGTCAAATTGCATTACCATGGGCACAAAAATTGGTGAACAAAGCGAACCAGGAACTGTCTATTGTGATATGAGGCACAATATACAGTAAACCTCTCTTAATGGACACAATGGACAAAAACCACTTGTGCATTTGTTTGTGTGTTGTGCAAATGTGCTAGAACTCTTCTTAATCATTTAATTCTGTGTACAAGCATGCTACTCCACCTGTATAGCCTAATATTATTGATGTGTGCGCTGTTATTCCATTTCCTCTGCCTTTGTTGTGTCTATAATTTAGTTAGCTCATGGACCTGATATGAAAAGTTCAAGACTAAATGAACTAGAGTTCTAATGAACACATACCCGTGCGCTGAGCTAGGAGCTAAACACCTGCATTACTGCAACAGACCTAGCCCATAGACAGCTCCAGAATAATAGATGATAGCATACATGCACTAACAATTGATTGGCACATCACAGAAGGCCTCAAGAAAGGCTGATACACCGTACTAGCTATAATAAGATTTTGCGCGCGCATCTCTGACGTACTGTACATGTGAGACTGAGTGAGGACATCGACAGGTTGGGTGACACACCCACAATACCGTAAAGTGCTCTTACAAGGACACGTAGCTTTAGATAGCCATGAATTAGCCGCTCGAACAAGGCTTGCCAGCACAGAAAGCGTCTTCTTGTGACTATAAATTCAGTGAAGAAGCTGCAGAGAGAGTTTTTGTGGAGATTTTCGAGCGGTGAGACGTAAACAAGCGTGTTTTTTGTCCACACACACACACACATACCGACGGACACAAACGCATAACCCTGGCGCATACTGCGCACGGGTAATTAGTGGTCACAGTTTAGTGAGTAAGCTTGTTGAGATCAAGTGATAGCTTGTTTTTGAATTAAAGGTCCATGATGTGCTGAATGCATATGATATAGCCTCTCTACTTCCTGTTTCTCCACCAGCTGATCCTAGTATACTCACCTTCTCACATTCTTCCTGTTTGTTCCTCTCTTTCTGCAGAACTATCACTGAAGAAAATCTCAGCCATTGTCTCCTTGAGCAGATGGGCTGGAGAGAAGGCAAGGAGCTAGAATGACGTTCCTGTGATGGGATGCAAAACCCAGGACATTCATATATAAGGGCTGTTGAATGACACATTAGCTACTAAAATAGCTAGTCGAGGTAATTATTAGTTAAGAAAACAGCTAATATAAGTGGTGAATGGTGATAACTGCCACAGTCTCACACAGAATGGAGCGTATTATGCAACCAGCGCCTCAACTATTTGTGCCTGAACTAATTTCCATATCAATGATGATAATTGTTTGGGGTTCGATGATCCATCCTTATTACAATAGTTGTGCGGACAACTCACCTTCAGGTTGTCATAGTGACTCTGCACTGTGGGGACTATAAGTGCCTTAAATTCTTGCTGTTCGGTATCTGACTGTGCACACGATCATCGAATTGCTAATTTTGTGAAAATATACCCACAATGTAAACACAATTCAGTATTAGGATCGAATTACGACTGGATTGAAGCCTCATAAAAAGCGCGACCAAGATCTCATAAAAGTAGCAGGCTTAAAAACTGAAAATTCAGTAGTGAAATTAGCCAAGTTATCTAGCTAAAGCAACGCTCTTCTTATCGCATCGCAGGAATATATCGCGACGAATTCAGTCAGGTACTACACCGCGACCGTCACGATGCAGAATGGAAAAGAAATCATTATCCTTCTACTCGTTCTATGTCTGCAGACCAGCACAGTGCTAGCATACAGCTATTTTATACCCCCTGTTCCAAGCGTGTGCGATGGGTTTCTAACGAGCCATGGAGGCACACTAAACAGCACTGTAGCTAGGACAAAGCGAGTTTGGGTGGAGCTCTGGGATTCGTCTCAACAAAACCAGCAGAGCTGCTTTGAACATGGAGTATCTTATAAAGGTATCTTTCTTGCTTTGTGCAGGCGATCGGCGCCAGCTTGCTTAATTTTGTAGTTAGCATTAAAGCCATGGACACAGTTACCAACCGGCCAGTTCGTATCAAGGGATTCTTGTTTGGGACAACCGCAGGAACACCGCCAGACCTACCTTTGTTTGCCAGCGAGTTAAACTGCCGAAAGAACGAAATTAGTAGACGACGCAAAAGAGTTTTACATCGGTAAGAGCTAGCATGTAACTATATAAATCTTTGCTTGGTTGCTGTCTTGGGTGTAGCTATGATATGTTAAGTGCAACCAATATATTTTGATGTCTTTTTTCTTATATAGGTATCCACTTGGTCCTGGAACAGACTTAACATTTAATTATAGTGCACCAACTAATGAATCAACAATAGAAGAAACTTTCAGGTATGTCTTTGCGATGCGCACAATCATGCATCCTTATATACCTCACTGCTTGCTATAGTAATAAAGCCAGCTCAGGAAGTTTTATTTTAAAAGATTTGTTTCTTTAACTACAGAGCTACAATCACCTTCACAAAGGAAGAAAACCTTGAAAATTTAAAATTTGAATTTCCACTCCGCAGAAATGAAGTAGGTTGAATAATGCAGTTATGCGGACTCCGATTCACCAGCTTTTAATTCCCTACAGACATCTTCGACAATAATGCTGCAGGCAACCTCCACCATTGCTCCTAGTCCTTCCAGCACATTCTCCATATCACCAACAAGCACCATCACCAATGTCACAATTACACCAGCTCCCAGTCAGTGCAGCTGCAACAGTTCTTCCAGTAAGCATTCAAGCACACCAGCACACAATAATAATTTTATGCTCGATGCATTTCAAACATATTTTAACAGATTTTTTCTCTAACAGCTCCCTCTTGTGGAAAAGAAATCAAATTCCACAACCGCACTCTAAAACATTATAATACAGCAACTAACAAGACCTACCACTGTCAGAGCAAAAAGGCTCTCAGAAATGTTACCTGCACTAATACGTGCAACAGAAAATGCCCGACTGACTCAAGCTGCAGAATAAACATTGACTGCACAGTGGATGCTAAACTGAAAATCAAGAAATTCAACTGCTATGAACTAGATAGCAGAGGGAACATACTCCGTGGTGCAGAGTCAGTTTGGCTACGACTGAGAGTGACAATATACACCGGATGCACATGCAGACGAGAGGACATTATAGCACTTAACTAGTTAATAACCAATCAATTATGGCACGTTTCTCTGTCTATAAATATTTCTCTATTTCTTGTTACCACTTATTTCTTATAAAGTCTCCTGTTCTTCCTACACTCTTCCTGCTCAGACTTTTTTATTGTGTGCATGGACACTATTGATTTCATTTTGTTTTTGGGGAGTGCATGATTATTATTTTTAGTTAGACATAGTTAGTGGTCATGGTCAGATATGCACATGCAAGCAAAACTGTATTATTATCTAGGGCGTGGCTTGTTAGTGCTCATTATTTAGCATTATTAATGTGTTTGCTCTCGTGTTTATAGCTAAGTCACTTCTTGAAGTTCACTAGAGGTAAGCTATCGATTGTTCTAATAATGATAATTATCTGAGACCATTTTGTAGCTATGGCTACTCCCTCAGTACAGCAGCAGGACCTTCACTGTGGTATATGCTCCAATGTCTTCACTAACCCGCTCATGATGCCCTGCCTTCACTCCTTCTGTAAGAAGTGTCTTGAACAGCAACTAGAAGAACAGGGCAGCTCTGCTGGCTCCATAAAATGCCCTACCTGTGACACTGTCTCTACACTGCCTAGTGGAGGTGTAGCTAGTCTCCCCAGCAACCACTGGTTAGCCCATCAAGCAGAGGTGTCCACTTACCAACAGAAGATAGAGGATGGTGGAAACATACCATGTGACCGCTGTGTGAAGAAGACAAGTGGAGCAGCAGTCTCCTTCTGCTGTGAGTGCTGCCTCTTCCTGTGCAGTTCATGTCAAGAGAACCACCAGTCATGGCGTGAAATGGCTAACCATGAACTAGTCAGCACTGTTGGAGAGAAAAAAGTGAATGAAAAAATAAATATTCCTCGTAAACCATTCATGTGCACCAAACACACGAAGGAAGAGCTCAAGTTCTACTGTGATACTTGCCAATGTCTGATTTGTCGAGACTGCATTGCAATGGAGCACAGCGACCACAAGCGAGTCTACCCAGAAGATATCGCAGCAAAGGAGAAGGAGTCAATAATGGAGACCCTCCAGGAAGCAGAGGATGCCATTACAAAGATGGAAGCTGCCATTACCAGTCGAGATGACATGAAAAAACTGATCGAAATTCAAAGAGATGAAGTGAATGAGATGATTGCGCAAGAGTTCAAGATGATATATGCCTCTCTTAAAGAGAGAGAGGAAGCATTGTACAGCAAGTGTGAGGAGTTTGCTAACCAGAAGCTCACAGTTCTGTCGATGGAGATTGAAGAAGTTGAGAATCTTAAGAGGAGTCTTATCTTTTCAACACAGAGTGCATCTGAAGTACGAACATACTCACCAGCCGAGCTACTAGGCACCAAGAAAGCAATCCAGGAGCACCTTCAGAATAGGCTGGCATCGTTTGCTCGACTGGATCTTGATCCCGGTGAGAGTAATGACATTTCTGCTGTTGTCAACAAAACTGCGATAAATGAGGCCATAGCAGAATTGGGTAATGTATTAGTGGCTTGTGATCCTGAGCAGTGTACAGTAGAGGAAGTCCCTGTGGCTACTGTGGGGAAGAAGAGAGAGGTCAAGGTGGCTCTTAGAGATAGCAATGGAGAGCTAGCATGTGTCAAGGTACCCATTAGTGCTAGGGTAGAGGCAGAGGAGAATGGGTCTATGGTACCAGTTGATATCAGGTTTGAAGATGATGGCCGTGCATTGCTCAGTTTCCAGACTATGGTAGCTGGTGAGCATAGAGTCATTATCAAGGTGAAGAATAAGCAGCTAGCTGGCAGCCCCTACAAGATATGGTCACGACAGAATGCCACTCACGAGAGCATATTATCTGGAGCTAAACAATCTTTCATGGTCAATAACTGCTTTGGTGTAGCTGTTCATCATAATGGAGATGTGTTTGCTAGTAATCATAATGGTTGTTGTATACAAGTGTTCAATAGTGATGGATCACAGAAGCTACAGTTTGGTACATCAGGCAGTGGAGATGGTCAGCTAAGTAATCCAATAGGTGTCACCATCATTGGTGAAGTGTTATATGTTGTAGATTACAATAACCATCGTGTGCAGAAGTTCACTCTCACAGGTGAATATCTTGGTCAGTTTGGTAGTCCTGGTTCCAATGATGGTCAGTTTAATGGTCCCTATGGTATCTGTACTGATGGTAGGGGGCGTGTCCTAGTGGCTGATTATGGCAACAATAGGGTACAGATCTTCAATGGTGATGGTACATTTGTCTCATCAATCTCTGCATCAAATCCATATGATGTGGCAATAGATA
Source organism: Haliclona indistincta (assembly GCA_964017065.1). Classification (NCBI taxonomy): domain Eukaryota; kingdom Metazoa; phylum Porifera; class Demospongiae; order Haplosclerida; family Chalinidae; genus Haliclona; species Haliclona indistincta. The sequence goes on from OZ024792.1 coordinate 7,995,380, forward strand.
ACACTGGTAATATTCATGTAACATTGTGCTCATCCAACTATGTTGCAGTATTCTCCTCTGATGGTAAACAACTCGCTACCTATGGATCAGGCTACACTACAACACCCACTGGTATAACTGTTGACCAAGATGGTTATCGCTATGTTAGCTGTGAAAACAATTACATATACGTCTTCAGTCCAGAAGGAACATATGTAAACTGCTTCTCTTGTCCTTCTAACCCACGTTGCATGACCCTTGATAACCATGGCAATGTATATCTTGCTAGTTACGGCAGCCATAATGTCACCAAGTACTAACATATGCTGTGCAGAGACACCATAGACTAGTATGTGACCTTATTTGATCAATAAATACATTCATTATAGTGTGCATAATCACTTTATAATAATAATTATAATTGAACTTGTTTATACACAACTGTTATGATAGTTCCTAGTTTTGATCCCTATAACAAGTAAACAAACAACAATTATTAACATTTTGTGTTTTATCACTTACTTGTAATTTTTTCACTTCTGATTTCAATGTCTTGTTTTTTATCTTTCTTGTTCAAGTAATGCGTTCAAACTCTCAATCTAATAAAATCAGTGATGATAGAACACAGTCAATAAGTAATGATTCACGTACCTCTGACGATAGTTCATCCTTCATTGCTGTCATATCCTCTATTTGTTGAACTAGCTCTGTCTTACTAGCAACTACACACACACAAGAAAGGTCTGATTCAAATAACCTGCATGTCGGTCACAAACCCGCCGTTTTCTGTTACTTTCTTGATGACAATAATTTATTTCTCTTCTCTAAGTTGTCTTGTATAGTTGTGCTACTCGTGCTGATTTTCTTGATCTCTAACAATCCATCACATAAAATTGAAATCATGATTCAGTGATAGGTTATCATCACAGTGACTAACCTCAGTCACACATGGCTCATTATTTTGACCCTGAATGCACCTTGTCAATGGATTTTTATCCAACATCAGTACATGGAGCTGAGAGAGGGGTGGAGTTGGGGTCACACAGCTGTGAACGGTCCTCTCTACCTGAATCAGTCACAGCTTGACAGTTGACAGCAAATTCTCCTGTCTCCAGTAACTCAAAAACAGTGATTTGAACCAGTGAGAGAGATGTGGAGCCCTGATGATAAAGCCCTGCCTCACTTGGTTCAACCTAGTTTACGGCTATTTTGAAAGCTCTACCTCACTTGGCTCACCATACAACCACTACTAAAGGTAGTGGAGATGAAAAAGAGAAACACCAGTATATCAACTCATTCACTTCAGATTCTTCCCATAACATACAATTGCAATTAATACTAGATATGCTAAGGATATAACCACAACCAGCTCAAAACTGGCTTATAAAAGAATTGATGATTGGTAAAGAGTAAATGTAAACATGATCAGGTGTGCCTAGATAGTGTTTATGGAAACACAATCAATAGTTGTACTACATAAAGTAAACAACAGAATGGAGAGAGACATATACAGTATGAACAACACCTGAGGGAAGATGGGTGGAGCTAGTGAGAGAGCCTGGAGCTAATGACAATGAAAAGATCAGCTAGTGAGTTCAACTGATTAGCACTGGAGAGAGATTATACATTTGTTTGTCCCATAGGGTCAACATAATGTACACTACCTTTATTAAATGATTCACAGTATGATGAGCCTCTACCAAACACTTGTACAGAGCATGCAGATGGTAGAGGATAGTGTGAATCCTGTAGTGAAGAGTGTAGGAGCTGACATGTAGTACAACATGGACACATTGAGCTGAATGTACAGGAAGACAGTGTTTACATTTACCAGCTTACCCTTCATACACTATCATAATACTGATAGTATAGCAGTTACCATTATTAGGATTTGCTGCCCATAGCCTCCGTCCTCAAGGCCTGAGCTTCTCGATCAGAAGAAAATAAGCGAAAACTAGAGATTAAGCCTGGGGAAGACCGGACGAGGCTATTCTCATGCATTTTTGCAAGTTTCATTAAGATTGTATGTTTACAGTAACTCAAGATAAATTCGGAAAAATAACTTTCAGTTTCAGTAAGCATACTGTATAATAAGAAAAATTGTAATTGCTAGCAGTCCATAATGCTTATGTATAAATTAAGACTTCGTGGATCTATTTTTCGCGAATGGCACTAGAACTCGCAAAATTAATTTTAAATCCCTCGAAAATTATTATACTGTGATAACCATGGCAACATATTTATCTAGTCAGACAAAATTAATGTGTCACCATGTACTAACAGTTACTGTGTGCAGAGACACAGCAGACTAACAAATATGGCGTGATTATTCCTCTTTATGATTCAGTTCCTATATCCTTTAACAAACATCTAATATTGTGTTTCTCTGACTTGCTCTTCTGATGCATGATCTGATCTGTTAGTGGAGAATGAATAATTTGTAGTACACCAACTAATGAATCAACAATACAAGAGACTTTCAGGTACGTCTTTATACAATGCGCACCATCATCCTTACCTCACTGCATGCTTGCTATAGTAATTAAACCAGCTCAGGAAGTTTTATTTTAAATTGAAGATTTGTTTCTCTAACTACAGAGCTACAATCACTTTCACAATGGAAGAAATCCTTAAAAATTTAAAATTTGAATTTCCACTCTGCAGAAATGAAGTAGGTTGAATAATGCAATTATGCGGACTCCGATTTCAGATTTTAATTCCCTACAGACATCTTCGACAGTAATGCTGCAGGCAACCTCTACAATTGGTCCTAGTCCTTCTAGCACATTCTCCATATCACCAACAAGCACCATCACCAATGTCACAATTACACCAGCTCCCAGTCAGTGCAGCTGCAACAGTTCTTCCAGTAAGCGTTCAAGCACGCCAGCACACAATAATAATTTTTTGCTCGATGCATTTCAAACATATTTAACAGATTTTTTTCTCTAACAGCTCCCTCTTGTGGAAAAGAAATCAAATTCCACAACCGCACTCTAAAACATTATAGTATTGCAACTAACAAGACCTACCACTGTCAGAGCAAAAAGGCTCTCAGAAATGTAACCTGCTCTAATACATGCAACAGAAATTGCCCGACTGATTCCAGCTGTGGAATTGACATAGACTGCACAGTGGATGCTAAACTGAAAATCAAGAAATTCAACTGTTACGAACTAGATAGCAGAGGGAACATACTCAGTGGTGCAGAGTCAGTTTTGCTACGACAGAGAGTGACAATGTACACCGGATGCACATGCAGACGAGAGGACATTATAGCACTTAACTAGTAATAACCAATCAATTATGGCACATTTCTCTGTCTATAAATATTTCTCTTTCTCGTTACCACTTATTTCTATTTCTTTTATAAAGTCTCCTGTTCTTCCTTCACTCTTCCTGTTTGTGGCGGATAAATCGATTTTAGTCCTGTATTATAATTGTTTGATAATTCTCTCAGACTTTTTGTTGTGTGCATGGACACTATTGATTTCATTTTGTTTTTGGGGAGTGCATGATTATTTTTAGTTAGACATAGTTAGTGGTCATGGTCAGATATGCACATGCGAGCGCAACTGCATTATTATCTAGGGCGTGGCTTGTTAGTGCGCATTATTCAGCATTATTAATGTGTTTGCTCTCGTGTTTATAGCTAAGTCACTTCTTGAAGTTCACTAGAGGTAAGCTATCGATTGTTCTAATAATGATAATTATCTGAGACCATTTTGTAGCTATGGCTACTCCCTCAGTACAGCAGCAGGACCTTCACTGTGGTGTATGCTCCAATGTCTTCACTAACCCGCTCATGATGCCTTGCCTTCACTCCTTCTGTAAGAAGTGTCTTGAACAGCAACTAGAAGAACAGGGCAGCTCTGCTGGCTCCATAAAATGCCCTACCTGTGACACTGTCTCTACATTGCCTAGTGGAGGTGTAGCTAGTCTCCCCAGCAACCACTGGTTAGCCCATCAAGCAGAGGTGTCCACTTACCAACAGAAGATAGAGGATGGTGGAAACATACCATGTGACCGCTGTGTGAAGAAGACAAGTGGAGCAGCAGTCTCCTTCTGCTGTGAGTGCTGCCTCTTCCTATGCAGTTCATGTCAAGAAGACCATCAATGGTGGAGAGAGACTATCAGCCATGAACTAGTGAGTGTTGGAGAGAAGAAGAAAGACATAAACACAAACGTGAAAGTACCTCGCAAACCATTCATGTGCACCAAACACACGAAGGAAGAGCTCAAGTTCTACTGTGATACTTGCCAATGTCTGATTTGTCGAGACTGCATAGTGATGGAGCACAGCGACCACAAGCGAGTCTACCCAGAAGATGTCGCAGCAAAGGAGAAAGAGTCAATAATGGAGACCCTCCAGGAAGCAGAGGATGCCATTACAAAGCTGGAAGCTGCCATTACCAGTCGAGATGACATGAAGAAACTGATAGAAATTGAAAGAGACGAAGTGAATGAGAAGATTGCGCAAGAGTTCAAAATGATATATGCCTCTCTTCAAGAGAGAGAGGAAGCATTGCAAAGCAAGTGTGAGGAGTTTGCTAACCAGAAGCTCACAGTATTGTCGATGGAGATTGAAGAAGTTGAGAATCTCAGGAGGAGTCTTATCTTTTCAACACAGACTGCATCTGGAGTACGAACATACTCACCAGCCGAGCTACTAGGCACCAAGAAACCAATCCAGGAGCACCTTCAGAATAGGCTGGCATCGTTTGCTCGACTGGATCTTGATCCCGGTGAGATTGATAACATTTCTGTTGTTGTTGACAAAACTGCGATAAGTAAGGCCATAGCAGAATTTGGTAATGTATTAGTGGCTTGTGATCCTGAGCAGTGTACAGTGGAGGAAGGATTGGTCATCCCTGTGGCTACTGTGGGGAAGAAGAGAGAGGTCAAGGTGGCTCTTAGAGATAGCAATGGAGAGCTAGCATGTGGCAAGGTACCCATTAGTGCTAGGGTAGAGGCAGAGGAGAATGGGTCTATGGTACCAGTTGATATCAGGTATGAAGATGATGGCCACGCATTGCTCAGTTTCCAGACTATGGCAGCTGGTGAACACAGACTCATTGTCAAGGTGAAGAATAAGCAGCTAGCTGGCAGCCCCTACAAGATATGGTCACGACAGAATGCCACTCACGAGAGCGTTTCATCTGTAGGTAAACAATCTTTCAATGTTGGTGGCTCTGTTTTTGGTGTAGCTGTTCATGACAATGGAGATGTGTTTGCTAGTAACTATAGCAATGGCTGTATACAAGTGTTCAATAGTGATGGATCACAGAAGCTACAGTTTGGTACACCAGGCAGTGGAGAGGGTCAGCTAAGTAATCCATTTGGTCTTGTCATTCTTGATGAAGTGTTGTATGTTGTTGACAGTGGTAACCATCGTGTGCAGAAGTTCACTCTCACAGGTGAATATCTTGGTCAGTTTGGTACCAATGGTTCCAATGAGGGTCAGTTTAATAGTCCCTTTGGTATCTGTACTGATGGTAGGGGGCGTGTCCTAGTGGCTGATTATAACAACCGTAGGGTACAGGTTTTCACTGGTGATGGTACCTTTGTCTCATCATTCTCTTGTGGAACATCTCCATATGATGTGGCAGTAGATAACACTGGCAATGTTCATGCAACATTCATCTCATCCAACTATGTTGCAATATTCTCTTCTGATGGTAAACAACTCACTACCTATGGATCAGGCTACCTTAAATCACCCACTGGTATAACTGTTGACGAAGATGGTTATCGCTATGTTAGCTTTGGTAGCAATTACATATGCATCTTCAATCCAGAAGGAACATATATAAAAGGCTGCGGTTGTTCTTCTAATCCACAATGCATGACCCTTGATAACCATGGCAATGTATATCTTGCTAGTTACAACGACAATAATGTCACCAAGTACTAACATGTGCTGTGCAGAGACACCACAGACTAGTATATAGGTGACATCATTTGATCAGTAATGACATTCATTATAGTGTGCATAATCACTTTATAATAATTATAATTGAACTTGTTTATACACAACTGTTATGATATAGTTCCTAGTTTTGATCCCTATAACGAGTAAACAAACAACAATTATTAATATTTTGTGTTTTATCACTTGCTTGTAATTTTTTCACTTCTGATTTCAATGTCTTGTTTTTTTATCTTTCTTGTTCAAGTAATGCGTTCAAACTCTCAATCTAATAAAATCAGTGATGATAGAACACAGTCAATAAGTAATGATTCACATACCTCTGATGATAGTTCATCCTTCATTGCTGTCATATCCTCTATTTGTTGAACTAGCTCTGTCTTACTAGCAACTACACACACACACACACACACACACACACACACACACGCACACACACACACACAGCACACATACACACACAGCACACACACACACACACACACACACACACACACACATACACACACAGCACACACGCACACGCACACACACACACACACACACAGCACACATAAGTATGCATGGTTATCGAAGGAATGCTACTAGCAGTTTTCTCACTTTCTTCGTTACTAATAATCTTTGATTACACTTTTCCATTCATTCAACTCACCCTAAAATAGACAAAAAACGTCTGATACAAACAACCTTGTTAGTCACAAACCTGTCGTTTCTGTTATTTTCTTGATGACAATATTTCTCTTCTCTAAGTCGTCTTGTAGCTGTGCTACTCGTGCTGACTCACTTGCTCTCTCACTAACAATCTATCACACAAATCATGATTCAGTGATAGGTTATCAGTGCAGTGACTAACCTTAGTCACACATGGCTCAATACGTTGACCCTGAATGCACCTTGTCAAGGAACCTATGGCTCTGGTTCAGCTGTAGCCTACTTTAGCACAGCTACAAGACAGCTTAGAGAAGATAAATATTGTCATCAAGAAAATAACAGAAAACGGCAGGTTTGTGACTAACAAGGTTGTTTGTATCAGACATTTCTTGTCTATTTCAGGATGAGTTGAATGAATGGAAAAGTGGAATCAAAGATTATTAGTAAGTGTCCGGTACTACCACAGTGTCTACCTCATGTAGCTGTCAACAGTGCTCAAGAGTCTGTCCAGATCGTTAGGTTTCTTGGAGTACAGCTCTCTCGCTACCCAGGGCAATACTGACAGCACAATGAGAGTGTACCAGTCGGAACGAACCTGCAATACAAGAGCAGAAATAACACAGCTATCACTCAGACTGCACAAGATGATTAGTTTACCAATACCACAACTATTGTCAGCTGAGCAGATGAATATCATTAATCAAACTCAGACAGCACTCGAACCTACAATAGTACAAGAGAATACAGCGTAGAAAAACAGATTGGTCTTGGACTTTCTAAAAAGTGATCTTTTCACATTACACTGCCTTCTACAATGTATCTGTGACTGTGTTGAGTACATTGTATGTAGTCCTATACATTTGCTAATACTAGTGTCTTATGTACACACACCAAAATAATTAGCAGGAAACCCAGCAGTACAGATGCTAATTACCCTGGGCACGTAGGCGCCGGAGGGTTAAGCGTTTGTACTTGTCCATGTCCGTATGTATGTATGTATGTATGTATGTATGTATGTATGTATGTATGTATGTATGTATGTATGTATGTATGTATGTATGTATATGTATGTATGTATATATGTGTGTGTACAAAAAACAGGGCCGTTTGGTGTTTGTCGATTGGGACTTACCATACAATACTTCTCTAATTGGGACTTACCATACAATACTTCTCTACGGCTGTGTAGAGAGATTCTTACTCCTCTAAAGTGGTCTACAAAGTCGGCAGACTCTTCTGCGGCGTGCTATGGCCATAGTATCTAATAATACAGCGCTAATAATTATTATGAACATTATACGGTAACTCACTAGAGGTGTGTCGCCCAACCTTCCCGCATGAGCGTTGAAACTTATGTCAAAGAGACAAAGAATGCCTTCATGGAAGGCTGTAGAGGCTATGGAAGCAGAGGAATTTTTGCGGTGATTATTGCTTCTCGTATGTCAGTACTTAGTTTTTGCTCAGAGAAACAAAACGGATGGCTCGTAAAAGGAAAAACACCTGTGCTGTTGCTGTTGATCGACAGTTGGAAATGTCAGCACGCCAAACAGATCGCCTTGCCTCTGAGACACCAGAGCAGCGGCAGATTCGGTTGCAAAGTATGTCAGCAAGCAATGCAGTTCGCCTTGCCTCTGAGACACCACGGAGCAGCGGCAGATTCGGTTGCAAAGTATGTCAGCAAGCAATGCAGTTCGCCTTGCCTCTGAGACACCAGAGCAGCGGCAGATTCGGTTGCAAAGCATGTCAGCACGCAATGCAGTTCGTGTTGCCTTGATTCAGAGAAAATTTTTATTCTCCGCCACAAAAGGAGCTCAGAACTTCATGAACACTATAATTAAAGTAAAGTAAAAAAGTTTTAATAAAAAAAACTAAAAAGTGAAGGGATGACGCTTGCAAAAGTAAAGGAACAAGATGGGATGATGCTTGCAAAAGTAAAGGAACAAGATGGAAAAAAGTAAAGGAACAAGAGGGATGATGCTTGCAAAAGTAAAGGAACAAGATGGGATGATGCTTGCAAAAGTGAAGTATGAAAAGTCCCAAGTATCCCTACATCAGCGGCTTGCTGCGATGGCGTGCAACTGACAAATGCGGAATCCTCTTCCTATACCTTTTACAACCGTCAATTACTTAATCGGACTGCGTCCTCCAAACCACAGATACCTCTAGTTGTTTACAACCGTCAGTTATTTCATCGGACTGCGTCCTCCAAACACAGATACCTCTAGTTGTTTACAACCATCAGTTACTTCATCGGACTGCGTCCTCCTAACACAGATACCTCTAGTTGTTTACAACCGTCAGTTACTTCATCGGACTGCGTCCTCCTTCAAGCCGCTGATGTAGGGATACTTGGGACTTTTCATACTTCACTTTTGCAAGCATCATCCCATCTTGTTCCTTTACTTTTGCAAGCATCATCCCTCTTGTTCCTTTACTTTTTTCCATCTTGTTCCTTTACTTTTGCAAGCATCATCCCATCTTGTTCCTTTACTTTTGCAAGCGTCATCCCTTCACTTTTTAGTTTTTTTTATTAAAACTTTTTTACTTTACTTGTTCCTGTTACTTTTTTGATCACTATCAGTTTGAATTTATTAGCTGTATTCTATGCTAGCTTTTATCACTAACAACTCAGCTCAGCTATGATGCATATGATCATGGCTGGAAGCCTAGTCCGAACAGTGAGCTAGTACCATGCTGGCTTCGGCATGTTGATGTCGATATCACGATCACAGAGGCTTCTAGCTTTTTACAATGACCAATGTCCAGTTGTCAACAGCAGAGGGGTCCTATATGGGTACAGCTTACGCCGTGTAGTGTTTTAGTAGCCTGGCTAGCTAGCTAGTGAGATCGGGTAGCATCACCGTCGTCCGGTTCGCGCCTGCCGTGGGTCATGATGTCAGCATAGACAGATCAGTGTTACCCAGGGCATAGTATACTGCTTGTTCATACCTCTAGGCTCTAGCTTGGGCGCTGAAGCGCGCCCAGAGAAAGCGAGAACCGAGCTCAGTTTCAAAACTGATGTGGGCGGAGTCAATGATCAGCGGCGACAAGAGGGTTAATTATTGGAGTTGCTGTAACAGTCCAAAACGGTCCAAAAACGATGTTTTTCAAGGATTACTCGCTTCTGGTAGTGTTTTATGCCTATCTAAGAAGTAAGTGCACTACCCCAGATATATACACGTGCGATGGTGCAGGTTTGGTACTCATTCGTTAACTCAGGACAGCGATAGGCTTACCGAAAGAAGAAAGAAAGAAAGAAAGAAAGAAAGAAGAAAGAAGAAAGAAGATGAACAATTCGCGTGGGCGGCGATTTCGGTTTACCACTTTAGAAACGTCTGCCAGCTTCACCAAAGGTATTTTCATGCTCAGAACAATCGTCTGATCAATCCTAGGTGTCTGGACTCTCGATAAACGCTAAAACAGCGAAGATCTGGCAACGGCTCTCTGAGAGTCGCCATCTTGATTTTCGTCGTCAAGCAAGCAGTCCCGGTGACTTTCATAGACTTCCTACAAGCGCTCGAACTTCAGATTCCCTCAGAGATAGTTAAAATGCAGTAGAAATGTATAACAGTAGAGATATGTGCGAAAACTCATTTTCACACATGAGTAGCCGCCATCTTAGTTCGAGGTCATCCCTACATATCATTGCCGATCGGCAATGATTATGTCTACAGTAGTGAAAATATTCTTTTTTGTTCTAATGGGCGATCACAGTACACAATACAACTAGCATTCACAACAATTTCTGCACATTTGCATAGCGCACAGGGTATGTGTTCCATTGAACTCTTGTTTTGTAAGCAAGGACTACCTTGTTTACAAGGAGTGTCCCTAAACAGTGGACTGGACTGGAATGGAATGACCGTACACGAGCTCGCAAATAACTCAACTTGAATCTGAGAGAGAAAGTGATGGAGTGATGTAGTGATGGAGGAGGAGAAAGGTGCTTACATGTGCAGGGCAAGCAAGCAATGGCTGACAGTCTTCTCACCAACATGAAAGACACACTGAGTGAGGATGGACACTCTTGTCTGCATGCTGCGAAGGTTACAGGTAAAATGTTACACAAGTCTAATTTATTTCCTCTCACAAGTCTCACAAGCCTAAACCCTTCAGTGATGTTCATTTTGTCATAGCACAGTATCTATCAGCTCCTCAACATAATGAGTACACAACACAACATTACTCTAACTGTTATGAACTCCAATCTCTCTCTCTCTCTCTCTCTCTCTCTCTCCCCCTCCCTCTCTCTCTCTCTCTCTGTAGCACCATCTTCCACCCATCGTCACTCACTGGTGAGCTATTCATAGTACATTGTAACTGAATGTATGATCAGAATCACTGCTTTCACAATACAACTTTATACATGTAATAATGTAGCGTCTGTGTGTACATTATGGGCAGTATAGCTAAATCAACAGGAAGACATTGAGTTACATAATAATTTATATACTGAATGCATTTTGTACTTGACTGCAGTCACACAAAAAATGAGGACACCACCTGGACACCACACTGCTTTTGATCCCAAATTAACATTTTTATATTAACAACACCTGAAATCAGGTCACTATCTGTGGGCCCCAATGGTGTCTGGATTAGAGGTTCCACTGTAGATACAGATCCACTGTATCAGCTCTCCTACTCTATAGACTGTTCATTCTGGAGAAATAATTATTCTGGTTAATCTGGTCACTCTTGGGCCAGTAAAATAGGCCTAATTAGGCAGGTGGCTGCATTATAGAGGGTGAAACTCATTTCAAATTATCAGTTGGGACTCTAGCAAGTATAGCCGTATTAGAGAAGTGACTGTATTACACAGTGGACCCGCATTAGCAAAGATTGCTGATCTCAGGGTAACCAAGCTGTTCGATAGAAAGACTGCCATGGTACATACAAGAACGAAGTGTCCAGGACAGGACTAGCACAGGACTTCATGCCCCCAGAGTGCTTTGATGAGTCTCCTAAATACAACGCTCAACTTGATATATTCTCATTTGGTCACCTCGTCATTTTCTTAGTCAATCAGAAGGCAACGTTCTGATGTTGCACCCCAAGGCATTCCACTCCACTTCTTTCTAAGAGAGGCATGTCTCTATCTAACTAGGTATTGATAGCATTGTTTATTTGGTAAACTGAAGCCATATTGTGGAATCCCACCAAGGAATAGTTCCTACCTCCCTCTTTTGTGTTACCAATAGTGTACCCATCACAAGATCTCCATGTTCAAGGTGTAGGTGTCTGGCAGTGGGCCTCAAGTGAAACATCAAATTCTGTTGAGTTTTGATATCAAAGCTATTGGTTATTAATGTTGTTATTTAACATCGAATAGCAACCCATCATTCTATGGTCTAGCAACCCATCATTCTATGGACACATTTAGAGCACATTACTGCCATTTCAGTGTGACAAATTGTTTAACCCAGAGTAATATTTATTAGTAGAGAGTAATAGTTTTGATAATAACCTGTCTCTAGGGCTCTTGGGGCTTCTAATCCCACTTTTATTTAACTCTATTCTATTTTGTTAATTAATTTTGTTTACTCTATTCTTGTTTATTTTGTTTACTCTAACCAAATCTATTTATGTGAAATTCATTTAATTCTGCTATGGGTTGCTAATCGTACGTTCTGATGTACGTTCGAGGTGACCAGTGAGCGAAATCGAACATGTTCTGATGTTTTAGCAATCGGTTTCACTTCAGACACACTATTACACATACCAGAGGCTGTGGTTATTAGGCTGTGGTGTGGTTACACATACCAGAGGCTATCAATGGTTGTACTAAGTGGTTGTTTATAATTATTTATAATTATTAGGAGTACCTTCCTGTTCTGAGTATGCAAATGGAATTCCATTCAGCAAGTAGAAATCAAAGTAGCCTAATATATTGTAAAAATCAAAGTAGCCTAATTATGATTCACACACTTGCAATTGCTTTACTGCTTTTTTGTAAAACAATTATTACAACAAGGATTTCCATTGAACCTGTGGCAGAACCAGTGAGCGAAATGTTCATCAGTTGGTACTGAAAAACAATGCAATACTGATTATACTGATTTGAAAATCAAAGTAGCCTAATATGATTCACGCACTTGCAATTGCTTTACTGTAAAACAATTATTATTATATAATTTTATTGTCATATCAAAGTACAACTTAATTAACTCATATTATAGCTGTCAAGAAACTGTCGTGTAGTACAGTTCACTCACTCTTAATTCTCAGGGCAATGCTGAGAGCACAATGTGAGTGTATCTATACATGAGAGAATACTGTAGACTACTGTATTGCTATAATATAGAAACACACATTATCATAGGCATTTGCTAGTTCATGAGCAGATAACTAGGTATACCCTGTTATGAGCTTGTGGTGAATACAAGATACCCAGACTATCCCTCGAACAATTATGATGTTGGCATACATATGCAGATACCTGAGTTATCCTTTGGCTATGTGCACACATTTCCAGAAATAATTATACATTATTATGTGTGTTGTTTGGGGTGTGTGATCAGTGACAACTACAAATGTAAGCTGTATGATTCTTGCCGGAGTGCTTGCTGAAAACTATAAACTTGCTGAAAAGCTGTTCGTTTGTAAGTTACCATCTATAGCGGGTAATTTTGGAGGATCAAAATAATTATTGGCGAATGATCCAGATTTTGCATTTTGGCACCCAGCGCCTAGTTCACGTATTACTACAATAGAAGAATAAGATTTTGGTACGGAATAATATTATTTTAGTGAAAGCTTGATGATTCGCTAAATTCGCCTCCCACTAAAATTACCCGCTATACGATAATGGGTCGAAATGACATGAAAAAGCTGTAAAATTTTAACCGTTCAAGATTTTTTTGCGTTTTGCTCAGATGCACAACAAATGGTTGACACTGTTTGACACTGTTGAGTATAGGACGCATAATCAGTACATGTACTTATCACAAAATGGTAAATAATTATGGTAAGTTACACTGGGCACTTGTTAGACCATTCCATAATCCATTCAGACTACAGTATGTAGATCAGGATGTCTATAAAAGCCTTCACATTCGTATAACATAAAATGCACATTGTGTTAACAGTGACGGCAAATTAAGATGGCATGTAAACTCAGAGCTTATTAATTTTGAGGATTATGAAATTGCATGTCTTCTACTCTTCCATGATAAATGGTAAATCATATTGTGCTGAATATTAGAGTACTAGATGAAGCAGCGAACAGAACATGAGAGTCCATGTAGGGCAGCTGTCTCCAAAATTACCCCCCAAAACCTAGAGATTTAGGTCTCAAAGATTGCAATAATCAATGTAATATCAAGTTATTTATGAATAAATATTGTGACAATATCAAAAGAGTCATTTGAAGAGGATCTGAAGCAGCAGGAGTATGCACTTGTACAGTAAAAAAATTAAAAATTATTTCTTGTTTTAGTATATGCTCATATCAATCTAAAGCACAATGATAATCACACCAAACGCCTGTTTACAACTGTTTGATATAAACTTAGACAGATAGATCGACCTTGTAGCACAACTGAGGCTGTTTTGAACTGCCATACTGCTCTCGTTAATTACCAAGTGTGTATACCCCACCACAAAACAGGTCATGTGAATGAACCACACACGTCAATTAAGAAAGTGTTTGTTACCAGTGGTTCACTCTAGATTGCTAGTTCATTGATCACAGCTAGTACAGTTAATCGTATCTTTTGGTTAGTCTAGTCTCTACACCTGAAAATCCACTCCTGAACAGCAAAATTAATTTTGATTAAGTCAGGATTATTATTACAAAATCGACTTCCGGATAGTTGTTGGAATAAAGAGTCCGCACGTGTAGACGGTGCGACAGAATACTCGAGCGAAGTGTGCCTCAGTGACTGTGTGTGCGGTGGTACTGAAAAGCAAGGATATCCAAACTCATCTTCTTCATCCTGTTTATCTTTGGTCTTTACTGATTTCTTTGTGATCTCTGCTACTTTCTCACCTTCCTCTTGCCTGTATTCATTTCGCTCTCTCACGATCAATGTTCTATCACTTCTTTCCTTTACTCACCTGGCCACTAAGCTTAAGATTACTCAAACTATAGATGCTCAAATCAGACCGTACCTCATCGACTGTTTTTGTTTTTTGTTTGTTTTCTTTTCTTTGGCTGTCTCACATGTTGAGGCTAGACCATCAGTGCTTAACTATCTTATAACTGTATCAATCTGTCATAGTCGAAATGACTGATGCAGTAGTCGCGTTCCTGTCCGATCCTGCAACGCTTGTCGGGCTCGGAGTGATTGCATTTGGCACAACAAGTATTATCTTGTTGTCTTTTCGTTCAGTTACTCAAGGGGGTATGGAGCCGCCTGCCGCGAGATTGTCAGTTATGCTGTTGCCGACGCCACAATTTGAGGCTCGAGTCACTCCAGTGAACAACGAAGAAATGTTTTCCATGCTGTCACTAGCTGTTCAGCGTTCATCGTCGTTCTGCTCTGGAAATATGCAGCAGTTTGTAACAAACTCGGGGAGATCGTTCCAGATGCGGCGTTACTGGATGACGCTACACGTGCAAGACGTGGATGAAATCCAGTGCTCCGAGAACGGAAGAGTGCAGCTACTTGGGAATAATGGAGCTTTCGCTGCAGCTTGCTTGGGGAGAGTGTCAGCTCCACTGCCTTTCCAGCAGCTGTTTCAAAATCCTCCACACGAAGACAACGAAGAAACAGCTGCTCCGTACTGCTTGCGCGAACCAGTTCAAGAGAGCTCCGCCGCGGATCCCGGCTCAGACGAGCAGTTTGCAGTCTCGACCAGCATAGAAGAAGCACACTTCGATAAAGCAAAGAGTTTACTGATTTGCAACAAAAGATAAACAGGAGGAAGGAGAGGAGATTGAGGAGGACATAGTTGCGTGGTTGTGCCGGTCAATGATCAAAGCTTGTACCTTCTTATTTTATCTATCATAATTATTAGTTGGGACCTTGTTACCCTAGGGCCTTAATTTAGTGCTTGTTTATTTTCTGTTGTATACTATAATTATTGTCACTTCAAATAAAGAATAACAGTGAATAACTATGACTTGTATTTTATTGTTGAATGAAGGAGCATGTAAGATAAATCCAGACCACAAGAACTCTCAAAAATTAATAATGCAATTAAGTTACCAGTTATAGCCCAAAAAGAATTTCAAATACAAAAGTAATACATAGGTACTGTTGCAGTGCCTATGTAGCTGTCGACGTGCTCAAGAGATCGTTAGGTACAGCTCTTTTACTACCTACGGTAATGCTGGCAGCACAATGAAAAACACTGCAAGTATGTAATGCTATTCTAGTATGTAATGCTATTCTAGTATGCAGTGCACTAGTTAACACAATCTTTCCAAAATTGACCATTGTGACACAGCAAAAACCTTACCTGAGAAGAGCATAGCTACATACAAACTAGTCATTCTGACTCACAAATACAAGCGCTGCCTTCAGATCCTCAAACAACAGATCAAAAGTTACACACAACACACACACTATGATGATGGGTAAGAGGAAAGTGCATAACATGATAAATATCTAAACATGCTTCCTGTTAGGTATGCCAAGATTGTTCTCATGGCCCATGTGGTAGACAGCAGATGTATATGTACTCTAATCAGTCTTAGTTATGATTATTCCACTACAACGGCTTCCCAAGTAAAATATGTTGTGAATAAAATATGTCATTCCTAACATTCAGTGTTGAGGTGGTACAATGCTATTAATATCCCCTGATAAGCATAAAAATAATGGTAACCCTTAGGTATACACCATTAATTTTGTTAAACAAACTATACCAGGAATGCTTGGTATTGGTGTCATCTTCCATCTTCTTGGTGTCATCTTCCTATGGGACCTTGCTACCATAAAGCATGCACTTCACAGCTTGATTGTCTAGAAACACAATTCATTCAACATCGGCGCATGAACCTGGAGAGAGAGGAAAGGATAGAGAAAGGGTCACACAGTGTATTTATGCCTCTTTACCTGCTGTTGTTGGCAGCCACAGCTGGACAGTACAGTCTCTTGGCTTCCCTGGTCTCTAGTAGCTCATGTGATTTCATTTCACTTCGATTATGTGTGAGTGCAAGCGTGATTTATAATTATGTAGACACGTTCACCATAGCCACACACGCACTCACGCATATTAAAAGTGAATGAAATCAACTGTAGCAGGTAAGTGATGGGAGTGATAGAGGAGGAGACTTGGGAGAGTGAGCAAACAATGGCTGATGTCTTCTCACCAACATGGAGGATACACTAAGTGAGGATGGACACACTTGTAGAGCAGCTCTACACTAAGCTATTACGCTGTAGCAATTGATCATCATGTTACCATGACAGCAGTACAATTAATAGTGACTAAAAACAAGCAGCCCCAGTGTCAGTATGCTGTCAAGTTTGGCATCTTGCCAGCCAAGGTTCATATGTTTGGCTACATGTGCACACAGTTTCATAAGAGGGAAGGAATGGTTCTGTTACATTATTATGATGTTTACTTACTTGTTGAATAATAGTAACATTATAGGCAAAATAAATAACTTGTTACCATTAAGGTTTCATACATGTAGCTCATAGACAAGGCGTATCAAAATACCAGTTACAAGTCACAATTACAAGTAGCAAGTACTTCAATACAAAACTCAAACTGATTACACACAGTTAGCTCTAGCCCAGAGGACCAGCTCATAATCCTAGCTAGGAGGCAAGCAGTCATGAAATGAGTGAAATCAAACACCATTTATGGTCCTCACCACCACACATATCCAGAGATTATGAATTTTATTAGTGGCTTAACAACTGTTTGTACAGCAAACTGCTATACAAACTTCTTGAGCACAAAAACACCACACCACTGGACTATTATACAGACATGTATGCTGGTATTTATAAACTGTATCTACCAAACTTGAAAAAAGGCCACAAACCTTTGTCGTTGAAAAACATGCTGTTTTGTTTCTTTTGCATCATCAGGAGTATTCTAGCTCTCCAAGTAGTAACCATCTTTGTGAAACAATTTGGAGTGCTTATGCTTTACAGAGAAAAGATAATGTTAAGTGCGTGTGTGCACACAACTAGACAACTATGACAAGCAATGAGGACATTATGCATGGTCTATGAGGTTGTATCACACACAACATGTCAACATGATCACAACCTCAGGTAATGTCCATCAGCTGATATGGCCCAGTGCACATGTCCCACTGACACAATACTTGTATTGGGAATTTGTACTTTCACTGCTCTTGCTCCAATTCCAACCAGTATAACAATACCAAGTTAAGTTTACTAATTTAACTATTTTAACTATTTTTAGTCTAGTTCATTTTTCTTTTTTACCAATACCACAACTATTGTCAGCTGAGCAGATAAATATCATTAACGAAACTCACCAAACCAACAATAATTTTGTAAGCAAGCACTACCTTCTTTACAAGTGACAAACTTTTCCCACACAGTTGATGTTTGTGTCACTGTTCTAGGACGACTGGTAGAGACTGTGATACTTAATGATGCTGGTATTCATAACATGTAAACAAACTATACTGTGAAAGGAATTATGACAGTAGTTCAGACAGTAGTTCAGATAGCATTAGTTATTAGTGCAATAAAATGTCAAAGTGTGCAATATGGGATTTTTAGCACAGACGCCGTCTTTGATCTAGATATACTTTAAACAAATACCATTGGGTCCCAATGGTGTCCGGATTAGAGAGGTTCTACTGTAGATCACTGTATCGGCTCTCCTACTCTATAGACTGCTCATTCTGGAGAAATAATTATTCTGGCTAATCTGGTCATTCTTTGGCCAGTAAAATAGGCCTAATTAGGCAGGTGGCTGCATATAGAGGGTGAAACTCATTTCAAGTTATCAGTTGGGACTCTAGCAAGTAGCCGTATTAGAGAGGTGACTGTATTACACAAGTGACCCGCATTAGCTCAGGTTTCACTTCAGACACACTATTACAATGATATACCAGAGGTGCACCTCAATGGTTGTACTAAGTGGTTGTTTAAACAAGTTGCTCAATGCAAGCTGTTATGTCCTGCTTTTACCATCTCATGCGCACAACATTCTTTACAGGTATTGTTTGACTAGCTCATGCTGCTGACACAGCACCCTATGAGTCTGTCAGATCACGAGTCCATTTCCTCTGCATGAAGTGGCTAGTATGGCTCATGTAACTTGACAAACCCACATCTTAGTCCAAGCCTAATAACAGCAGTAGCTGCAGTAGCAGCATCACAACCCACTCAATGTGTTACAATGTACTAGCTAGACAACACCACCAATGATGTGCATACTACCAGTAACAACTAAAGTCTTAATAGTGCTCCCACAATACAAGGACCAGGGTTAGTGGGTGAGCTGGAGGTACCTGATAGAGCTAACATTCCTCCTGCCCTGGACCAGGTCTTTATCACACCCCACACACACACACATACAGGCTGGTTTGATCAATATATTCTCACATCTTCTCCAATCTCCATCTTGCATGTATTCAACTAGATTGTGGCTTTCTCTTGGCACAAGGTCACATGATGGTACTGCTGTAGGTAGAGAAAATAGGTGAGTTTGATCAATTTTTAAAAAATAACCAAAATAATGAAGCACCTAAGGTGCAGATGCCTCGGTTGAATGACTCATTATCCACAAACACAACTATCCACCATTCCTCAAACACAGCAACTGCAAATGCATGTATACAGGATTTCTGTACAGCAATCACAATGCAGTGCTTTAGTTATGCAATCAGAAGCCAATCAGTGCTAACCACAATTCAACTGGGCGGGTCTACAGTGTTTAGCACAGCTCGAGCACAGCACAGCAGTTACACGCATACAACGAGCGAGATAGCTCCATAGTTTGCTTACATAATTTCTCTGGACCTGCGCTGCTATCCTGTAGTAAATTCTAACCTATCAGCTTCTAGGCAGTCAACTGTGGACAGCAAGTTTGCCTCCAGTGGAGAAGTCCACTGTCCAGATCGCCAGCAACGGTGAACAAATAGCGCCATAACTCACGAACTAAGCTTCGCATAAAGTTTTCACATGTTCGAAAGTGAGATAATACCGTGTTCTACTTGCATTGCTAGTTTCAGGGCTTAACTTTCAGCGCGCGCTACAAAACCGAACCAGGAGACGCAGTAACTCACGAACAGAGCCTTACAACCAAAATCCTTACAATTCATTTTCAAGCAAATGTTGACTTTAGCTTGTGTTGCACGTTTCAGCGCTTGATTTTTAGCGAGCTACGAGAAATCGTTGCGACAGACTGACAGAATGAATGACAGAATGACAACACGACTACTGTATGCCTCGTGGCTCCGCCCACCGAGGCATAATGAGGTGACAGTGTTTCTGATGGTTCGGTTTCTAAGAAAGTGGAAAATGTTATGATAACACTGATTCTTATACAAACAGTAATTGTACATTCCTATGAGTACTAACATTCAGGGACGGATTCAAAAAATTTGAAAGAGGGTGCACGTGTGATTGCGATCTTTGCGTGCAGCGAAAATTGTAATTGATACTCATTTATAATAGCTAGTGTAGTAAATACTAACACGGTTAAGTTAGTAGTCACCTCGATACTTCCTTCTGTTTGTCAGTTAGTTGCTCACCCGGGCCGGTAGTTGATTGGTTCAAGCTCAGTATCATAGTACCATCTGCTGTAAGTGACGTGTATTGAGTAGAAGGACCATCATTAGTAGACCAAAGCTGAACACATCTAGTTTAGTAGTGATGAGAGGCATGACATCAAGATGGTTACCAATACAGTGCAGGCAACCCTGAAGAGAAGATTCCACTTATTTGTATATTGTCAGCAACTAACTAAGCAAAATTAATATAAATGTGTGTTTTGAGAAATTACCATAAATATAGCGGAAAAATTTTGAGGTAGAAATTTTTTTGTGAATTTCGTGAAAATTTATTCACGAATGTCTTGTTTTAGTTGACAAAGATAGCCCAATAGCGCTGATTCGCAAAATGCTCTATCTCGCGCATTCGCCAAAATTTTCTCCTATGAAAATTTCCTGCTATAATATGGTATTTACAGTCAATGTCTCAATCATTATGTGACTGATTGTGTACTCAAGTTTCTCTGTACAGATATGCAGAGAGCCCTGGGAGGAGGCTGTCTAGAAACGACATGATAAATATCTCACTCTCACCTCAGATGATTTGAAGCCAATAGTGCTGACAGGTGAGATATTAGGAGAAGATGAGAATTGTCAATGAGCATCTGGTGGTAGTCTAGCCTCACTAGTACCACCTTCACTCAACTCAAGAGAGGCATCAAAGTCAGAGAACACCTAATAACAATACAAGCAGTAATAACACATGGCTAGGTCACTACTACATGCCCCTGCTTAGCTCTGCAGAACTAGACAACACCATTAATGACCATCTAATGATGTGCATATTAATAGTCTACAAACAGTCAACAGAAAGTCACAAAAAAAACATTTGGAAATCAATTCATTATTAAATTACTTACTCAATACATGAGACAATGACAAAATCTTAATGTACACACATATGGGAATGATGACAGAACTGAACATGATGGGAACACATGATTACTGCTGTAGGGTATATAGAGTTATCAGAGCAACAAGTGTTTTTGCTCATAACAAAATGCAATGAAGTGACAGTATATTTGACAACCAGCATCATTAATGTTATTGAAGTTATTACAGAAATTTGAACCAAAAAAATGTTTTGACATTGTGCAGTGCAGATTGCATAGCAATAAAAAGCGAAAATGCTAAAATGAATGTGTACATAAACTATTTGTACTATTGCTGTTCACATGAACAGCAATAGTACAATAGCACCACTTCAAGAATCCACTTTGCATTGAAAAATGGTGTTTGGATCTGGAAGCATGTCAATAGGCATTCTAACCAATAGTAGTGTTTTCGCTGAAAATGACAAGTAGACAGTTCAACCATACAATGTTCATAACTAGATTCACAAGTACATGTACAAATTACGTCTGTTGGATTAGCCATTGAAGTTGACTGCACTGGCTGAAGCTCCCTCATCACTGAATGATGAGGGAGCTGATGGTAGAGGAACCATTTGTACAGAGCAGATGGTAGAGTGTGAGTCCAGTGAAGAGTATAGGAGCTGACATGTAGTACAACATGGATACATTGAGCTGAATGTACAGGAAGGCAGTGTTTACATTTACCAGCTCACCCTTCATACACTATCATAATACTGACCATATTAGGAGTACCTTTCATTCAGTACCTGTTCTACAATTTCAGCAAAACATACAAAACGTGTCTCTACAAACTTCACACTACACACACTTGGATAAATAAAATACTCATGAGTCGGCATGGCAATGCTAACACCCAATCATTACCACTACAACACTAGTATACATAACTTGCTCAAGTATTACCACGACTGTGAGTCAGGAGAGTACATGACTACATGCTCAATTACATAACGGCATTGCAACAAGACATAATTATTGTTATATCAAAGTAGAACTTAATGCAGTACTATGTGTAACACTTAACTCATATTATAGCTGTCAAGAAACTGTCTACTTGTAGTACAGTTTACTTACTCTTAATTCTAAGGGCAATGCTGAGAGCACAATGTGAGTGTATCTATACATGAGAGAATACTGTAGACTACTGTATTGCTATAATGTAGAAACACACATTATCATAGACATTTGCTAGTTCATGAGCAGATAACTAGGTACACTGTTATGAGCTTGTGGTGTATACAAGATTCCCAGACTATCCCTCGAACAATTGTGATGTTGGCATACATGCGCAGATACCTGAGTTATCCTTTGGCTATGTGCACACATTTCTAGAAATAATTATACATAATATGTAGTTTGGTTGTGTGATCAGTGACAGTTCCTGACAACTACAATTAATGTAAGCAGTATTGGCGGAGTGCCAGAGACTATAAACTTGCTGGAAAAGCTGTTTGTTTGTAAGTTACCATCTAGCGGGTAATTTTGGAGGATCAAAATATTGGCGAATGATCCAGATTTTGCATTGTGGCGCCCAGCGCCTAGTTCACGTATTAGAAAAATCAGATTTTGGTGCGGCAAAAGCTTGATGATTAGCTAAATTTGCCTCCCACTAAAATTACCCACTATAATGGTATGGGTCGAAATGTCACGAAATAGCTGTAATATTTCAACTGTTCTTGAGTTTTACTCAGACCCAGCTAGACATGCACAACACTGTTTGACACTGTTGAGTATAGGATGCATAATCACAAAATGGATTATGAAAATTATAAAATGCATATTGTGTTAACAGTTTGTGCATTGTTGCAAGGATGGATGACAAAAAATGTCAATCATTAATCTTTGGCAGACTGAACTAGTAACAACTGTTTGTTTTAGAGGAAGATTGTCATTGCTATGACAACCATAGAAAAACATGAAACCTATTTAACATGTCTTGTGCACCAAAATGAAAAATATTGAACTAGGCTCAACTAGCACATCCAACTACACAATAAACTATGCTATTGAATTACGAAAACAGTGATTCTGATCATGTGTGTCATTATTTACAATGACATACCATGAATTATAACAACTTACTGAACAGTGACTTCAATACTGAAACACTTGTACAGAGCAGAAGGTATACAGGATAGTGGTTCAGACTAGGCACTATGATGATGGATGGAAGATGATGCTGGAGGGAGGGAGCATACTTTAACCATCAAAACATGAAAACTCCTGAGAAGTTGAGAACTGGTAATACAGAACTGCTCAATCTAAATGTGTAGACAATAAGTATAGTCTCATAGTTGTTACAAGCAGTGCACACCTTCTTGAACTGATGAACTCTAAAGATGCCTCTGGTGTCTCTACCATGTGATCCAACTTCCTGTCTAAAGCAGGTGGATATACCAGCATAGCGTAGAGGCAGCTGACTGGGGACCATCCACTCACCTCTGAGAACAGACAGAGATATCATATGTCATGTATAACACCTAATTAATAATTATACCAACCACATCCAAAATACGGGCACCAGCCATGCTGACAATATAAATGTTTTGATGCAATGTTTTGGAAATTAATGAGCAAAAAGAGTTTTGAAGATTACTTTAGTCACTTTTCTAAAGTGCAATCACAAAGCCTTCAGAGAAGTGCTCCTGGAATGTGAAAAACTGGATTTAACAATTTAACTCTTAAGTTAACTCTCTTCAGTGGCACTGGCACACTGCACTCACTCAACCAGTGTCTTATCAGTGGCACCCTCCACTAACTCAACCATGCTGCATAGCATAGTAACTGCATAGCCCAATGTCCAACCAATGTCTTATCAGTGGCACACTGCACTCACTCAACCATGCTGCATAGCATAGTAACTGCATAGCCCAATGTCCAACCAGTGTCTTATCAGTGGCACACTGCACTAACTCAACCATGCTGCATGGCATAGTAACTGCATAGCCCAATGTCCAACCAGTGTCTTATCAGTGGCACACTGCACTAACTCAACCATGCTGCATAGCATAGTAACTGCATACCTCAATGTCCAACCAGTGTCTTATCAGTGGCACCCTCCACTAACTCAACCATGCTGCATAGCATAGTAACTGCATAGCCCAATGTCCAACCAGTGTCTTATCAGTGGCACACTGCACTAACTCAACCATGCTGCATGGCATAGTAACTGCATAGCCCAATGTCCAACCAGTGTCTAATTATCAGTGGCACACTGCACTAACTCAACCATGCTGCATAGCATAGTAACTGCATACCTCAATGTCCAACCAGTGTCTTATCAGTGGCACACTGCACTAACTCAACCATGCTGCATGGCATAGTAACTGCATAGCCCAATGTCCAACCAGTGTCTTATCAGTGGCACACTGCACTAACTCAACCATGCTGCATAGCATAGTAACTGCATACCTCAATGTCCAACCAGTGTCTTATCAGTGGCACCCTCCACTAACTCAACCATGCTGCATAGCATAGTAACTGCATAGCCCAATGTCCAACCAGTGTCTTATCAGTGGCACACTGCACTAACTCAACCATGCTGCATGGCATAGTAACTGCATAGCCCAATGTCCAACCAGTGTCTAATTATCAGTGGCACACTGCACTAACTCAACCATGCTGCATAGCATAGTAACTGCATACCTCAATGTCCAACCAGTGTCTTATCAGTGGCACACTGCACTAACTCAACCATGCTGCATCATGGCATAGTAACTGCATAGCCCAATGTCCAACCAGTGTCTTATCAGTGGCACACTGCACTAACTCAACCATGCTGCATAGCATAGTAACTGCATACCTCAATGTCCAACCAGTGTCTTATCAGTGGCACCCTCCACTAACTCAACCATGCTGCATAGCATAGTAACTGCATAGCCCAATGTCCAACCAGTGTCTTATCAGTGGCACACTGCACTAACTCAACCATGCTGCATGGCATAGTAACTGCATAGCCCAATGTCCAACCAGTGTCTAATTATCAGTGGCACACTGCACTAACTCAACCATGCTGCATAGCATAGTAACTGCATACCTCAATGTCCAACCAGTGTCTTATCAGTGGCACACTGCACTAACTCAACCATGCTGCATGGCATAGTAACTGCATAGCCCAATGTCCAACCAGTGTCTTATCAGTGGCACACTGCACTAACTCAACCATGCTGCATAGCATAGTAACTGCATACCTCAATGTCCAACCAGTGTCTTATCAGTGGCACCCTCCACTAACTCAACCATGCTGCATAGCATAGTAACTGCATAGCCCAATGTCCAACCAGTGTCTTATCAGTGGCACACTGCACTAACTCAACCATGCTGCATGGCATAGTAACTGCATAGCCCAATGTCCAACCAGTGTCTAATTATCAGTGGCACACTGCACTAACTCAACCATGCTGCATAGCATAGTAACTGCATACCTCAATGTCCAACCAGTGTCTTATCAGTGGCACACTGCACTAACTCAACCATGCTGCATGGCATAGTAACTGCATACCCCAATGTCCAACCAGTGTCTTATCAGTGGCACACTGCACTCACTCAACCATGCTGCATAGCATAGTGTCTGAAAAGCCTAATGTATACTATTACACAGTCAGTGTCTTATCAGCGGCACACACTGTGCTCTGCTGCAGAACCATTATAACCCAATGTATAGTAGAGTGGGAACAAACTCTTTAAAGGACTAAGACATGTAACCGTTTCAATTAAATTATTTCAAAATTCGAGCAGGCACATGGAGTGAACTACCCGCTGTTCTTGTAACAACCAGCATGCAATGACAAGGTACTCCAAAATCAGGAAGAAAGTACTCCGGAAATGACGTCACGTCAATTAACATAATTTTCTGGTACCGGTTATCCTGGTCTAGTCTAACATTAACAGTACAGCTATAGGTAGTACAGATGATTGCAAGTTGTTTGACCAAAAATTTGCTGCTAGAGCATGCGCACAGTATGTTATCTGTACAATTAGTATACAGAAACATGCTATGGGCATGCGCTAACAGGAAATTGTAACCTGCAATCCCCTGTACTAGACTGCACTGACATAATTATGTACATGGAATTAATTGGATGGATCATGGAGTGGTATTTACTGTTTGGATAGTGTGCGCATGCGCCCAAACTTACTCTTTTTTCAGAAATGAGTACAACTCTGACAACAACTCCTTCGTTTGCTGCTTTTCTCCTACTGTGACAACGACGCCTTTGTCTACTTTTCTACCTAGACAGCTGAGCGTGATACCGCGTTACATGGTTAAGCGTCTTCAACAAAGGTTCCTTTGCCCGTTTTGTTCGACTCCGACTGACCTTTGGCCTCTGAGTGGACACCTACACGTGCAGGGCTGAGGCATCAGGGGTGACCGCTAGACGTGTCCACGTGAGTGGTGGGAAAATACCATGCTTTGGTCATCTCACACTCATGGTGAGATGGGTAGCCTCCCTGGGGCGTGTTGCCGACAGTCATCTGCTGGTGTTCGTCCTGTGCTGTAATTCTCTACTCATGAATGAAGTCCATTGTGTTCGTCGTCGTCTTTGTGTGTGTGGACTCACTGAAGCGTGTAGTAAGTGGTGGAGGAATTTATGGCGACCTCAGTGTTCTTTCTACACATAAAGTTCATGGCTCAGCTCATTCCCTCTTTCCTCATACTAGTATTGACTCTGATGGTGGCTCAGAACTGTTGACTGTCCACTTTTGTATGTTAATGTGTTGTATTATACTGTATGTGGCTGTACCCTTTGGGTCTCTGCCTTATTAAACATTAAACTAGTTAATTTCATAGTTGGGGCGAGCCTGAGCGAGCCCCAACTATGACGTCGAATGACGTCCCCCGCGAGCTATCAATATTATATCAATGTATCTGTTCTGCGCAAACCGTGGATCGGGACCATCCATGGATTGTCTTGCGCAAACCGTGGATAGGCCGCCTATCCGCGGTTTGCGCAAGCAATCCATGGATTGTACTTACCGAGCGTCAGCCGCTATGAAGCGCAAGCGCAGTTTGCCACGCGAATTGGAAGAAAGAAGGTAGAAGAGATGCCTGCCTGTCACTTTCAAAACGAAAAAGCTGATGAGTGGACATCACATCTCCCTATGATTCAAGGTAAGCTATATTTGTGTGCATACTAACTATCCAATGTTTTGTACAGACCAGCTAAACACATGTGTCCATGCCACTATTAATACCACTCCTTCTGAAGAATAGCAACAGTCTATCCTGGAGTATCAGGTCTTACTATCCCATACCATTATGCATGTGATAACTAGTCATAATGCAGATGCCGATCATGATACTCAAGTTGTATGTTCTCTTTCTAACTCAACTTCTGTCAGGACTACTGATTCACTATCATGTACTATGCCATGTGAACCCACTACTCTTGTTACTGGTACGTATTATAATTATGTTGTAACTGTCATGTTAATATACTGCCAATACTCTAGCCACCTCATCTACTGTTGATAGCAACAGTGTCACCACTACAACTACTCTCCTTTCCTCATGTACTACCACTTCCACTTCACGTGCAAACACTCGCCTACATCAACTGCATGTAGCGGCACTTAATTCACATGTTGCTGCTGGCACTACCAATGCAACTGTTGTTGCCACCGACAGCAGTTCTTTAGTTAACCTTATTTCTACTTCCTCTGAAGGTATGTAACTATACGTAGGAGTATACAAATTACTATACACTCTGTCTCATACAGCTGTACAAGACATGCATTATGGATGTGGATAAGATCAAGAAGAAGATAGTTCAGGAGATGATGGTTAGTTGCTATACTTTATTACTGTTTTCCTATGCATTATGATATAGATTTGTTGATTCAGTCACATTGGGAACTTCTCGAAAGCACTACATGTATCTGTGTCGTAAGAATGCCGATGATCATTACCGTCAGAATGCAAAGCGGATGCATGAGAAATACAGTGTTGGCCATTCAGACTGTGGACTGTTTGCTATTGCTTATGCCACCGGAATTCTACATGGCTACAATCCGGGCAGCTACAACTTTGATCAGAACTTGATGCACACACACTTGCTACAATGCTTTGAACTAAAAACTTTTCCTATGATTATGCTTGAGAATAACCCCCTAAATGTTCCCTAAATGTTCTTTTTGAGCACACTGTGAACAATGATCAAGCCCAGTAGATTGTTATAGCTAATAATTTAGTAATGACAAGTTGTGCTGTGGTATATAAACATGCTGTGGGGCGCCCAGAATGTCGGGTTTGCATCCTGCACCGGAGAGAACTTGATGCATAGAAATGATAGCAGGCTGTGATCATGATCCACGGTTTGTTCCGTATCCACGCTTTGCGCAAGCCTAATCCACGCTTTGCGCAGGTGATCCATGGTTTGCCTGATCAAAGCATGGATATCGCCGATCCAAGCTTTGCACAAGACAGTCCATGGATGGTCTAGTCTGGCCGCTGCCCCTCCCCGCCTATTGAGTGGGTGGTGGACGGCGTGTAGGGTCTAGCAAACATTACCATTCATCGATTTTATATGAATAATAATTATTAATCGTGTATAGATATTAATTATTGCAATGATAAGCGGGGCTTCCTCAATGTCATTGTACCACACGAATTGCCTCAAACTGTGCTGCTTGGTTTAAGCGATCTATGCTTGAATCGCGGTAGACTATGTTCAATAGCATCGTCAACACAACGACTGTTAGCTTTCACCCACAGTAGCTGTTTTTCCATAGCCTGTAATATTATTCACGATTAAACCCAGCCCATGATCCATGAATATTACTGCTCAGGGTCTTGAGCAGTAGAATCTGATTGGTCAGTTGGGAAACTATGAATGGCAATGTTTGCTAGACCCTACACGCCGTCCACCACCCACTCAATAGGCGGAGAGGGGCAGCGGCCAGACTATGGATGGTCCCGATCTAGGGATGCGGCTATTATGCGGGCACTGCTTCCGGCATAATAGGTAAAAATTTTCCGAGCATTATTCGAAGCATAATCGGTAAAAAATGTGATATCATTGGTAGGTGTGGTCGTTACACCCACCACGTTCCGAATGCGCGTTGAAGTTCAACAGCAACACAAGAACAAGCAAGCACAGCTTGTACTCGAAAATGCGTTTTCATCTTGTCGACAGTAAGCTAGCAGCTGTGAGCTGCCTTAACCTGCCTATCAATCGTTCAATCTTTTGTTTCAATGATCACGTGAGGCTAAACTAAGTAGCACAATTGAAAGCATAATAGGAAACTTTGTGAGCATAATCGGTGAAAAATTTTAGCAGTGCGGAATAGAATAATGGGTAAATTTTTTAGCATAATAGCCTCATCCCTATCCCGATCCACGGTTTTCGCAGAACATATCAATGTATCTATGTATGCGTACGTCATTCCGTAAATGCCCCCTCGTTCTATTTCATTGGACTTTTGAATTTACATTCGTAATACCACGTGTATTGGGTTGCGCCAGATAGTATTCTCTTTGTTAACAACAGAGAATATATGGCATCCAAGAAGGAAGAGCAACTGCTCAAAAGAAGAACACGTGAAAGAGATCGCCGAGCTGCTGAAACCGCGGAAGAAAAAGAGTAGTCAGGCGTGGCCTGACCCATCACGTGCCGTATGGGTCAGGACTCAGGAGACACTAGTATCATCGAGTTGTACACCTTTGCATGAAATCGTGCAATCCAATCAGATTGCAGCAAAGGTCGCGTCACGTCCGGGTGGGTGGTAACTTAACTAACCACAGCGCGAGAACTCACCTCTGTTATAGATGCAAGCAAGACCGCGATTGAGCGACGAAGATATTGAAAGAGCAGCCACCAAGGCATGTAGGAGATTGGGCCACGACTACGACAGGCTGAAAGGAGAACAGTTATTACAACGTGGTTATTAACCCTTCAAGTGCGGACAGCAATTCTAGCCTCTATTTTGTGAATTTCACTAACCTTTGAAACCATTAGACAGACAAACTAGCGCTGTGATCACAGTTAATATGCAAAATCAACTTGCACAACGTGCGGGCTTGTTGTCAATGACAATTGCGGTTAACCACGCCCACTTGACGATCTACCAACTGTCGTGTGCTAGAATCACTCTCACCGGAGCAAAAAACGCCGCTTGTTTGGTCAAAACAGCACGTGTGAGACAAAGTTAGTGCACGTATGGCTGCTTTTTATGTCAAGAAGCCCCTGGAGACCCAGTGGTGCTAGGTGATCCCGCCATAGCTCTGATTGGCGGGGCCGCAGGCCCCGCCAATGGCTCGCAATCACACCCCACATAGCTGTATTTGGTCTATAGGTGAAATAAACTATCTTCGAATTTTAACGCCCACTTCCGGTGACGTCAAACTTGCCGGGCGACTATAGTTGCCCGCCGCATGTGAAGGGTTAACAAACGACACGTGATTAACTTTATTCATCACTCAATTATTGCGTAGTGCACATTCCAGAGCGACAACTCGATTATACTAGTGTCTCCTGACCCATACGTAGACGCGATGGGTCGGGCCACGCCTGACTAGAAAAAGAGCTGCCATAGAATAAGCGAAGAGCTCGTGATAAGGCGCGTCGTGCTGAGCGTCATTACTGCTCAACAAAGAGAAGAGCAACAACAGCTGATACGTCAACAGTATGAGCTACGTACTGCTGAGACCACGGATAATACATACTTACATGGATTGGTAACGGGTCCGTATACCACGAACACGGAAAACTATCATCGTTAACGTTTCCGCTCAAAATGGCTACAGCTGCTGGTAACAGCAGCGGCAACTCTGGCTACTTTACTGCTAACGGAGAATCTTAAGAAGTTAGAAAGGTATCTGTACATGACAATGAATGAATAACGCGCTGTATTTCAGCCCAGCCAGTCACAGCAGCTTGGATTGTCTACCGAGGCGGGCGTACTACACCGAGTACTACACCATGCTGCAGTGGCATACAAGTCACGAATCAACTGTCATGAAGTCAAAAACTGTTGCTAAAGAAATGAATACACTATCATGCTTTCATATTATCTGCTGATCTCTCAGTTTTACTTGACCGATACTTATAAAAATCGATACTCCACGGGCCACTAGTTTATCATGTAGTCGAGAATTACGAGAAGAACACAAATACCACGGACTGTTTTTGTATCTAAAGCAATAGAACTAAGTACAATGTATACAAATGCACTGCTGTGAAACTCTTAACTTTCTTCGTAACAACAAGATATCGATACAGCTGTTCTGGCCCTGTCAAGACAGGGATTTTCGCCTTTAGCTCAACACCAACCGAAACTGGCTTGTATTACAGTAAAAACGACACATTGGCGGTGGTATCCAGCACAACGAGCCGTTTAGTCTATCCCTTGACTTGAATTTGCAGTGTTTGCTTCGAAACAAGGAACCTGCTACAGTGTTAACATTGTTAACAACGATGGTTTTCCCGTTTTTGTAGATTACGATGGATTACGGTCAATTATTTATAGTATACGGACCCGTTGCCAATCCATGTAAGTATGTATTATCCGTGGCTGAGACCGATGAACGTAGAAAGAATAGGCTAAAGGCGCATGAGGGACCATGAACATGAACGATGTGCTGCTGAGACTAGTGAGCAAAGAGGAGACAGGCTACAGTGAGGGGACACGAATCGTTGTGAAAGTAATAAACCCCCTGTAGAAACACTCTCGGGAAAGTAACATGACCACTCGCATGACCAGCACGTGAGATATTTTACGCATTGTGACGAAAGCGTGTTGCACAAATTCACGACTACGTCACAACGAAGGCGTGTCCTGCAGGAAGCAAGCACCCATGATGGAAAATACAGCTACTCAGGGCTCTTTATTGACAAGCTACCTCTACCTCTAACAAGCAGGCGTTCATTAGTCGCTGAACATCAACAATGTGATTATTGTAGACGAACGCGCTCTGACGGACCGAGCTCGCTGCTGCTTTTATTCTTCGATTAAAAAGCATAACTAGCACGTGTTTCTGTTTTTCTCAGCATTTGTCGTGTCTACATCGCTATATTCTCGCCTGTAACAGACCAATGATCATCCAAAAAGCTTGGCTAGCATCGTTGCTGAACGTCGATGACGTCAATGGCTAGCCGTGTAGGCGTATACGGGTATTTCTCTTAAACTTCTTCCTCTAATGTACTGGCTAGAAATCCAAGATGTTCTTTTCCTACTCAAGCATATGAAACTCCCTGCAGATAACTTTAACATTTATGACCACGGCGGGGAATGTATCTATCGGTCACGGGGTAGCGTTTGTCTTTTTCAATGTTCCCGAGAACTAGGAAACGCCCTTTTTAGCCATTGGCGCTTGGTTTCAAACAAGGTACCTGGCATTCTGGCAATGATGAAGATGACTTAAGGACGACAACAACAGAGATCAGAGACACCTGAAAAGCAACAACTTTTACACGACAAGGCGGCTACCAGAAAGCAGAGATTATTAATACTACGTAACCGGGATTAGTCTAGCTTGCTAGACCCTCAACGCTCTCTCGCTCGATGGGCGGGGTTACGGGGCGGAGCCTAGCCCCGAGCGAGATCGCGATGAGGGTCTAGCCAAACCTGCAACATGATTAGTTTCTGAAATGAGTTTTGTAATCATATTCATCATTAATTACGTCACGCACATGGTGAGCTCAGAGTGACGTTCAAGCCATAATGTCTACTACAGCGAGATCTACAGACAACTGCGCGTTTTGCAGCTCGCCCCCGCCCTACCAGATGGCGATAGGTCTGATCTAGGAAGAACTCTGGAAGTGATCGTCGAGGAAGACCTGAAGGACAGTTGAGAAACGTGTCTCTTCCACGAAGTACAGCTTTTGCGGCATCAGATTGCAATGGCCTTGCTTCTTGGTGACCTAAAGCAAGTACTCCGTGTTCAATAGCTCTCACGAAAAGTTAATCGTCGGTTGGTAAGCTATCGGTTGTTTTAGCTGACCAGAGATTACACAGCGACGATAGCGCGGCCATATTGACTAAGTGACGAAATCAATGACGCAACGACTTGCATTAACAAAACTCATTTCAGAAACTAATCATGTTGCAGGTTTGGCTAGACCCTCATCGCGATCTCGCTCGGGGCTCCGCCCCGTAACCCCGCCCATCGAGCGAGAGAGCGTTGAGGGTCTAGCAAGCTAGACTAAACCGGGATAAAAAACTGTCAATCAAAATGTATTGCAAGTGGTGTACCTATGCGCGTTTCGCGTTTCGTCAAACAACCACAAAGAACGCGCAGATACGGAGTTTGTATGAACTCTTGCTCGCGTTAGCACTTGCTCTTGGGACGAAAGGAGCGTGTTTCTTCACTACTAGTGTCTCCTAGTCGAAGACTATCAAGGTTTTATTGGCTATAGACGACGGGCGCGTGTGATGTTGACAAGGCAAAATCTGTGTGCGTGGCGATGTAACAGATTGTTTGTAAACACATCCATGACTTCGTGAGATGCCTGTTGCAGTTCCTGCCTAGTTTATTGTAAATTTCGAGTACTGGTGCGTGTAAATAGATACATTTTGTGCTTCTTGATGCTTTGAATTCGCACCAGCGACGGTTTAAGCCATTTTTTGGTCCACTTTTGTAAACACAACCGTACAGAATCTGTTGACCTGGTAGAGTAAGCCACCTATATTCGGCCACCATCTATTATCGGCCTCTCGCTCGTACACTTGCAAATGCGCTACACAGATCAAACTTGACCGACGTATAGACACACACTTCCTCTGCCTGCATTGCAAATTTGCAGCTCGTAACTGCTTCTTTGTCTACTGTGGAAACGAAGAAAGTGGGTAGCCGAAAACATCGCTGTTCGGCAAAAGTAATCTATTATCTGGTAGTGACTGATAAAGGAATAGGGCGGGATTGCAAGTCTGTACTGCAAACACCTTCATCCATCAGCATTACAACGAGCTACAATTGAAAAGCTCTCGTCTTGCCGTCCGGGCAATTTTCTTTTCCAAAGACCCCGGGGTCGAGCAATCTATGTTCGGCAACTCATGATATTGAATTTATGCTTTAAAAAACACGATTGCGATACAGAAACACGTTGGCAGAGTAGAACCATCTCCTGTCTATCACAATCACTAAAATTCAGTAACCCTGCGTTCGTCTCTTGATCGCGCAAGCTGCAAACAGCTAAAATAGTGGGCGTGGCTTCCAAGGAGCAACCTAGTGCTTGTAAAACAAAGAGTAAACCGAGCATTCCAGAAGTTAAATTTGATTCTGAGCCTCTTTGTCTGCACTCGCAAAGTAGTTTAGCACTGATCAATGACTGCATTAGTGATGGATAGTAATTTTATAGTGGAGTCCTCAAATCAGCAAGCACTGTCCATATCCGGCCATCACGAGTGCAGTCATTGATCAGTGCTAAACTACTTTGCGAGTGCAGACAAAGAGGCTCAGAATCAAATTTAACTTCTGGAATGCTCGGTTTACTCTTTGTTTTACAAGCACTAGGTTGCTCCTTGGAAGCCACGCCCACTATTTTAGCTGTTTGCAGCTTGCTCAATCAAGAGACGAACGCAGGGTTACTGAATTTTTGTGATTGTGATAGACAGGAGATGGTTCTACTCTGCCAACGTGTGTTTCTGTATCGCAATCGTGTTTTTTAAAAGCATAAATTGCACTGAAACAATATCATGAGTTGCCGAACATAGATTGCTCGACCCCGGGGTCTTTGGAAAAGAAAATTACCCGGACGGCAAGACGAGAGCTTTTCAATTGTAGCTCGTTGTAATGCTGATGGATGAAGGTGTTTGCAGTACAGACTTGCAATCCCGCCCTATTCCTTTATCAGTCACTAGGACTGGTGCCAGATAATAGATTACTTTTGCCGAACATCGATGTTATTGGCTACCCACTTTCTTCGTTTCCACAGTAGACAAAGAAGCAGTTACGAGCTGCAAATTTGCAATGCAGGCAGAGGAGGTGTGTGTCTATACGTCGGTCAAGTTTGATCTGTGTAGCGCATTTGCAAGTGTACGAGCGAGAGGCCGATAATAGATGGTGGCCGAATATAGGTGGCTTACTCTATTCACTTTCACAGTATCTTTTGTTAGGTGGATGATAGGATTGTGTAAATGTCATAATTTAAGCTCTGTAACTAGTCTACAACAGGCCTTAACCATAGTTTTTTAACGAAAAAGCTCGTGCGTGCCTGATTGAGCCTGATTCGTGCCTGATTGTGCCAGCCTCGTGCCTGATTGAGTCACTGAATGCTGTAATACAATTTTCACGAGAATGACGTCATTTCAAGCGAAACGCGCATAGTGACAAAAGATTGCCACAGTTTCTTATCCCGGTTACGTAGTATTAATAATCTCTGCAGAAAGCGACGACGAAAGGCAGAGTCACCCGATCAACGTGAAAGCGGATGACTGGAGCCTGGAATATCAAAGGGCCTACCGGAGACGCTGGCGGAAAGTAGTAGCTGCAACAGAGCAAACAGTAGGTACGTCTAATGAGCTCGTGTGTGATAGCAGTCAGTAGAGCCTGCAGTGAGTGAGGAGACCGGGGAACCCTACTCATCACATCTTCCAGGTACATCGTTCCCATGACGCCTAGGCAAGGAACACACTCAGCAAGAGATAGTTGGAGAAAGTGCACCATATCTGAACATAACCAAACTATTGATTCTATTCACCATCAACAAAAAATATAGCACAAAAATCTGTGGTGAAGCTGGTGTTCACATAATACAGACTTATCTACTAAAATCTGGACTCACCACATAACCTGGTGCAAACTAGGCACCAAAGGTGCTGATGCCTCGGTGGAGCACACAGGGACAACCGACAGTAAACCAAAGGTGCAGATGCGTCGGTGGAATGCAACAATTTCACATACTCAGCAACAAACTGCAGCTGTTGTACCTTTCTGTACAGCAATCACAATGCAGTATAATAGTTATGCAATCAGAAGCCAATCAGTGCTGACCACTAATTCAACTGGGCGTGTCTACATTATTCAGGGAACAGCACGTACAACGAGCGAGATAGCTTGCTTACACAATTTCTTTAGACATACGATGTAACCTATCAGCTTCTAGGCAGTCAACTGTGGATAGTTTTGTCTACGGAGAACTCCAGATTGCCAGCAACGGCCATCGATCGCGAGGTAATCAAAGCTATACGCCATAACTCTAGAACGCAGCTTCATATACAAGTCTGCCGTGCTGTTCTGAAGTAAAGGCGAACTCACTAGCTGTAAGGCAGCCATCAATAGACAATTTTGTCGTTACATCAGCAACTAGATCGCCAGCCGGCGATCGCGAGGTAAGCAATCACGCTATAACTCACGAACAGAGCCTTATAACCAAAATCATTACAATTTATTTTCAAGCAAATATCGACTTTAGGTTGTGTTGCACGTTTCAGCGCTTAGTTTTCAGCGAGCGACGAGAAATCCTTCCGACAGACAGACAGACAGACAGATACATACATACATACATACATACATACACAAACGAACTACTGTATGCCTCGTGGCTCCGCCCACCGAGGCATAATAATAATTATAATAATTATTATGTTATACACTAACGAGGCTAAAATAATTATATCAATGCTCAGGCTCGCCCCTGCCATTCCATGAATGTACTAGTAATTGTCGTGGCGCGTCGATGTCCTAGTATAGTACGTCACTAGTGTGCCGTCGCCCGTCGACGGGTATAAAAGGCCGGTCCCTGACCATACCATGTACCATGCCGCGGTAACAGCTAGTGAACCGCATGTGTACCAATCATGCCGAACTTCTTAGAGTAGATCCAGCCAAGTCCCCTTATGACCTGTCGGTGTCCTTATTGCTGTTTTTGTAGTTCGCACAAAGCAAGATCGACGCTGAGTTTACGATCGGCCATTCTACTGGGTAAACATGGAGCCTCCTGCAGCTTACTCTGACAGATTGTCAGCTCTGCTGCTATTTCAGCAGCTGTCACAACACTCGCCACAAGACGCAGTAGTGAACGACGATAAACAAATCTTCTCCATGCCATCGCCACCACCAATTCAGTGTTCTAACTGTTCTTCACGGCCTCTCTGCTCGGGGAGTACAGAGTTGCTTGCAACTAGTACAGGGAAATCACTGCCGCTCCAGCAGATGCGGCGTTACTGGAAGACTTTACGCGAGCAAGACGTTTCTTGTCGCCAAAGAGCAGCACGGCAGGCTGTGCAGTGCTCCGAGGACGGGGAGTGCAGCACGAGCTACTTGGGAACGACAAAGGAGCTTACTCCAGGGACAGTGTCAACTCCACTGCCGTTCCAGCACCTGTTTCAAGACCCTCCACACGATGAAAAAGAAACAGTGCCGACTTATTTTGTCTTGCGTGCACCAGTCCAGGAGTGCTCCGCAGGCACGGATCCCTGGCAGGCTCAGGGCAGCACTGAGTTTGCAGTCTCGACCAGCATAGAAGAAGCAAATTTCAATGAAGCAAAATGTCTACTGATTTGCAACAAAAGATAAACTGCAGTAGCTCATTAATTGTTGTGTCAGTCATTCGTGTTGTTTGCAGTATTATTAATTTTGTAGAATTTAATAAGGTCAGCCTTACTATTATACATAGTGTCATTTTAAAGAATTATTTAAAACAGAGATCTACAAAGTGAGGCAACGTTCGTGTCAACCTTGGGCCTCCAGAAAGATGAATAATCTGGGTTCAGGTCGACTTTTTCTGTTTGTCTTGGTCCACTGGAGGATCAGTGTGACAGTTTGCTGGAACAGCCATTGTAGTAATGCATCGTACTCTCCTCTCATGATGGTCAGGAAGAATGACAGGCACTGTCTCTTACCAGATCCATCACCATCCATGTACAGACGAAAGCATAGTTTATATCCGAATCTACTAGTGTAGAATGGTGCACTGTATGGTGAGATCGAGATCAAGAATGGCGTTTACACGTACCAAACCGGTTTACCGGTTTACGGTACGTGTACGGGGCTATTGGTCAAGCCTGTCCTAGCTCCTCCTCTCCTGTGTTTCGGGTATCTTCCATTATAAACTCTTCATTGGAGGCTCCTGATCCACGTTAGCTGGTTCTTCACTAGTCTAACGATTCGTGAGAAGGATGGCTTGATAGCAGCTGTTCTTTGAACAATCCTTGCTACACACGAAATGCTCATTCACATTGACTTAAAAAAAAGTTAAAAAAAAATTGATAAAGCTGGTCTTCAATCTCCTTAATCATTATCATGATCACTGTATCACTTTATCGTGTTATAAAAAAAATCTTTTGCGAAGTACTTGTTTGAATGGTCCTCTGTGGCCGTAGTTATACGAGTGACGCTAACATGGCGTCCTACCATAGACAATTAATAGCGCAGTAGCGACGAAGACTACTTCGCTGCTTGCCGCCTCTTCTGGGAAGAGCAGCGGACTGAACGACCAGCTCAGTCGATCGAGTCGACAATCCACACGAGATTACGCAAGAGGTCTCGACAGCGCAAATCATTGTGCTACACTCCAGAGCTCGAGGCAGCAGCTCACCCACGCACCCCGCCTGCAAACAGAGAGATCTATACAAAGCGAGGGCAACCCGAGGCAACGTTCAGGTCTGTCTTGGGTCTCCAGAAAGATATCATTCTGCTTGTCTTGGTTCAGGAGGATCAGTGTTACAGATTATATTCTCCTCTCATGGGTTAGGAAGAATGCGGAAAGGCACTCTCTCTTACCAGTTCCATCACCATCCATGTATTGTTGAAGGCATAGTTCACATCCGAATCTACTAGTGTAGAATGGAGCACTGTATAATGAGATGGTCTAGCCTGTTCTAGCTCCTTCTCTCCTGCATGTTACTTCAGGTACCTCATGGGTTAACCTATACTTAGCCTTCAACACCACCTCACACCGTACTTAGCATTTCAGCAATTAATTTTCTTTACACTCTTATTATAAGGCAATAATCACAATGTAACTTATTATATGTAGCATTGTTGCCAGGAACAGTGTTTTATAAAGTTATATAGTCATTGTGTATCATTGACTTTATCAGCAAGTATAAAACATGCAGACACTACTACCAAGCACATAATTATTCATGAGTGAATAATTGTGGCTGGATTTTGAAGGCAAAGTAATTATGCATGTATTTTTAGTGTGTGGTACTATACCTCAAGTAGCTGTCAACAGTTAGGTTTCTTGGAGTACAGCTCTCTCGCTACCCAGGGCAATGCCGAAAGCACAATGAGAGTGCACCTCAGAACAAACCTACAATAAAAGAGCACAGCTATCATTCACTGCACAAGATAATTAGTTTACCAATACCACAACTATTGTCAGCTGAGCAGATGAATATCATTAACGAAACTCCAACAGTACAAGGCTATTATGGTGCTGTTATGTCAACAGATTGTTAACTTTCCTGATACTTTTAATATGTGATCTTTTCACATTACAGGCTGCCTTCTACAATGTATCTGTGACTGTGTTGAGTACATTGTATGTAGTCCTGTTGTACATTTGCTAATACTAGTGTCTTATGTACTCACACCAAAATAATATTAGCAATAAACCCACTAGTACAGATGCTAATAGTATTTGTAAGAAAGGACTACCTTGTCAAGTTACAAGTGACAAACTTTTCCACACAGTTCATGTTTGTGTCACTGACTGTGGTACTTAATGATGCTGGTATTCATAACATGATTATGTAATCACAAAAATCAACGAAAATGTGATCCAAGTCATTGTAGAGGTCCACGTTGAGTACCTTAGTGCCCTGATGTACATGCTTGCTAACAACTGCTGCTGGTATGCAGTGTCGGATAATAATTATACCATACCACAAGCCATGCAGGATGTTTGCTTTACTTGGGCATAGTCTTGTGCTAACAATCACATAACACAAAGCCAATATTACCTAGCTCACTGTAACTTTTAAGAGACAATGATGAATTGATTCCCATATAACAAACCCACTGCCCAGTATAGGTTGGCATGTTGACTTATACATACAGAAATACACTAACACACTAGTTGTCTCATATTGTTCTATATCGTGTGCTCCAAATACACTAACACACTAGTTGTCTCATATTGTTCTATATCGTGTGCTCCAAATACACTAACACACTAGTTGTCTCATATTGTTCTATATCATGTGCTCCAAATACACTAACACACTAGCTGTCTCATATTGTTCTATATCGTGTGCTCCAAATACACTAACACACTATAGTTGTCTCATATTGTTCTATATCGTGTGCTCCAAATACACTAACACACTAGCTGTCTCATATTGTTCTATATCGTGTGCTCCAAATACACTAACACACTATAGTTGTCTCATATTGTTCTATATCGTGTGCTCCAAATACACTAACACACTAGCTGTCTCATATTGTTCTATATCGTGTGCTCCAAATACACTAACACACTATAGTTGTCTCATATTGTTCTATATCATGTGCTCCAAATACACTAACACACTAGTTGTCTCATATTGTTCTATATCGTGTGCTCCAAATACACTAACACACTAGTTGTCTCATATTGTTCTATATCGTGTGCTCCAAATACACTAACACACTATAGTTGTCTCATATTGTTCTATATCGTGTGCTCCAAATACACTAACACACTATAGTTGTCTCATATTGTTCTATATCGTGTGCTCCAAATACACTAACACACTAGCTGTCTCATATTGTTCTATATCGTGTGCTCCAAATACACTAACACACTAGTTGTCTCATATTGTTCTATATCGTGTGCTCCAAATACACTAACACACTATAGTTGTCTCATATTGTTCTATATCATGTGCTCCAAATACACTAACACACTAGTTGTCTCATATTGTTCTATATCGTGTGCTCCAAATACACTAACACACTATAGTTGTCTCATATTGTTCTATATCGTGTGCTCCAAATACACTAACACACTAGCTGTCTCATATTGTTCTATATCGTGTGCTCCAAATACACTAACACACTAGCTGTCTCATATTGTTCTATATCATGTGCTCCAAATACACTAACACACTAGTTGTCTCATATTGTTCTATATCGTGTGCTCCAAATACACTAACACACTAGCTGTCTCATATTGTTCTATATCGTGTGCTCCAAATACACTAACACACTATAGTTGTCTCATATTGTTCTATATCATGTGCTCCAAATACACTAACACACTATAGTTGTCTCATATTGTTCTATATCGTGTGCTCCAAATACACTAACACACTATAGTTGTCTCATATTGTTCTATATCGTGTGCTCCAAATACACTAACACACTATAGTTGTCTCATATTGTTCTATATCATGTGCTCCAAATACACTAACACACTATAGTTGTCTCATATTGTTCTATATCGTGTGCTCCAAATACACTAACACACTATAGTTGTCTCATATTGTTCTATATCGTGTGCTCCAAATACACTAACACACTATAGTTGTCTCATATTGTTCTATATCGTGTGCTCCAAATACACTAACACACTATAGTTGTCTCATATTGTTCTATATCATGTGCTCCAAATACACTAACACACTAGCTGTCTCATATTGTTCTATATCATGTGCTCCAAATACACTAACACACTAGCTGTCTCATATTGTTCTATATCGTGTGCTCCAAATACACTAACACACTATAGTTGTCTCATATTGTTCTATATCATGTGCTCCAAATACACTAACACACTATAGTTGTCTCATATTGTTCTATATCATGTGCTCCAAATACACTAACACACTAGTTGTCTCATATTGTTCTATATCGTGTGCTCCAAATACACTAACACACTAGCTGTCTCATATTGTTCTATATCGTGTGCTCCAAATACACTAACACACTAGTTGTCTCATATTGTTCTATATCGTGTGCTCCAAATACACTAACACACTAGCTGTCTCATATTGTTCTATATCATGTGCTCCAAATACACTAACACACTAGCTGTCTCATATTGTTCTATATCATGTGCTCCAAATACACTAACACACTAGTTGTCTCATATTGTTCTATATCGTGTGCTCCAAATACACTAACACACTATAGTTGTCTCATATTGTTCTATATCGTGTGCTCCAAATACACTAACACACTAGCTGTCTCATATTGTTCTATATCGTGTGCTCCAAATACACTAACACACTATAGTTGTCTCATATTGTTCTATATCGTGTGCTCCAAATACACTAACACACTAGCTGTCTCATATTGTTCTATATCGTGTGCTCCAAATACACTAACACACTATAGTTGTCTCATATTGTTCTATATCGTGTGCTCCAAATACACTAACACACTAGTTGTCTCATATTGTTCTATATCGTGTGCTCCAAATACACTAACACACTAGTTGTCTCATATTGTTCTATATCGTGTGCTCCAAATACACTAACACACTAGTTGTCTCATATTGTTCTATATCATGTGCTCCAAATACACTAACACACTAGCTGTCTCATATTGTTCTATATCATGTGCTCCAAATACACTAACACACTAGTTGTCTCATATTGTTCTATATCGTGTGCTCCAAATACACTAACACACTATAGTTGTCTCATATTGTTCTATATCGTGTGCTCCAAATACACTAACACACTAGTTGTCTCATATTGTTCTATATCGTGTGCTCCAAATACACTAACACACTATAGCTGTCTCATATTGTTCTATATCATGTGCTCCAAATACACTAACACACTAGTTGTCTCATATTGTTCTATATCGTGTGCTCCAAATACACTAACACACTATAGCTGTCTCATATTGTTCTATATCATGTGCTCCAAATACACTAACACACTAGTTGTCTCATATTGTTCTATATCGTGTGCTCCAAATACACTAACACACTAGTTGTCTCATATTGTTCTATATCGTGTGCTCCAAATACACTAACACACTATAGTTGTCTCATATTGTTCTATATCATGTGCTCCAAATACACTAACACACTAGTTGTCTCATATTGTTCTATATCGTGTGCTCCAAATACACTAACACACTAGTTGTCTCATATTGTTCTATATCGTGTGCTCCAAATACACTAACACACTAGTTGTCTCATATTGTTCTATATCATGTGCTCCAAATACACTAACACACTATAGTTGTCTCATATTGTTCTATATCGTGTGCTCCAAATACACTAACACACTATAGTTGTCTCATATTGTTCTATATCGTGTGCTCCAAATACACTAACACACTAGCTGTCTCATATTGTTCTATATCGTGTGCTCCAAATACACTAACACACTATAGTTGTCTCATATTGTTCTATATCATGTGCTCCAAATACACTAACACACTATAGTTGTCTCATATTGTTCTATATCGTGTGCTCCAAATACACTAACACACTAGCTGTCTCATATTGTTCTATATCGTGTGCTCCAAATACACTAACACACTATAGTTGTCTCATATTGTTCTATATCGTGTGCTCCAAATACACTAACACACTAGTTGTCTCATATTGTTCTATATCATGTGCTCCAAATACACTAACACACTAGTTGTCTCATATTGTTCTATATCATGTGCTCCAAATACACTAACACACTAGCTGTCTCATATTGTTCTATATCGTGTGCTCCAAATACACTAACACACTATAGTTGTCTCATATTGTTCTATATCATGTGCTCCAAATACACTAACACACTAGCTGTCTCATATTGTTCTATATCGTGTGCTCCAAATACACTAACACACTATAGTTGTCTCATATTGTTCTATATCGTGTGCTCCAAATACACTAACACACTATAGTTGTCTCATATTGTTCTATATCGTGTGCTCCAAATACACTAACACACTAGCTGTCTCATATTGTTCTATATCGTGTGCTCCAAATACACTAACACACTATAGTTGTCTCATATTGTTCTATATCATGTGCTCCAAATACACTAACACACTATAGTTGTCTCATATTGTTCTATATCGTGTGCTCCAAATACACTAACACACTAGCTGTCTCATATTGTTCTATATCGTGTGCTCCAAATACACTAACACACTAGCTGTCTCATATTGTTCTATATCGTGTGCTCCAAATACACTAACACACTAGCTGTCTCATATTGTTCTATATCGTGTGCTCCAAATACACTAACACACTAGTTGTCTCATATTGTTCTATATCGTGTGCTCCAAATACACTAACACACTATAGTTGTCTCATATTGTTCTATATCGTGTGCTCCAAATACACTAACACACTAGCTGTCTCATATTGTTCT
The DNA here is from genome assembly GCA_964017065.1 of Haliclona indistincta. NCBI lineage: Eukaryota > Metazoa > Porifera > Demospongiae > Haplosclerida > Chalinidae > Haliclona > Haliclona indistincta. Next base: position 8,039,676 of record OZ024792.1, read on the forward strand.
ATATCGTGTGCTCCAAATACACTAACACACTAGCTGTCTCATATTGTTCTATATCGTGTGCTCCAAATACACTAACACACTAGTTGTCTCATATTGTTCTATATCGTGTGCTCCAAATACACTAACACACTAGCTGTCTCATATTGTTCTATATCGTGTGCTCCAAATACACTAACACACTAGCTGTCTCATATTGTTCTATATCGTGTGCTCCAAATACACTAACACACTAGCTGTCTCATATTGTTCTATATCGTGTGCTCCAAATACACTAACACACTAGCTGTCTCATATTGTTCTATATCGTGTGCTCCAAATACACTAACACACTAGTTGTCTCATATTGTTCTATATCATGTGCTCCAAATACACTAACACACTATAGTTGTCTCATATTGTTCTATATCGTGTGCTCCAAATACACTAACACACTAGCTGTCTCATATTGTTCTATATCATGTGCTCCAAATACACTAACACACTATAGTTGTCTCATATTGTTCTATATCATGTGCTCCAAATACACTAACACACTAGCTGTCTCATATTGTTCTATATCGTGTGCTCCAAATACACTAACACACTATAGTTGTCTCATATTGTTCTATATCATGTGCTCCAAATACACTAACACACTAGTTGTCTCATATTGTTCTATATCATGTGCTCCAAATACACTAACACACTAGCTGTCTCATATTGTTCTATATCATGTGCTCCAAATACACTAACACACTATAGTTGTCTCATATTGTTCTATATCGTGTGCTCCAAATACACTAACACACTAGTTGTCTCATATTGTTCTATATCGTGTGCTCCAAATACACTAACACACTATAGTTGTCTCATATTGTTCTATATCGTGTGCTCCAAATACACTAACACACTATAGTTGTCTCATATTGTTCTATATCATGTGCTCCAAATACACTAACACACTAGTTGTCTCATATTGTTCTATATCATGTGCTCCAAATACACTAACACACTAGCTGTCTCATATTGTTCTATATCGTGTGCTCCAAATACACTAACACACTAGTTGTCTCATATTGTTCTATATCGTGTGCTCCAAATACACTAACACACTAGTTGTCTCATATTGTTCTATATCGTGTGCTCCAAATACACTAACACACTAGCTGTCTCATATTGTTCTATATCATGTGCTCCAAATACACTAACACACTATAGTTGTCTCATATTGTTCTATATCGTGTGCTCCAAATACACTAACACACTAGCTGTCTCATATTGTTCTATATCGTGTGCTCCAAATACACTAACACACTAGCTGTCTCATATTGTTCTATATCGTGTGCTCCAAATACACTAACACACTAGTTGTCTCATATTGTTCTATATCGTGTGCTCCAAATACACTAACACACTAGTTGTCTCATATTGTTCTATATCGTGTGCTCCAAATACACTAACACACTAGCTGTCTCATATTGTTCTATATCGTGTGCTCCAAATACACTAACACACTAGCTGTCTCATATTGTTCTATATCGTGTGCTCCAAATACACTAACACACTAGCTGTCTCATATTGTTCTATATCGTGTGCTCCAAATACACTAACACACTAGTTGTCTCATATTGTTCTATATCATGTGCTCCAAATACACTAACACACTAGTTGTCTCATATTGTTCTATATCGTGTGCTCCAAATACACTAACACACTAGTTGTCTCATATTGTTCTATATCATGTGCTCCAAATACACTAACACACTAGTTGTCTCATATTGTTCTATATCGTGTGCTCCAAATACACTAACACACTAGTTGTCTCATATTGTTCTATATCGTGTGCTCCAAATACACTAACACACTATAGTTGTCTCATATTGTTCTATATCATGTGCTCCAAATACACTAACACACTAGTTGTCTCATATTGTTCTATATCGTGTGCTCCAAATACACTAACACACTAGTTGTCTCATATTGTTCTATATCGTGTGCTCCAAATACACTAACACACTATAGTTGTCTCATATTGTTCTATATCATGTGCTCCAAATACACTAACACACTAGCTGTCTCATATTGTTCTATATCATGTGCTCCAAATACACTAACACACTATAGTTGTCTCATATTGTTCTATATCATGTGCTCCAAATACACTAACACACTATAGTTGTCTCATATTGTTCTATATCGTGTGCTCCAAATACACTAACACACTAGCTGTCTCATATTGTTCTATATCGTGTGCTCCAAATACACTAACACACTAGCTGTCTCATATTGTTCTATATCGTGTGCTCCAAATACACTAACACACTAGCTGTCTCATATTGTTCTATATCGTGTGCTCCAAATACACTAACACACTAGTTGTCTCATATTGTTCTATATCGTGTGCTCCAAATACACTAACACACTAGTTGTCTCATATTGTTCTATATCGTGTGCTCCAAATACACTAACACACTAGCTGTCTCATATTGTTCTATATCGTGTGCTCCAAATACACTAACACACTATAGTTGTCTCATATTGTTCTATATCGTGTGCTCCAAATACACTAACACACTAGCTGTCTCATATTGTTCTATATCGTGTGCTCCAAATACACTAACACACTAGCTGTCTCATATTGTTCTATATCGTGTGCTCCAAATACACTAACACACTAGTTGTCTCATATTGTTCTATATCGTGTGCTCCAAATACACTAACACACTAGCTGTCTCATATTGTTCTATATCGTGTGCTCCAAATACACTAACACACTAGCTGTCTCATATTGTTCTATATCGTGTGCTCCAAATACACTAACACACTATAGTTGTCTCATATTGTTCTATATCGTGTGCTCCAAATACACTAACACACTATAGTTGTCTCATATTGTTCTATATCGTGTGCTCCAAATACACTAACACACTAGTTGTCTCATATTGTTCTATATCGTGTGCTCCAAATACACTAACACACTAGTTGTCTCATATTGTTCTATATCGTGTGCTCCAAATACACTAACACACTATAGTTGTCTCATATTGTTCTATATCGTGTGCTCCAAATACACTAACACACTATAGCTGTCTCATATTGTTCTATATCGTGTGCTCCAAATACACTAACACACTAGTTGTCTCATATTGTTCTATATCGTGTGCTCCAAATACACTAACACACTAGCTGTCTCATATTGTTCTATATCGTGTGCTCCAAATACACTAACACACTAGTTGTCTCATATTGTTCTATATCGTGTGCTCCAAATACACTAACACACTATAGCTGTCTCATATTGTTCTATATCGTGTGCTCCAAATACACTAACACACTAGCTGTCTCATATTGTTCTATTTCGTGTGCTCCAAATACACTAACACACTAGTTGTCTCATATTGTTCTATATCGTGTGCTCCAAATACACTAACACACTAGTTGTCTCATATTGTTCTATATCGTGTGCTCCAAATACACTAACACACTAGCTGTCTCATATTGTTCTATATCGTGTGCTCCAAATACACTAACACACTAGTTGTCTCATATTGTTCTATATCGTGTGCTCCAAATACACTAACACACTATAGTTGTCTCATATTGTTCTATATCGTGTGCTCCAAATACACTAACACACTAGTTGTCTCATATTGTTCTATATCGTGTGCTCATTATCCTATTTTCCACAAACTAGAATCTGACCTGAGAATAGCATCTCAAGTTAACATTTTTTACATAATAAAATGTGGCAATATAAAAATAATGTTACTTGTAAAAATTATATTCATGTCACTGACTTTGAATAGCAAGATGTGTTTCCTTGTTTCCTTGAGATTCTTGTTATATCTCATCTTTACAGCAAGTAAACTATTCTAATAACCACTGCAAGTACAAATGTAGAAATATTCTAAAAACCACTGCAATACAATGTAGAAATAATACTGTATGTAGAAATAATTATATCAGTACTGTATCAGTAATTATATCAGTACTAGAAATAATTAGTATGTTATGTAAATAGGAGCGCATAATTATATAATTTTATGCGTTCCTGATGTAAACATACTGACATTCAGTCAGCATAATAAAGTACTGACTATGTAAACATACAGCAGGATGTTTTCATAGTTAGTGTAAAGACAAAGGCACATATGCTGAATGTCCCAGTGACCAATATTGCACAGAGTGAGCCTCACATACAGATTAGTTTCTAGTCTAACTTACAATTACAATAATTGATTTTAAGAGCTCTCTTGAGATCATCAAACAACAGATAAAAAGCTTCATAATAATAGTTGAGTTGATTTTAGAGGTAAAAATCATCTCAACAAGCTAGCTACTGTTCCCATAGCACAGTACCAGCAAGTAGGAAGTAAGTATGTATATAGGTAGCCCATGTACACCAGTTACCAATGTCAAGATGCAAGACAAATGAACAAGTAGGTATACACATTTGAACATCAGTGGTGACTTTACAGAAGTTGCTTGACAGCAGAGGTTGTGAAATGGGAGGTGTATTGTAGCCTATAACAATAGCCTAGTAGCCACCACTCACCACAATTTCTGTTGTCAAGCAACATGCAAAGTACATGTATGTGAATGTAGCAGGAAATAGCTTTTATAATAATAATTCATGAACAAACACCTCATGGTAGTAGCTGTTGGTAGTACTAAACTTGTAGTACTAAACTTTTTGGGCACCATTGGATTGAAAAAAATTTGTACCGGTCAATGGGTACACCCACATTGAGAGGTTTGAATTATAATTTTAGTGGATTTCACATTATACACGTGGTAATGCACAATTGATCTTTCTGCAGAGAGGTCTACAATGATTCAAAGGTATCTGTAATCAACTGTCCGTATTGAATCAAGCTCAGACAGATACACTCAGTGATTCAGTATAATTATGAGTACCAGCCCAATGACAAAATGAATGTACCTCCAGTCAAGTACTCTACTGGAAAACTATAATGTTTTCTGTATTGAACTATAATGCCTTTGGTCAGCTGACCTGAGTATTAAGCTATATTTACTATCTGGGGCCAGCGAGGCAGTGTTAATTTGAAGGCCTTTTTACTTGTGCAGAGCAAACAAGCAAGTCTTCTCACCAACATGGAGGACACACTGAGTGAGGATAGCTGAGTAACCACTCAGAGTACACTCAGTATACAGAACCACATGTTTTGTTTGGAATTCCAGTGATGTAATAATACACATGTAGCTAGCTTTGATCTAACTATCACACAGACACCCCACCACATGGCTCCTGGCACCCAGGATTTACAGCTGCAGGGATTGCTGTCCACTTGTTGAGCATCAATGATAGATGTAATACAAGGTGACCTCACTAATTAACTAGTGTGAACCGTGCCATCTCAGTTTAGTTCTGTCCTTCTTCTAGCAAGAAATGACCTGACATGTAACATGCACAGAGTCAGGTAGCCTCTTGGTGTTTACAAAGCTGTTACATGTACAGGCCAGACCACAGCAAGTAGCTGTTAATGATATTCACTCTGAGTGAGGTCAAACCAATAACAAACACTAGTCTAGCCGCTAGCCCTCTTTTCGCTAATAATTAATGGGCGGGGTCACGGACTCACGGCAAGGCGAAAAGAGGGCTAGCGGCTAGACTAAACAAACACTTGTTGCTGGGTCATTGAGCAACAGCTAAAATAATGTGCACTGTCTTGTTTTGAGGTTAAGTTGCTGGTCACACATTGTATTTCAAGTAGACTACTAAACATTCCATTGTGAATGTTCCTTGTCAATGACTCACCACATCATCTTGCTTGATTGTCTAGACACACGATTTCATTCAACATCAGCACATGTACCTGGAGAGAGAGGTACTGAACTTGGTACTGAACATCTATATCTCTGTGGTGTTGGACGGTATGCTACTTACCAGAGCTACAATCACTACTGCTGTCTGTCAGGAATGGGTTTAATCGCTTCCCTCTCTCACCTGCCCCCATCAATGCTGGGAGTTCAGCATCTTTTTGGCTAAAACTGTATGTAGAAAAATGGAGGACAGGCACTCTGTATGCATGGACATAAACACCTTATATGGAGTCAAGGTATGTATTGGTAATTGGCAGTAGTAGCATGTAAAGATGTACAAAGTACTTACCACATGTAGGATGTATAGAGGTACTAAACATGCTGGAGAGGTCCAATTGACTCATGAACCTGGAGAGAGAGAGAGAGAGAGAGAGAGAGAGAGAGAGAGAGAGAGAGAGAGAGAGAGAGAGAGAGAGAGAGAGAGAGAGAGAGAGAGAGAGAGAGAGAGAGAGAGAGAGAGAGAGAGAGAGAGAGAGAGAGAGAGAGAGAGAGAGAGAGAGAGAGAGAGAGAGAGAGAGAGAGAGAGAGAGAGAGGAGAGGAGAGAGAGAGAGAGAGAGAGAGAGAGAGAGAGAGAGAGAGAGAGAGAGAGAGAGAGAGAGAGAGAGAGAGAGAGAGAGAGAGAGAGAGGAAGAGAGAACATTTAGTAGCAATTTACGCCTCTCTACCTGACTGTTGCTAGTGAAGAAATCAACTACAGCTTGACAGCACATTCTCTTGGCTTCTCCTGTCTCCAGTAACTCAACAAACAGTGACTTGATAGATGGAGTGATGGACGAATATAAAGGAGCTTACGTGTGTAGAGCAAGTAAGTAATGGCTGATGATGGTCTTACACTGAGCAAGGATGGATGGTCATACCTATAAGAGAGCACAATGAAGTACCATGATGAGTGATACATGACTGACTTGTTAAAACATCTATGGTTAAAACAACAGTTATTGTTTACAAGTTTAATTTCCTGTATAACAATATCCAGCAGTATCCAGCAATATCCATTACATGCATTCCTGACAGTATCCACCAATATCCATTACATGCATTCCTGACAATATCCAGCAATATGCATTCCTGACAATATCCAGCAAAATCCATTACATGCATTCCTGACAATATCCAGCAAAATCCATTACATGCATTCCTGACAATATCCAGCAAAATCCATTACATGCACTAGTTGCATTCCTTACCTTCCTTATTTACTAGGAAGATTGATATCAACACAAATACTATGATAAAGAGGAGTAGTAGTTGAAAGTACCATAGTCGAGACAGCTTAGACAGAACATAAGCATTATCAGTGGTCAGTTGGTCGAGCTGTGAGAGAAGATATGTGAGAGAGAGAGAGAGAGAGAGAGAGAGAGAGAGAGAGAGAGAGAGAGAGAGAGAGAGAGAGAGAGAGAGAGAGAGAGAGAGAGAGAGAGCATAAACAAGTCAGTGAACTGGTGGATTCACCTTCAACTGCAGTGTACATTGCTTGGATCCAGAGACAGGAGGAGGCGCATCTGATGGGTGTGGCTCAAGCTCAGGCAGATTGAGTGTCTTCATTACTCTAATTTATAGTGAACACCAGCTGGACATGTAGTTCCTTGACGAAGCATCCTACAAATTAATACCATCATTGTGATGGTATGATCATAGAATCACTCATAAGCCTGGACAGAATGCAACTCTAGGTAAAAGGCAAGGGATGGTATATATGTGGCTGTACTAGGTGACAATTGTAGCAAGATACTGTACAGATACCCTTGTCATAGTACCATGAACAGTACAACCATAATACACACAGTGACACATGTGTATTGCTCAGTGATTTAAGAGTAACTAAAGGAGAGTCAAGAGTTCTCAGTAGCTTTCCTCAGAAATTATCAGTGGATAGTGCACGGCAGTGGCGAGTTTTTCCACGCCGCGGTTGAGGTAGGTCATGTGATTACCATGGCAATGCCGTAGAAGCTTCTCGGTACATAATGCGATTCTAAGTGAATTCAGCAGTGTTCTACCTAACTTAGAACACCTCTGGCTGACTAATCAAATTACATTGAAGTAAGGTCTAACTTGAAACAGACTAATCTGCTCCTGCTCATTCTGGTTTCTGGCTTCTTCTGCCCATTCAGTACTGGCTTCTGTTTTATGTTAGAAAACAGGAACCAGTACTGAAATAGTGGGGAAGCCAGTAGCCTCATTGAATGTTCATTTTGACTGCTAAGCAGATACTGTTTGCATAACAAAATGTAGACACTGTTATCATAACACTAGATCACCTGGTTGACTCCATGAATACAGAGAGTATTGTACATACATTCCTGTTTATTGTAATTATTTGTTTATAAGAATTCACTTTGTATTGAAATGTGGTGCTCAGATATGGATGGATAATGTAAATTGGCAGTCTAACCAATAGTAGTGTTTTTGCTTGAAAATCATCCATACTTAGTGACAAGAGTTCATGACACTTGTTAGTGAGTAGTAGTAAATCTCACTTCAATGTTCATTACTAGATTCACAAGCATGATATAATCATGATCATAATCATGATCATAATCATTATAACATTGTTCAAAGGGCATGTGCTAAAGGTTCTGCATGCCTCACTCATTCATGCAGTCAATGAAACATAATTATTATGCTTCATTAAGTAAACCATAGTTCCATTATTGTTTACATTAGCTGCACACTAACTGTCATTTCATCATTGTCCCCCTTGATGTTTGATGATGTTCAAGTCAGGACACATTTGAACTACCAATCAGTATGTGCACACTGTCACTCAATAGTTAGTACAGTAACTAAACAAACAGTTGATAGATTGTAGTGATTATAGTGAGCGGCTTACTTGTGTAGAGCAATGACTGATGGTCTTAGAAAGAACACACTTTTCTGTTATACCTATGTAGTGAGAAATAAGCAAATACCATGTTGACTGATGCGAGGGGTCCGACACTGCGTGATTTCGCGTACGAGATTTCACTGATTTCAGAGTGATTTCACTGGTTTAATTAAGCGTGGGTGTTAGTATACGGGAAAATGGTCGGTATACGGAGAAAATACGGTGATTTCACCCATGATTTCAAGATTTCAACTGTGATTTCACCAGTCAGCGTACGAGATTTCACTTGTGTCGGACCCCTCGGACTGATGAGAATGTTGACTGATACATTGTGACCAAGCATAAAATGCTACACCACAGGTCGCAGAATAGAAGTACACTATAAACTGGTACAGTTAGAAAACAAAAAAATTGGAACAATGATGCTGAATTTTGCATTTCATACTACCTGAAACAAGTGAAATACAAAAACAGGCTCTTTTCATGCATTAACATGAATGAAAAAGCATAAAACGAGCCTAATTTCATATTTTAACTGCAAATGATGAGGTACAAAAATAGGATAGACAAACAGTACACAGACCAATTTACTGTCATACAATATAAGCTACACTACAATGTAGGATGGATTCACATTCCTTAATTCACTCTGATAATGGTAATATACTACCCAGATCCTTGAATGGAAGCAGTGAACCCGGTATGTAAGCAGTGGAAGACTACATGAATGCTGGTACTGTATTACACTTTTAACATAGCATTATGGACCCGCAAATGCTGTTACTAGGCTGGCTGGTAGCAACAGTACATTAACTTATATCCCAGTACCATCATAAGCCTAGACAGAATGCAACTCAAGGCAATGGGTGGTATATGTAGATGTACTAGGTGACAAACAAGCTAGGGAGGCAGCTTATAATAGAGAATAAAATTATAACAACAGATAGGAATGCAATAGTATGAACAGCACAGCACAACCATAATTATTACACAAGTTATGTATATTGATCTTAGATTAACATGACGATCACTCCACCCCAAAATATGTATTTATCCTGTGAGTAAAAGAAGACAAAATACAGCACATTAAACACTAATAATTTATTGAGAAAAGGGTGTTGTTTATACCTGAGCCGAACGCCGTTCAATGAGGCGCATCACTGTGTTGGACAGCGATAATGTATTAAAGATATCCGATGATGGTATGAACTCAAAAGTCATGCTGTGTACTCTAGGGGGTAGATGTACTAGGTGACAAACAAGGAATACAGCTTATTGTAACAAGATACTTTGTAAATGTGATGACAGATAAGCATTACTTATAAAAAAATTGGGAACAGCACAACTATAACACAGACAGAGCAACACATGTGTATTGCTCAGTGATTCAAGAGTAACTAAAAGAGAGTCAAGAGTTCTCAGTAACTTCCTCTGAAATTATCAGTAGATACTCATAATCAACGGCATGGCCATGGGCAACAAATTAACCACTACAATGTTGGTTATGTAACTAAATGCTCAATTACAACTCACAGAGCAATGGAGGGACATGTTGAATTGAACATCATAGCAGCTTGTTAGACCCTCTCCAATCTTGCTTAGGGAGTCTGCAAAGAGAAGGAGTACCTAATGTAAATTGTTTTTGCTAAACAGTGAAACTTCTGAACACCTGGTTATTGGGTGTTCACATTATTTTGAGAGGCTGAATTGTAATTAATTTTTAGCAGATTTCACCGTGCATTATACATGTGGTAATGTGCAGTTACATTATCAACATTCTGTAATCAATTTGTGTGGATCTTCCTTCATTCTTCTAATCCAACTAATTGATGTTGTGTACACAAGATACATTGAATATCTTAGGTGGTGAAAATGCTCATGGGATCAAGTTCAGACAAAATATAATCATCTGAATGATGATTTAGTACCAGCCCAGTTACAAATGTGACTCTCTACTAGTAACTCAGGTCAGCTGGACTACTGGCATGTGCTATATTTATGGCTGGTGATAATTTAAAGCCTTTCTTACTTGTGCAGAGCAAGCAATGGTTGATTACCTTGTCACCAACATGGATAACACACTGGACAATGTCTAGTAACAAGTAAGCAAACCACATGTTCGGATGCATTCCAAAGAAGTCTGTGGTGTGGTGAGGGAGGAGTGTGCCTTTGCATCTAATGGCTGCCTCACAGCAGTTTGAGCTATGAGGTATGAGTGGGAGGGAACAGGACCATAGGCTACTGGGATCAAGCACACACGACCAGGCTGTGCTGCTACCATAGGCTACTGGGATCAAGCACACACGACCAGGCCGTGCTGCTACCATAAGATACTGGGATCAAGCACACACGACCAGGCTGTGCTGCTACCATAAGCTACTGGGATCAAGCACACACGACCAGGCCGTGCTGCTACCATAAGCTACTGGGATCAAGCACACACAACCAGGCTGTGCTGCTACCATAAGCTACTGGGATCAAGCACACATCACCAGGCTGTGCTGCTACCATAAGCTACTGGGATCAAGCACACATGACCAGGCTTTGCTGCTACCTTAAGCTACTGGGATCAAGCACACACGACCAGGCTTTGCTGCTACCATAAGCTACTGGGATCAAGCACACACGACCAGGCTTTGCTGCTACCATAAGCTACTGGGATCAAGCACACACGACCAGGCTGTGCTGTTACCATAGGCTACTGGGATCAAGCACACACAACCAGGCTGTGCTGCTACCGTAAGCTACTGGGATCAAGCACACACGACCAGGCCGTGCTGCTACCATAGGCTACTAGATCAAGTACACACAACCACGCTGTGCTGCTACCATAAGCTACTAGATCAAGTACACACAACCACGCTGTGCTGCTACCATAGACTACTAGATCAAGTACAGCAAGATCTTGCAACAATGAACAGTAAACGAGGACTATACGCATGCGCAATGTGATGTCAGCCGGAATGGATGTAGTTCTCAAAGCTCTTGTGACAGCAGGTAGCTCAAATCAAGGTGACAAACATAGACAAACACCTCACCATACAAACAATTCACTAGTGAGACAAACATGTAGATTCTTATAGTCGAACCTTTTCCATCTCCATGCTTCATGTTGAGTAACTGTGTCTCAAAATGCTATGAGGAGGAGTTAGCTCATGATAATGATGACCAATACAGTAACCATCTCACTAGCTACCGCACAGCAGGTAATTTTGCAAGGTTATTATTTTCACGGTTTTACTCAAACTACGAAAAGCAAAAAATATTGGCGGGCACCGGATGTGTCCCGATCAGCTGAGTATATAATCGCGGGTTCGCGGCACTTCAGTGCAGCACAGTGGCTCAGTGTAGCATGTACCACTAATTTTGCAGCGCTTCAAGAGTAGTCAAGAGTTTCGCTAGCTCTCCTCTGATTACTGTTTTAGGTCGGGAGATCGATAGTCTACGTAGTCTACAACACAAGGCATACTTGGGGATATGGAGCCATCCACAACTTTCTCGGAGAGTTCGCAAGCCCAGTTCCAGCACGACTCCGCACACGAACAAGCACCCGTTCAGTGTTCCTCGTCTAACTTCGCAGATACGGCGTTGTTCGCAACTAGCTTAGGGAGACCGCAGCTGTCGTTCAAGAAGATGCCGCGGCGTACGCTACACGAACAAGAATTTTCGCTGAGTGCATCAGTGCAGTGCTCCGAGGACAGCATGGGAATAATAACAGAGCTGTCTGCAGCTTGCAAGGAGAGAGTTTCAGCTCTCCTGCCGTTCCTAAACCTGTTTGAAGACCCGTCGCTCGTAGATCCACCACTACAGTTCTGCTTGCGTGAAGCGGCAGTCCAGGAGAGCGGCTCAGGTGAGCAGTTTGCAGCAAGCCACAGCATACAAGAAGTGAACTTTGATAAAGCAAAGAGTGAACTGGTCTGCAACAACAGATAAACTGTTCAGTAGCTGTTCATGTGTTGTATATAATAGTGTTTGTTTGTCCTCTGGTACTATTCAACGTATAATAATTATTTGATCACAAAATTAATAAAGAACCGTCCGCAGTGCAGCTAGAAACACTAGTAAATGCAGTAGTACGAGTTTATATTCTAACATTGTGTGTGTAAGCTATTCACAAGAAGGAAGAGATGTATCACACTGATAAGTTCGTCAGAGAACAACAGCAATTCTGAGATCACATGAGGACACTACTGCAGTTGTGAATGAAGCACCAATGGTGCAGATGCCTCGGTGGAATTGCATGCATACTGCAAAATGGACATGCTTTGACAGCACACAGCAACTACAGCTATTCCATCAGTGGATGATGATTGTAACAGATTTATAAAGTACAATGCAAGCTACAGATATAAGCTGGTAAAATAACAGAAGCCAATAGTATGTTAATAATTAGCTGGGCGTACACAAGCCATGCTTGTAGCAGCTTTTTTGGTTTTTGCTGAATTTTATCCGGACCCGCCACGCTATCCTGTAGTCCAGATCAAACCTACAATCTACTAGCCAGTTAACCATGGATACATTCGACTTCGCCATAACTCACGAACAAAGCTTTAGTTCAAAAATCTAACCACCAGCTGATTCTTTGCCGTCTTTCAGAACTAGAGCGGACAGACAGACAGACAGACAGACAGACAGACAGACACGCATGATTACTGTATGCCTCGTGGCTCCGCCCATCATCGAGGCATAATTAGACAGTTCTCAATGTACTGCAGTTACACTAATACCATAACATTGTCAGCTCATCGCCAGTTTAACTATTATCATTATAATTATCAAACTAACGACGTGCGTGGGCGCGGTCGAATTTCTCAAGCTTTTTCAATTCAGAAATTGTCTTCTTCGAAGTCTGGGAGCAGATAAAACCACCTCATGGGTTTCAGATACGCTGATTCCGACTAATTATGAAATTTAAGTAGATAATTTAAAGGAAAATTGCTGTTTTGCTATGATTAATCAGAGCTGGATCCAAAAATACAGTAAAATTAGCAAATAAAAATTATTTTCATAGTTAAATAGTTTGCAAAAATATTGTTTAAACTAGGAGAATGCCTCTGGCAAGCACTTACAAAGATATTAGTGGCAGTTTGGGTAAGTGCAAACATGCTCCAAAGTTCCGCACAGCTCGTATGTCATGCTAACTGGCCTATTCGCCATTTCATCGAATCAGTGCTGAAATGGCTGCATGAGTTACAATGGGTTATATGCCGGTTGCTGTGTGATTCTGTTCTCCACTGATTTCAAAACTGGCTTCCTGGTTACAGCGGTGCCATTACGCACTTTGTAGCATAGGTGCAAAACAGTAATCTTGAGTATAACACGACAACCTGGGCTACACTGACCTGTTTTTATTGAAGCAAATTTTGACACATCAGATCCACAGTGATGGCTATAACGGGTGTTCTAGAAGTGTGACCGTACATTTAGATTTTTGTGCTGCTAAAGGTTAGCAGAAGCTACCTAAAACAACTAGTAATTGGTTCAGACAGTTTAAACATTTCAGTGCACATCACTAACACAATACTGTAACAAAAATTTCAATAAATTAATTATTATGCATGAACAAAACCAGTTCTTTTATTAATAATTTTGTAGCACAGCCCAGGCTCCAATCTCCATACATATTTCAAGATAAGCATTATAATTATTGAATGGTCAATAATGTTAATAACACAGTCAATAGTGTCGGTTATTGCCCTCGTGAGAATGCAATAACTAATACATAATCACTACCCAGTAGTGGTAGCATATCCAGGAGGTGGCACCTCAGGGCGCCAAGGCTATTTAATATTCAACAGTAGTAGCTAACCTAAACCTCCATAGCTCAAGTACTGGTAAAGATCAAACGAGCAACTTTTCACATGCTACAACAATAGCAGTGAAAAAATTATCTTCAGCATCTCCTTGGGGAAATTCTCTGGTTGGCCTGTTAAAAGTGTACACACAGACATACCTACACATTGTGTGACTGTGCTTAGCTAATTGAATGTTGCACAAACACACTAGTTGTCTCATGTGCTCCTATCATGTGCTCCTTATCTTTTTCACTTTAACACAAACCACTATTTGACCTTTAAAGAGCTTAACCAATCTTGTGATAGTACTAGTATATAAATACAGAACAACCTAGTATGGTGATAGTGCCAAACTGATACTATTCGATCGTTTTGACAGTATTCGAATGCTATTGCAGCTATTCGAATATTCGTTTGAAGTCTTTTAGTAGTTGGTAAACTTGGGCTATTTGTAACCAGTCCACTAATCAAGCCTGAGCCCTGACTGTCTGTTGATATACAACTTTCAAACATATTTTGTTCTTGCACACTGGTTGCTAGAGCTACTTTTATTCCAATAGTGGAGTATTCAACTATTCGTTCGTTTTAGCTAGTGACTATTCGAACATGAAAATGTGTTATTCGTTTCAGCCCTACAGTACACCTCATACAGATTAGTTTCTAGTCTTACTCACAGAGCTGCCTTCAAACGTTACACATTAATTGAGGATATAACATAACCACAAGACTAAAGTATTCTACTCACAGTATAGTACCAGCAAGAATGTACCAACAAGAATGTATGTTACAGTACCTGCCATAATGTTTACTGTAGCCCATGTAAGCTTGTGTCTACCTACTTCCAAACCATAGACATTACAGTAAGTAATATCAAAGTATGTGTACACAGTACATTGTGTCAATTATACTATGAACATCTGTGGTATATGGATGTACACTCAGACAAGTTGTTATAACAGTTGCAACTAAAATTTACAAACACCTGATGTACATAGAGAGACAACAAGACCTGATCATACCATTTAGGTTGTCTTGAGAGAGTCTCACTGGTAGAGCACCTGATATTGGAGAGTCATGAGCAACGTAAGGTCTGATTATAATGGACTCCTGCGAGTGAGAATATAAAGGAAAATAACCAGATGAGTGTACACAAGGACATGTTAATGAACAAGCGCAAGTCTAGTTCAACATTGTATAGTGATCTGACGACATGTGTATCCAAGACACAGTCAACCATTGTATGCTAGCTTGTACAATAATGGTTTGTTCCAACCTGAAACTGAAACCAAAGTAGACAGCCTGTACAAATGAATAATGAATATTATATTTGAAAAGTCATGAGACAAATTACAATAAACTACAAGTGGTAATTTGGATCATTATTGATCTAAGTTAATTAGCAGACAAAGCTACTCACGTGTGGTGGAGCTGTCATAGTAGTGGTTGCAGCAGTTGAGAGAAGCAGCGATCTTGCAGCAAGGAATTGCACCACATGGCTGACTCAAGAGCACTTTATAACTCAGACAAGCCGAACGTGGAGGATGATGAAGAATTAGAACAAGATGATGAACAAGACTTTTTCCAAGAGTCGATCGATGGTCTGACAATAACTAAACTACACTGGTGTGCGAAGAAAGACAAAGCTGAAATGATTTTAACAGAAGATGCATCAAACTATTCTATTATAATGCTATTGTTGTACCATCATTTCATAGTACCATTTCATCTTTTGCTGGACATACGTGTTTCAAGTATAGAACTGTGATTTGAGAACAGGACAAGGATGGATGTAATGATAGATCTGTTGTAGATGTGATCTATGTACGAGAAAGATAGAAGTAACTAAAGTAGATATATTGAACTAGTCTGGTATCATCAAGTTTGGTAGTGTCTAAGATAATGATAATTCTAGTTGCTCAAATGCATACGCATAATTAATATCTATAAATCACTCACTCAATGCAGTCATTTGATTCCTGGGAGTACAGTTCTCTCACTACTGGGCAACACGGTAACCTGTGGGAGAATTTATACTACACATTTTCTGTTGTTGGATAAACATGATTAAAATAACATGATTTAGTATTATAGTTTCAGCACGTTGTGTAAACACTCAAACACTATAATATAAATTATAGTTATACACTCTCTGATAGTTTGGTCTATTCTTCTATGTCTTCTGATATTATGGGGATCCCTGTGTCATAGCAAGCAATGGTGACAGGAACAAAACCTGACATGAGCGGAGAGAGAGAGAGAGAGAGAGAGAGGGAGAGAGAGAGAGAGAGGAAGAGAGAGAGAGAGAGACAGAGAGAGGGAGGGAGAGAGGGAGGGAGGGAGAGAGAGAGAGAGAGAGAGAGAGAGAGAGAGAGAGAGGGAGGGAGGGAGAGAGAGAGAGAGAGAGAGAATGAAACAATGACATCATAATTATGTACATTTTCAAATATTGGTCCTAGTGAATCAGCTCAATTAGTTGTTCCCAGTAGTTGAGCCATATTCTGACAGGTCAAGGAGCTACGTATCTCTTGTGTTGATCATGTGGTAGTATTGACAAACAATGCTATGCATGGCGGTTTTAATATTCTTGCAATACAAAAACATCAATCGTAGAGCATAAACTGTGTTCACGCTGAATCGTAATAAACCGCCACTTTACACTTTTGTGGTTGTTGCAAGAAGTAATAAAACCACTGTAGCTACATGTATAGCTAGTCAGGTGTGATTCATAACCATTGACCAAACAATAGCATGATTAGTAACTGATGCAATCTAATAACCAGACGTTCTCACCTCTTCTCTTGAAATATCTAATGCATGTGAAGCTCAGATATTTTATAGCATTGCATTGACCACAAGAATGAGTGGATTGAGTGCCGTTGACTCGCGGTGAACAGCTAGAGGAATAACAGAGAGCGAGTTAATAGCAACATGTATAATAATTATACATGAAATACCACGATTCTTTCTGAAGTTTTGTGTGTCCATGAGTCAGGGGCACTCTTCCACTATCATGAGTGCCGACTCTCCGCGGATCCTTGTCCTAAATGTCTCATCAACAAACCATCCACTCTGTGAGGAGCAATGCAACTGTTCTCTCTCTCCAAGATAGACTGACAGAGCGCTACTTGAGAATCTGTCTGTGGGAAACCTGGGAGCAGCACCAGTGACCAGTGCGTTGGCTCGGCATCTTGTGGGAGAGTTCTGTGGTCATTACGGGTCATTACCTCGGTTATTAGTCTACATGCTTATCATAATTATTATTATTAATAAATTAATTATTAATAATCATAATCCACCAGGAGCGCACTAGTCTAGCTTTATTAGCGAAAAGAGGGCTAGCGGCTAGACTAGGAGCGCACCTGAATTACGGACGTGGTGTTTATCTACACTTCTTCTTCTTTTCGTTTATTGCCTCCTCGAAAGTGAAGAGTACCGCATAGTTACATGGTTATGTTGTTGTGGTTGAATAACTATTTATAAACAAACCGATCTCCCATAAGAGTATGGCAGAAATAATACACGGATGGTTTGTACACGTTTTCTCGACTTCTGAGCAAGAGATCGACGCGCTGTAAACGCAGTGCTATTCAGTAGCATCTTGCGCAGAAACGTACAGAGCGAATTTTCGTAATAGTGCTTACTTTTTTTACAGCGTAGTTTTTTCTAGTGCACGAACGCTGCTTTGCTACCTTCGCGAACGAATATCGACAAATCGCTCTGTACGTTTCTGCGCAAGATGGTACTGAATAGTACTGCGTTTACAGCGCGTCGATCTCTAGCTCAGAAGTCGAGAAAACGTGTACAAACCATGTAGCAGAAGCGAGGTCTTTTGTGCGTACCCGAGAGCGTCACCAGCTCGCCATAGTTGCACGGCAGGTAGTGTTAGACTTGGTCTAATCAATAAAAGCACTTTTGTGCATATATGCTAAGCAGAAAACAAGATGCAGCACATCAAAGTCCCCCATAAAATCATGCACCGCCCCCTTAAGACCATATGCAGACACCAACCACGTGATCAACCAACAGGCGTGGAGAGGGGTGCGGCCGGATCTCTGGGTATAGACTATATATACCCACGTGCTTGACCAAGAGATCACCGAATATATTATGGCTACTCCATCAGAGGACCTTCACTGTGGTATATGCTCAAATGTCTTCACTAACCCGCTCATGATGCCCTGCCTTCACTCCTTCTGTAAGAAGTGTCTTGAACAGCAACTAGAAGAACAGGGCAGCTCTGCTGGCTCCATAAAATGCCCTACCTGTAACACTGTCTCTACATTGCCTAGTGGAGGTGTAGCTAGTCTCCCCAGCAACCACTGGTTAGCCCATCGAGCAGAGGTGTCCACTTACCAACAGAAGATAGAGGATGGTGGCAACATACCGTGTGACCGCTGTGTGTTAAAAACAAGTGGAGCAGCAGTCTCCTTCTGCTGTGACTGCTGCCTCTTCTTGTGCAGTTTATGTCAAGAAGACCACCAGAGATGGAGAGAGACTGTTAGCCATGAACTAGTTAGTGTTGGAGAAAAGAAGAGCACAAATACCAAAATCAAGGTTCCTCGTAAGCCATTCATGTGCACCAAGCACACAAAGGAAGAGCTGAAGTTCTACTGTGATGAATGCCAATGTCTAGTCTGTCGAGACTGTATTACAGTAGAACACAGTGACCACAAACGAAGCTACATAGAAGATGTTGCAGCAAAGGAAATGGAGTCAATGATGGAGACCCTCCGAGAATCTGAGGATGCCATTACAAGGCTGGAAGCTGCCATTACCAGTCGAGATGACATGAAGAAACTGATCGAAATTCGAAGAGATGAAGTGAATGAGAAGATTACACAAGAGTTCAAGATGATATACACCTTTCTTAAAGAGAGAGAGGAAGCATTGCACAGCAAGTGTGAGGAGTTTGCTAACCAGAAGCTGTCCTTGCTCTCAATGGAGATGGAAGAAATTGAAAATCTTAAGAGAAGTCTTATCTTTTCAACTAAGACTGGATCTGAAGTCCGAAACCTCTTATCAGCCGAGCTACTAGGCACTAAGAAACCAATCCAGGAGCACCTTCAGAATAGGCTGGCATCATTTGCTCTATTGGATCTAGTGCCCGGTGAGAATGATGATATTTCTGTTGTTGTTGACAAAACTGCGATAAATGAGGCCATAGCAGAATTGGGTAATGTATTAGTGGCTTGTGATCCTGCACAGTGCACAGTAGAGGAAGGATTGGTCATCCCTGTGGCTACTGTGGGGAAGAAGAGAGAGGTCAAGGTGGCTCTTAGAGATAGCAATGGAGAGCTAGCATGTGGCAAGGTACCCATTAGTGCTAGGGTAGAGGCAGAGGAGAATGGGTGTATGGTACCAGTTGATATCAGGTTTGAAAATGATGGCCATGCATTGCTCAGTTTCCAGACTACGGTAGCTGGTGACCATAGACTCATTATCAAGGTGAAGACTAAGCAGCTAGCTGGCAGCCCCTACAAGATATGGTCACGACAAAATGCAATATACAAGAGCATATCATCTGGAGGTAAAAAATCTTTCAATGTTGGTGGCTCTGTTTATGGTGTAGCTGTTCGTGACAATGGAGATGTGTTTGCTAGTGACCGGACTCATGACTGTATTAAAGTGTTTGATAGTAATGGAACGCAGAAGCCAGAGTTTGGTACACCAGGCAGTGGAGAGGGTCAGCTAAGTAATCCGTATGGTCTTGTCATTGTTGATGAAGTGTTGTTTGTTGCTGACCGTAGTAACCATCGTGTGCAGAAGTTCACTCTCACAGGTGAATATCTTGGTCGTTTTGGTAGTCGTGGTTCAGGAAAGGATCAGTTTGATGGTCCCTATGGTATCTGTACTGATGGTAGAGGGCGTATCCTAGTAGCTGATTCTGGCAACAGCAGAGTGCAGATTGTCACTGCTGATGGAACATTTGTTTCATCATTCTCTTGCAGTAGTGCTCCTTATGATGTGGCAGTAGACAACATGGGTAAAATTCATTGTGCGTTCTACAGCCCCGACTATGCTGAAGTATACACTTCTGATGGTAAACAAGTCACAACATATGGTCAAAACTACACTTCCTCACCTCAAGGAATAGCTATCGATCATGAAGATTATCGTTATGTTGCCAGCTATAGGAACAATCGCATGAATGTTTTTGATCCACAAGGCACACATGTGGGTAACTACTCTTGTTCTTCTAGCCCATATTGCATGACTCTTGATAACCATGGCAACATATATATTGCCAGTTATGGTGACAACTGTGTTACTAAGTACTAAAAGTTGCTGTGTAGAGACACTACAATTATTGTGACACTATAGAGACAATGCATAGTGTGATTATTAATTTAATTGAACTTTGTACACTTTTGATACACAACTGTTATGATTTAGTTCCTAGTTTTGATCCCTATAACGAGTAAACAAACAACAATTATTAATATTTTGTGTTTATCACTTACTTGTAATTTTTTCACTTCTGATTTCAATGTCTTGTTTTTTGATCTTTCTTGTTCAAGTAATGCGTTCAAACTCTCAATCTAATAAAATCAGTGATGATAGAACACAGTCAATAAGTAATGATTCACGTACCTCTGACGATAGTTCATCCTTCATTGCTGTCATATCCTCTATTTGTTGAACTAGCTCCGTCTTACTAGCAACTACACACACACAGTCATCGAGGAACATTAAAACCAGTTAGCTCTCACTTTCTCCTTTGCTCAATATCCTACACAATCTCTGGTTCCTCTTTTTCACTTCGTTCAACTCTTCCTGAAATAGACAAGAACAGTGTCTACATGTGTTTCAGCACTCTCGTGCATAGGCGTAATATCCCGTAACCTTGACAAACCTGTAGTTTTTTGTTCTCTTGTATGATTTTCTTGATAACAATATTTCTCTTCTCTAAGTCGTCTTGTAGCTGTGCTACTCGTGCTGACTCACTTGATCTCTCACTAACAATCTATCACACAAATCATGATTCAGTGATAGGTTATCACTGCAGTGACTAACCTCAGCCACACACGGCTCACTGGTCACTTGACACTGATCCCTGATGACCTGTTGTAGAGCGTCAGAATGTACCTTGTCAAAGAAACTAGTGTCATCCCCCCATGCATCGCTCAACAGCTCTGGGACCACTGGAGGAGAAGGCTGGGGTTCATGTCTCTGCTACAGAGAGTGAGGGGAAGCCCAGAGGGAGAGACTCTGAAGCAAAATAGGAACAGCAGCACCACTGACCTCCTCAGTAGGTGATTTGACTAAAGGCACCACTTCTGAACATGAAGATACAGTAGTATCTCACAGAGAAGATATTTTGTGGTTTTCTAACCTACTCCAGTTCTATTGAACTCTTGTAGCGACAAGGTGACACCTTTTTTACTCTTAGTCTTTCCCTGTGGAGCAGCTGGAGCACTTTGTTCAGTAGTTGCAGCTGCCTCAGTGTGAGCTAGAGCCTGCAGCCTGGCGTAGTTCCTCATAGCTTCCAGTTGCTTCTACATCAGCAGTAATGTATAAGCGGTTATTAATAGTTATAAAAGACCTGTTTCTCTTCCTCAGCTTCAGCTAAACTCAACATCAGAGCTTCCTATATAAATGCAAGGACAGCTCTCTCTCTCTCCATCATACTATAATACCTCTATCTCTCTCTGATATTCTGTCTCTATGGCTACTTTGTTCCTCTGTTGTACGGTCTGTAGGTACGCTTCATCCTTGGGACTATCAACTGCATTTCCCTAGAGAGAGAGACAGGTATTACCCTCACACTGCTGGTTGCTGGCTCACGTCAGATGAGTTGCTCTGTGTTCTGTTCTTCTTGCGGGATCGTTTCTTAGCATTCTTCAAAGCAGCTTTATTACCTTGCTGCTGCTGCTCACTGCTAGAGGAGCTAGTCCTCTTCTTAGGTGCTCCTCCACTTTTTGCAAACTTCCATGACTCCTGTGTACACAACAGATCACGTGATCCAGTAAACATGTGCAGAGCAACCTGTGATTGTAGCTGCTCCTCTCCATCCTCAGAGTCTGAATCAACAGACAGGAGCGCGAATCTTGACTGGTGAGCGTGTACACCAATGTCCTTTTTCTGGTAAGCCATTTTCTTCTCGCCTGAAACTTGCAGCTGACAAGGGGCGGGTCTAAAAATTAGACACCGCCTCTTTACAGCATGGTGGCAGACATGGCGGCTGGAGCTGAGGCTGGTGCGTTTTCCTCCTCACCTGACGCCAGGAGCGTTCCTCGTGAATGCAGCATCTGTTCCGTGTCGTTTGATTCTGAACGTGTTAGTGTGTGAGTAACCTGTATCATGTTGTCTACGCCGCATTACTGTAGGCCCAGATGGAACACGATGTTAGCTCACAACACCATCTGAAACTAGACAAGGCAGAAGGCGGGTGAGCACCTCCTTATTACTTACTAAAGATCTATCTTCATTTCTCTCTCAGTTCTGTTAGCCACTATTGTTCTCTGTGCAAGCAGACCTCTCCTAATATCAAAGCTTTCATTGAGCACACTAACTCTGAACCACACAGACAACAGCTTCAAGAGAGCAGGCGCATTACAGCAGCACCCTCCCACGACAGACCGCTGGCAGCACAAGGTAGTAGTGTCAACTGGAGCACGGGTAAGAGAGAGATATTCGGACATTCCATGGACGCACTCAAGCAGAGCTCACATCGGCGAAGCAGTCTCACCAAACCGCTACCCTACCCAATGACCAAGACGCCGAAAGGCAAAGAGAGTAAGGGTCCTTTTAGGAAGAAGGGTAAAGGAGCTGACCGCCATCAAGCAGCAGTGCCTGGTGCTCCTACCCCACCCAGCGGTTCAGCACAGCCAGCTGCCAGAGGTGCTGAGAAGATCAGGAAGATCATGCACACTGCTCCTAGACCCCCTCAAAAAATGGGTGAGCTACCATCTTTCCTCCCACTGGACAGTAGTTCGATCACCAAGCCTGCCTCTCCTTCTCTCTCAGGAGATGATGGCGGTAAGATGCTGTCTCAGTCGTCATCTAAAGATGCTGCTTTGAAGCATAGAGAAGCAATAAAGAAGAAGCCACATCTTCATAGCCCAGGGAAGAAGTTCCACAGCAGTGGTGGCAACAGCAGTAAACCTCATGCTCATGTAAATATCAGTTTTGTTCATCGTCTGGTAAATAAGGGGCAGAATAGGGCGTATGCCCTCATCCCAGCAGAACAACTTCAGAGGATGAAGCTAAATCGTGATTCTCCTGCTGTCACTAGTAGTAGCAAGCGGTCTCCTCACACACCAGATGCTCAGCCACCTCCTCCTGTTACTTCAGGTCCAATGTCTCTCTCCTCATCCACTGCCAAGAAATTGCCTCCAGCTGAGCCACCTGTTGCTGTAGTTCCATCAGCTTCTTCCTGCCCTCCAAACTACCGATTTCCTTCTCCTGTGATACCACCACCTCGCCATTTTGTTCCTCCCCAGCACTTACTGCATCCTCGTGTAATCATGGAGTCTCTTCCTCCTCCTCCTACTGACTTTCGTTCCTCTACTTCTGCGCCATATCCTCTCTTCCCTCAGCCGCACTCTCTTCATCCTGTACCTCCCCAGCCACCAGCTGGCATCAGACCATTCTACCACTTATCATCAGCAGCTGTCTTACCTAATGCTACAACACAGCTTAACATGTTCACACAATCAATAACTAGCATTCACCCTCAATCTGTCTATACCAGTGGAGATATGAAGAGACCAATTGATACCTCATCTCCACTAAGTGGTGGCAGTAGTGACTATGAACAGAAAGATATGGACATCAGTGAATCCTCAGAGACTGAGATGGTCCCTAGTGCTCCTAGCCTCCCGAAAGTGATCCCTAGTGTCCCTCAGCCCTCTAGCCTCCAAACAGTGGTCTCTAGTGCTCCTGACATCCCAACAGCAATTCCTAGTGCTCCCCAGCCCCCTAGCCTCCCAACGGCTCCTAGAGCTCCCCAGCCCCCTGGCCTCCCAATGGCTCCTAGAGTTCTCCAGCCCCCTAGCCTCCCAACCGAGATCTCTAGTGCCCCTCAGCCATCCCCTGGTCTTCCGACAGGGATTCCTCATCCTCTTCGATCACCTGACCTTCCAACTAAAGTCTCTAATGTCCCTGACCTTCTAACAGAGATCCCTAGTGTCTCACTATCTTCCGGCCTCTCTTCTTCTCGTCCTGCATCTCTTTTCTGTTCAACTGTCAACAGAACAACTACTAGCACGATCGTATCACCAGCTATCACTTCAGCCAGCGTGATTGTATCACCAGTTATCACTCCTGTCAGTGTATCATCAGCACCTGGCACGATCGTATCACCAGTTATCACTTCAGCTAGCACGATCGTATCACCAGCTATCACTTCAGCTAGCACGATCGTATCACCAGTTATCACTTCAGCTAGCACGATCGTATCGCCAGCTATCACTTCTGTCAGTGCAATTGTATCATCGAAAGCTCCAACACACGTCCTCAACTCACCTGGCTCAGCTGGTTCTAGCATGACACCTCTTTCTCCTTCAGGCAAAGCTAAGCGCCCTCTGGTTAGCAGTCATAGAGCAAGTCCGCCGCCTCTCAAAAAAGCAAGACGGTCACTATCTTACTCTGAGGGAACAGATCCTCCTCTTGTGCCTGTTCCTAACCCTTCTCCTCTCCAGATCCCCTCTCCAGAAGCTATGTCTCCCCAGGAGCAATGCCAGTTCTTACACAAGTCAGGCACTAGGTGTCTCCAGCCATCACACAATGACACAAGGTATGGATCATCTCTTCCCATCCATCTTGTGCAATCTCCTTGGTCCCCCAGGTTGTGTAAGGTCCACCTAGCTGTCTCCCTGGCTATCAAGGAGCAGCTCGGTCTCAGTCCAGGCCGCTCATCAAGGAGAAAGACTCACCCAGTACACCACTTTAGACATGATGACATTGCTACCTCTAGCTGTGATCAGATGACTGAGCAGTCATCATCAGGTGAGAGCTTGCTGTCTATACTGCTGTGGATCTTGCCTCTGTAGCTCCAATGGACGCCCCCCCGGGAGGTGACAGCAGTGCTGCTGGTGATGGTGGTGGCGCTAACACAAGTGGTTCAGCTGACTCATCATCTCCTAGTGGTGGGTCCTCTGTCAATGGTGGAGACAGCGACTCTGGTACTAGTGGTGGTAGTAATGGTGGACAGGGAGCTCCTGGTGGCGATGGAGATAGAGGTAACAATGATAATAATGCTGAGAAGAACTCGAGAGAAGGGATGCAGGATAGACTAGCTGAACTAAACAAGCAGGAAGGAGAGATAGTAAGTTATGTCACACCAGCTTGGCTCATCTTGCTCTACCATAGCAAACAGAGTTAGTGCAGACCTACCACCAAGTGACACAGGTAACCAGAGAGAGGGAACAACTCGAGGAGCGGCTACAGTTGCTACGGCAACGAGAGCAGCAGCTGACAGACAAGCAGCAATCAGTAAGTACCACTTTTGAATATCAGAACGACTCTCTTCTCCTCAGTTGTCTGAGCAGTATCGTGATATACTCGATCAAAAACAGAGCATCATACTCTGTAAGTCATTTCTTCTGCTGTTAGTGCTCTTGTATGTTATGCTCCACCCACCCACAGCTTGTTTCATCTCACCTCCTAGCAGTGCTATTAAGATGGAAATCAAGGTGAGTAAGGGCCAGCGTTTGGTGTGTTCATGCTATCTCTCTCTCTCTCTCTCTCTCTCTCTCTCTCTCTCTCTCTCTCCCTCCCTCCCTCCCTCCCTCCCTCCCTCCCTCCCTCCCTCTCTCTCTCTCTCTCTCTCTCTCTCTCTGTAGCCTATCATCTCACTACCTTCTCCTTCAGTATCTACCACCTCATCAATCACCTCCTCTACCACAGTGACTCATCACACAACAGCTCACACATCACAACCTTCCTTCTCCACAACAGAGACCCCAATGGAGACCTCATCAGACCCTTCAGCTTGTTTCTCTCCTCCATTATCCGTCATCAAAACTAAGTCCAAGACTCAGAAGAAGTTTACGCCCAAACGATTGCAGTTGACACCGAAGAAGCCAATTCAGTCACTGAAGCCATCATCTGGGAATCCGTCATCTCACAACCCTCCAGTGGTCGAGGCAACCCCTGTCATTACTGCCTCATCACGTCCGTCAGACGCTCCTCACACCATTGAAACACTACGAAACAGCCCTACAACGATTAGGAGACAGTCTGGTTCCAGTACTGATACTGGTTCCAGTAGTGCAGCTATGTCAAAAACTGGTTCCAATGCTGCAGCTGCTACACTAACGACTGGTTCCAATGCAGCAACTATTCTAAAGACCGGTTCCAATACTGTAGCTGCTACTCCAAAGACTGGTTCTAATACCACAACGGCTACATCAAAGACTGGTTCCAATACCGCCTTGACTACACCAAAGGCTGGTTCTAGTACCACAACAGCTACACCAAAGGCTGGTTCCAATACTTCAGCTGTTCCAAAGACTACTTCAGCTATTCCAAAGACTGGTTCCAGTACTTCAGCTGTTCCAACGACCGGTTCACATACTTCAGCTGTTCCAAAGACTGGTTCCAATACTTCCGCTGTTCCAAAGACTGGTTCCAATACTTCAGCTGTTCCAAAGACTGGTTCCAATACTTCAGCTGTTCCAACGACCGGTTCCAATACTTCAGCTGTTCCAACGACCGGTTCCAATACTTCAGCTGTTCCAAAGACTGGTTCCAATACTTCAGCTGTTCCAACGACCGGTTCACATACGTCAGCTGTTCCAAAGACTGGTTTCAATACTTCAGCTGTTCCAACAACCGGTTCACATACTTCAGCTGTTCCAAAGACTGGTTCCAATACTTCAGCTGTTCCAAAGACTGGTTCTAATACTTCAGGCGTTCCAAAGACTGGTTCCAATACTTCAGGCATTCCAAAGACCGGTTCCAAAACTTCAGCGACCGGTACACCAACACCAAAGACCAGTACTAATACTACAGCAATATCAAAGGCTGGTTCCAATACCACGGCTGTTCCAAAAACTGTTCCTAATACTGCTAGTACTCCTGTGCTAAAGTCTAATTCCCATACTACACTACCAAGTGTCATCTCCAGCTCATTACCTTCCTCTACAGTGCAGTCTAGTACTACCACAACACAATCCATCACTGCTGTACTACCAGCCGTCAAGGTAAGCACATCATGGGCTATGTGCTAGCTTCATACACAGGTTCATCACTATAGGTAGAGAAGACAGTTCCTCCTCCTTGTCAAGAGGTTGCTGGTGGTTCTCAGGGAACATCATCTGGCTCTAGTTCAGCTGACACAACTCAGACGACTGCTCCTGTTCCTCTTCAATTTGAGTCACACACTCAATCAGTGCTTGCATTGAAGGTACACACACACATACATGCACACACGCACACACACACACTCACACACACACACACTCACACACTCACACACTCATACACTCACACACTCATACACACTCACACATGCACACTCACACACACACACACACACACGCACACACACATATGCACTCACACACGCACGCACACTCACATGCACACACACACACACAGTTCTATAAGCTGCTCATTATGTTCAGGTTTACAATGATTTACTGTTCTCATGTTCCATTGACAAGTCAATAAGAGCATACAGTATCAAGGTTAGAGGATCCCTACACCCTCTGTGCATGTGTTACCATCTCTTTATGTTAGACTGGTAAACGTGTCAAGACGTTTGATGGACACAGCAAGACTGTCACTTGCCTAGAGGTGCTCCTTCTCTCTCCCTGGTTCACATACCTCTTCCTCTCCTAGGTGTATCACAGTGTTCGCTCTGATAACTCTTACGTGTTATCAGGATCCAGCGATAAAACCATACAGATGCACTCCATCAAGGTAAGAGAACACAAACACTCACTCACTCACACACGTTTCTCTCTCTATCCACTAGTCTGGTCGTCTAGTAGCTATGTTCAAGTGTACCACACGCGTCATGTATCTTGCTGTGTGTGGTAAGCTGCTGTTTGTAGCTCAGAACAACGGTAACACAGCCATTATCAACCTGGAGGTGAGTACAGCAATACATCGAGCTATGTGTGAGTGTGTTTGATGCAGGATAAGAAGCTAGTTGGTCGGCAAGAGTGTCACGATAGAACCCATGCTATCAGCTGCATCGCTGCTACTAAGACACAGCTCTTTACTGCTGCTTTTGATAACCTGATCAAATGCTGGGATATAAAGGTAGGCAGATAGATGAACAGACTCACTCACCAACCGACCGACTGGTTGACGAGATCATTACCTGTTGTCTTTGTTCTCAGTCACTCGTTGATAGTGCGATTATGGAACAGCCCAATCAATTGAAACTGGCTCATACTATTTCATCGTTCAATAAAACAGTTCTTTGTCTCAAGGTGAGTCAGTTACCTGGCGATTAGCAGCATTGACTTGTCACACCATCAAGATCCAAGATCAGCTACTGTTCTGTGGTTCAGCTGACCATTCAGTCCAGGTGTATGACCTCAAGGTACTGTAGCCCTCATTCACGGTGCTGCTTATTGTGTGAAGTGTCGTTCTAGTCATGGACGTGCCTCCATAAGATAACTTGTCACAGGAACACAGTCAGTGGTCTTCATATCATGGGCAAGCTGCTCATCACAGCTTCATTTGATCGATATATTAGATGCTTTGACATTGAGGTAGTATGTGAATTAGAAATAGAACTCTTGCGTGAGCATGTTAGTCTTTCTATAGAGAATGGAGCTTGTTCAAGTGTATGGAGGTCATCCGGACATGATCTTCTCTGTGACTGCTGACCGCAATGTGGTAAGTGAGTGAGGGAGTGAGTGAGTGAGTGAGTGAGTGAGTGGGTGGGTGGGTGGGTGAGTGAGTGAGTGAGTGAGTGAGTGAGTGAGTGAGTGAGTGAGTGAGTGAGTGAGTGAGTGAGTGAGTGAGTGAGTGAGTGAGTGAGTGAGTGAGTGAGTGAGTGAGTGAGTGAGTGAGTGAGTGAGTGAGTGAGTGAGTGAGTGAGTGAGTGAGTGAGTGAGTGAGTGAGTGAGTGAGTGAGTGAGCTGTCCTGTAGGTCTACACTGGTGCAAGGGATGGATCGGTCCGGGCTATCCCCATCAACCTCAATGTCTTCTACTCATGCAAGGTAAGGAGGAACCAGTATTAGCTGTGTTATAATTGCTGCACCACAGTGGAGCAATTGTCAGTTGAGGTTTGGTGTAGCGGACCATCTCGTTGCTCATGTGCTTGAAGGTGACCTAGCTAGTATGTGTGTGTTGTGTTTAATCTGCTGTGTATAGATCACTGTAAGGATATAGTGTCGACACCAGTATCGTGTCTCTGGAGCAAGTGTTCGAGTGCTGGAAGTTTCGATAAACCGAACTTACTAGTGAGTTAATATGGTTCAGTACTGGTACGAGTTCTGTTCTCTCTCCCTCTCTCTCTCTCTCTCTCCCTCCCTCTCTCTCTTTCTCTCTCTCTCTCTCTCTCTCTCCCTCCCTCTCTCTCTTTCTCTCTCTTTCTCTCTCTCTCCCTCCCTCTCTCTCTTTCTCTCTCTCTCTCTCTCTCTCTCTCTCTCTCTCTCTCTCTCTCCTCCCTCCCTCCCTCCCTCCCTCCCTCCCTCCCTCCCTCCCTCCCTCCCTCCCTCCCTCCCTCCCTCTCTCTCTCTCTCTCTCTCTCCCTCCCTCCCTCCCTCCCTCCCTCCCTCCCTCCCTCCCTCTCTCTCTCTCTCTCTCTCTCTCTCTCTCTCCCTCTCCCTCTCCCTCTCCCTCTCCCTCCCTCCCTCCCTCCCTCTCCCTCCCTCTCTCTCATGTAGAAGGCTCATCTCACTACTAGTCATGTTGAACCGAATCAATAAACTCTTTTTATGTGATTTTAATATCATTTTACTGCTCATTTATTTTTTAAAATAACCTAAAGTTTTAGAGTGCATTCAGTGCACGTGATGCCTCCAGTAGTGGGCGTAGGTCGAGCTCAAAATGGCTGCTAAAATTCCAACGAGTATGAAGGCGTTAGTGAAGGAGAGCGAAGGCGTCTCTTACGCTTACAAGGACGTGCCTGTACCCGCGCCTCAAGGAGACGAGCTGCTTATTAAAGTGAACAAAGTCTCTCTGTGCGGGTCGGACATTATGCTCTACCAGTGGGGAGAAGGTAGGCTGCTGCAGGCAAGAGGGCGTGGCTAGTATATATGCTCGCTTACTTATATTCTCCAGTCGCAAAGACGATCGCAACCATTCCGTTTACACCTGGTCACGAGGCTGTTGGAGAGGTATGCCCCCATATAATACCAATGTTCCAGCTCTCTCACTCTCTCTCTCGATCAGATTGTAGCTCTTGGAGCTGGTGTTCCCGATGGCTTCAAGATAGGTCAGAGAGTGTGTGTTGAGAACCATTACTACTGTGGTGACTGCTACCAGTGCAATAATGGTGAGCCAGTGACAGTGATGGTAGATCAGCACTATTATGATACTACCACTATAGATCTTCGTCACATCTGCCAGCGCTTGAACCAGTTTGGTCACGGCAGAGGCACCATATATGGAGGTTGCTCCGAGTACTCTATCGTACCTGCTCGCTATGCATACGTGCTCAAGACCGACATTGACGATGCCAGAGCATCCATCCTGGAATGTGAGATACAGTACTATAGCAAGACTGCTTATCTTACCTCCCTCCCTCCCTCCCTCCCTCCCTCCAGCATGCGGTGTATCTCATCAAGCTGTGTCAGCCATTGACCCCAAGGGAGACAACATACTCATACAAGGCAAGCACTAGTCACTAATACAGCTCCACACTGTCCCTCCTCGTGTAGGCTGTGGTCCTATTGGACTGTTCGCCATTGCTATTGCTAGAGCTAAAGGAGCTACTAAAGTGTAACGTTCTACCTCTCTCTCGCTCACCCATCCTCCCTCTCTCTTTCTATAGTATGGCATGCGATGTGGTTGACAGCCGTCTGGAGATTGCAAAGCAGCTGGGTGCTGACGTAGTGATCAACTGTCAGAAGGAGAATCTCAAAGAAGCCAGTGAGTGTGTGAGTGATGGTAGTGCTCTCATCTGAACACACTCACACACAGTCCTCAGAGAAACCAATGGAGATGGAGTTGGTAGGCTAGTAGAGGCAACAGGGTCCGCTCCAATGGTCAGCAACAGTTTCTCTCTTCTCAGGTCAGTCACATAACACACCCTAGCTAGCTTGAGTCAAGGAACTAGCACACCCTAGCTAGCTTGAGTCAAGGAACTAGCACACCCTAGCTAGCTTGAGTCAAGGAACTAGCACACCCTAGCTAGCTTGAGTCAAGGTACTAGCACACCCTAGCTAGCTTGAGTCAAGGAACTAGCACACCCTAGCTAGCTTGAGTCAAGGTACTAGCACACCCTAGCTAGCTTGAGTCAAGGTACTAGCACACCCTAGCTAGCTTGAGTCAAGGTACTAGCACACCCTAGCTAGCTTGAGTCAAGGAACTAGCACACCCTAGCTAGCTTGAGTCAAGGTACTAGCACACCCTAGCTAGCTTGAGTCAAGGTACTAGCACACCCTAGCTAGCTTGAGTCAAGGTACTAGCACACCCTAGCTAGCTTGAGTCAAGGTACTAGCACACCCTAGCTAGCTTGAGTCAAGGAACTAGCACACCCTAGCTAGCTTGAGTCAAGGTACTAGCACAATTCTCGCTTAACTTTAACCCTTATTGTAGGAAAGGTGGTCATATTTGTCTAGTGGGTCTTCCTAAGGTATGTGATCATCTAGCTAGCTAGCTCACTGTACACTGCTTGCTGCTGCAGGCTCCTATTCACATTGAGAACCCTCTTCCTAACCTTGTGTTCCGCTCCATCACGTTGAAGAGCGTCCATGGTCGCAGGATATTTGAGGACTGGGAGCAGACAGAGAAACTGATGGTGGAGAATCGGTGAGCAGTAGTGTATTCAGTTCGCCTATTAGCTGTGTGCGTGTCATTCCTTGTCTGTCTGTCTGTCTGTCTGTCTGTGCAGTATAAACACTGAGCCGATCATCACTCATGACATTCCACTCAGTAAATATGAAGAGGTAAGTAACACTCAAGCTGTATCTTACACATACTCCTCTTTCTCTCACTCAAGGCTTTCTCTTTGCTTTTGAGCGGCAATTGCTGCAAGATCGTCATGACCCCGGGAAAATAATCCTGCCGTTATACCTAAAGACTCTATTTCTAGCTGTATATTATTTGAAATTGCATTGTAATTAGTGAAAATTACCAAGTGACATTAATTTTCAAATTCAAACTTCCCGCCGTTTTCTGCAAGATGGCGTCTGTTCCAGTTCGCATGAAGGCGTTGGTGAAGGAGCAAGAGGGTTCCTCGTACACATACAAGGAGGTGCCCGTGTCTCAACCACAGCAAGACGAGCTGCTTGTTAAAGTGAGCAAGGTTGCTCTGTGTGGGACCGACATCTCCAAGTACAAATGGAACTCAGGTAGACAGCTAGCTATCGAGCTAGCAGCTCAGCTGACCGTGTCACTGTCTCGTTAATTCTTTTCTCTTTGGCTGCAGTTGCTAAAGAAGTAGCTGAGGTACCATTCACTCCTGGTCACGAGATGGTTGGAGAGGTGAGTTATCTTGTTGGTTAGTTGGGTGGAGCAATGCACGTCATCCCTATCTATAGATTGTAGCTGCTGGTGGTAGTGTGCCTGCTGAGTATGAGGTGGGGAAGAGAGTGTGTGTTGAGAACCACTTCTTCTGTGGGCGCTGCTACCAGTGCACTCATGGTGGGTTGCTGCTAGTGAGCTAGAGATGTCATGGTGTGTCTGTTTGTAGATTTGAAGCACATTTGTCAGAATCTGAACCAGTTTGGTTATGGTAAGGGAACAAAACATGGAGGATGCTCAGAGTACGCTATCATACCATCACGATATGCCTACCTGCTCAAGACTGACCTGGACGATAAAAAGGCGGCAATATTGGAACGTGAGCACCTGCAGCTAGCCAGCTACAGTACACTATAGCTAGTCTCTCTCTCTCTCTCTCTCTCTCTCAGCGTGTGGTGTGGCTCACCAAGCATTAGAGGCCATTGACCCGGCTGGTGATAGTATACTAATACAAGGTTAGTACTAGTGGTCTATTAGTTAGTACTAGTGGTCTATTAGTTAGTACTAGTGGTCTATTAGTTAGTACTAGTGGTCTATTAGATAGTACTAGTGGTCTATTAGTTAGTACTAGTGGTCTATTAGTTAGTACTAGTGGTCTATTAGTTAGTACTAGTGGTCTATTAGATAGTACTAGTGGTCTATTAGTTAGTACTAGTGGTCTATTAGTTAGTACTAGTGGTCTATTAGTTAGTACTAGTGGTCTATTAGTTAGTACTAGTGGTCTATTAGATAGTACTAGTGATCTATTGATAGTCTATTGGTATAGGCTGTGGTCCCGTTGGACTACTGGCTATAGGTATTGCTAAGGCAATGGGAGCTACCAAAATGTGAGTAGTGTTGTTGTGTAGATCATTAGATTGCTCCTTCCCAATGCAGTATAGCGTGTGATGTAATAGAGAGCAAACTAGAGGTAGCTAAACTGGTGGGAGCAGATGTGGTCATCAACTGCAAGCAACAGAACCTCAAAGATGAAGGTAACCTCCATCAGCTAGCAAGCTATATAATGCTGTGTATAGTAATGAGAGAGACTAATGGTGATGGTATTGGTCGACTGGTAGAGGCTACTGGTGCTACTGCAATGGT
Source organism: Haliclona indistincta (assembly GCA_964017065.1). Classification (NCBI taxonomy): domain Eukaryota; kingdom Metazoa; phylum Porifera; class Demospongiae; order Haplosclerida; family Chalinidae; genus Haliclona; species Haliclona indistincta. Next base: position 8,073,801 of record OZ024792.1, read on the forward strand.
TAACAACTGCTTCTCACTGCTCAGGTTAGCAGCTGTGCTTGATGTGATGTATTCATTCTTTGCTTCAGAAAAGGCGGTAAAATAGTGTTGGTAGGTCTAGTAAAGGTAGGTCACTACGGCTGCTGCTGGTACTAGTCAGTGATGATGGTTGTTGCTAGGACCCAGTGCATATCGAGGCCCCTATACCAGCTGTGATATGGAAGTCCCTAACGTTGAAGACAGTTCACGGTAGGCGGGTCTTCAGAGACTGGGAGCAGAGTGAGCAGTTGCTTCACAGCGGCCGGTAAGCTAGCTCTTAACACAGCTATACCTCTCTCCATCGTGACGACTTAGAGTGAATGTTGAGCCTATAATTACACACGACTATCCAATGAGTCAGTTTGAAGAAGTGAGCCTCAAATATCATGTGTGACCGTGATAAAGCTGTACTGTAGGCATTCCACACCCTACTGTCTGGTGAAGGATGTAAAGTGTTACTAACTCCTGGAAAATAGACGATCCTTTAACTGATTTTATAGATTTATTTTAAATTTCACAAGACAAGCAGAGTAATGAATATTTTATAGTGTTGTATCTAAGTGTTACATAATTATACTAAAATATTTTGCGTGAATAGCTTCTGTTATATCGTGGGTTGTTGTCATGATTTGCTGCGACCGAGACGAAACTTTTTATTGTCCTTCTTGAGTATCTCGTCTCCCATTCGGAACTCCTCCAACATCTGCTGTAGTACCGGGCCCATCTGGTAGGATTGGCTGTGGTCTGTCTCAACATCTGACGGCAGTCGAGACGTGCTGGTCAACGGAGTCTCCATTGTATCACCATAGTAGTCACGGTAACCGAGCTCAGGGTCCATATAAGGAGGCTGGAGAGGAGGAGGAGAGATATTTAAATGATATTCTATCCAAAAATCCTTACTTGGAACTGGCTCTCATATTCATTGTACTCTCCATACATGTAGTCTTTCTCAGGATCACCTGTGAAAAAAAAATCAGAGGAGTTACTCATAGAAGCTGGAAAGTGTTTTTTGCTCACCAGGAGCAATTCCTGGGTACTCAAGCTGGTCTATCTCTTGATAGTATTTGTTTTGGTATGGGTCGCTATGACGAGACTTTTTCCTCTTCTGATGAGTCAAGTCAGCGTCCTCATCAACTCGCTTGAACACACTGTAAGGCCGTCTGCCCTCTCTGTAAACAAGAACACACAATGTCAAACTGCATAACTAGCGACTGAATTACTCACTTTTCTTTGGTCTCCTTCTTTCTTCGGTAGAACTGGTAGGCATAGCAGAGGACACAGCAGAAGAAGAAAAAGAAAGCAAACAGCAGGAATCCAGCTACAGCGATCACTACGATACCTAGTGTTGTCTCAGGGAATGATGGAGCTCGTGTGGGAGGGGCAGTTGGTCGCATAGTAACAACAGGTACTGTAGTGGTGGTAGTGACGATTGGTTCGGTGATAATGATTGTGATGTTCTTGTGAGCAAGATGACCAGCTGCATCAGTGATGGTTACGAGGAATCTGGTAGCGTTCAATCGCACAGTTAGAGCAGTAGAGGAAGCTATCTGTGCAGGACTGGTTGTGTTAGTCAGACTGAACTGAGTTGAGGTGATAGAGGCTGTGACATTGTCGTCCAGGTCAAGATCACTGAACTGGATTCCCGGCACTTCAATGCTGTCACCAATCAGGAAGTATGCCTCTGTCTTGTAAGCTACAGTGCCAGCAGGTGATCCACTGAGAAAGAAAATGTAATATCCCGCCACATCCTGTGGCTCAAACACTGGCAAACGATCATTGACATCGGCTACCACCAGTTCTACTTGAGCTAAGTTGCTTCTGGGAGAAGGTTCACCAAAATCGGATGCACGAACTCTAAAATTGTAGTTGGGATATGTTTCTCTATCAATAAATCCAAGTATACTGATCTCTCCTGACATCAAATCGATCTTTGGTTGCAGTCGCTGGAACTGAGTGGACATACCGGCAAAGAAGGCATACCTCACCTGTCCATTCCCAGTAGCTGGGTCGTCTCTGTCAGTGGCGTTAACTTGCCCAATGACCGTGCGAATAGCATAGTTCTGTTCAGGGATGGTGAATTGGTAGTTAGTGTTACTAAAGATTGGACTGTTATCGTTGATATCTTGTACTATGATAGAGACCATGATATTCACGTTGACTGAAGTGGAGTTGTCTATCACACCAACTTGAAGGGAATACTGTGATATATTCTCTCTGTCCAGCATGACAGTGTTCTCAAGTATACCATCATCTGACACGTTAAACTGGTTTAAAGGGTCTCCAGCGAGTACAGAATATGTAGCATCTTCCGTGATGTCAAAAGAAGACAATTGAATTAACTCGAATATGTCAAAGTCAAAGATAGAGTTCTCAAATACACTCAACTCAGCTGTAGTCACTTCAAAGATGGTGAGGATCACGGTAGCAGTGTCAACATGTAACTCATCATCTGCTCTGATGGTGAAAGTGTACTGCGGCTCATAGCTTCCAGTGATGGGTGCCTTCACAATGAGATCCCCTGTCACTGGGTCGACCCTCAGAATGGTCTCAATGAACACGTCGTCTGTATCGATCTCAAATCGATGTGATCCAATCAAATCAGGATCAATGACAGCAAATCGGATCAGCGTCTTGCCGGGCTGCTCAATGTTGTTGACATTCACCGGATATACATCCAGAGAGAGAGAGGGTGGGTTATCATTGACATCTCCAATAGAGACAGAGATGAGAGCAGTTGATGTAAGAGCAGGCACTCCGTGATCAACAGCTTTGACTATAAAGGAGTAATGGCTGATCGTTTCTCTGTCGAATTCAATGAGTGAAGTCACTCGTCCTGACACGCTGTCAATATCAAAGTTAGTGCTCCCCAAACCATCCAATAAATACGTGACATTGGCGTTCACTCCAGAGTCAGCATCAGTAGTAGAGACTTGAGCTACGAATGTTCCATTTGGTTGATTCTCAAGTACCGTCACGTTGTAGATTTGATCGGAAAACACAGGCGGGTTATCATTGTAGTCAGTGAGATAGACAGTAAGGATGGTATCCACTGTGCCAGCGTCACTAAAATCAGCTCTAATGATCAATGGATACATCTGAGTACCACTGTCATAATCAAGAGGAGAGTTGAGTAGGACGTTACCAGTGCCTGCATCAACAATGAAGTTGACTGAAGATGTAGTGAGAATGAACAATGGCGTTCGACCCTTGGTGTTGTGCAGGGCAGATATGAAATTAGAGCCATTGAAAATGACAGAAAGAGAAGGATGATTCTCTGAGATTGTGACATTGAAACCGTCTTGATCAAAGAAAGGTGAACTTGCAGAGCGCACGGTGAGAATGACTTGGATCGTGACCTGGTTAGTCATCGGGTCAGTACCAAGATCACGAGCCAGTATTTGTATTATAGTACTGCTAGTAGCGGTCGTGATGGTACCCGTGAAGGTGAGCACTCCTGTAACATTGTTCAGACTGAACGTACCCTCAGTCGGGACTGTACTCTGCACGAGCTCATACACCACTTCACCGTTCTGACCAAGATCAGCGTCCATGCATGTAGCGTTGAACAAGAAGTGGGAGTCATTGTATTGACCGTCAAAGATATTAATAGAGGCTACAGTGAGGGCACATATTGGTATGTTGTCATTGATATCGCTCACTCTGATAGTTATTGTTGTGGTGTTTGTCTTTGGTACAACCGGAGGAGTCACAGCTGGTATGTTATCACCATCACTTGCTGTTATGATGAGTGTGTATTCATCGGTTGTCTCACGATCGAGTGTAGAGAGAAGCGAAAGAGCACCAGTGGATGGATTGAGGTGGAATACTCCAGGATGAGAGCTAGTGGAGTACGTGATAGAACCACGGCTATCAGGGTCGAATGAGGTGACGGTAGCTATGACGCTAGTCACTGTAGTGTTCTCAGGAACTGTGAACAGTGAGGGAGAAGTGAACTGAGGTGGGTCAAAGTTGAAAGGTGTGACAGACACTGTGAGGGTTGCTGTGCTGCTCAATGGAGCATCCCCAGCTGTCACACTGGTGTCCATACATGTTACTGTCAGGACGTGGCTAGTAGCTGTCTCGTAATCCAGCATTGCCGTGGTTCTAACAACAACGCTGCTGTCAATGGTGAACGGTGCGGACGATGGACCGATGGATAAAGAGACAGGAGTGCCATCACCATCGGTACATGTGTATACCTGTACCATTGAATCAACTGGGTCATCCTCGCTGAGTGTGACAATGCTTGTGACTGGATCAATGACAGGAGCTAGGTCATTCACGTTCTGAACAATGACAGTGACTTTAGTGGTACCAGTCAATGGATTCAACGAGTCTTTATCAACAGCTGAGATGGTGAACAGATAGTTAGTAGTGATCTCAAAATCAAGAGAAGCAGCGAGAGTGATCACTCCTGTGGTTGGGTGAACAGCAAAGTTGACAGCCCCTGTACCGCCAGTGATGGAGTAGGTCACTCCAGCGTCTGCATCGTCTGTGGCTAGTACCGTCAGCAATGACATACTGGTTGGCGTATTCTCATTGAGAGAGAGACCATATAGTGACTGGTTGAAGATAGGAGCCATGTTAGAGCCCTGGACAATGACTGTCACCGATGTATTCCTGCTCATCTTTGGTGAGCCATTGTCAGTGCACATTATTACGAGCTCATAAGAGCCCACACTGAGGGACCCATTGATATTCAGTGCTCCCTCGACCTCTCTCTGACCTCCCATTGCTGGGGTATCCAGCAGTACACTGCCCTGCAAATCATTGGTAACAATCGTCATGGTAACGTGAGCATTCTCAGCAAGATCGGTGTCAAAGCAGGTCAAGTTGATGATGGTCTCATCCAGTCCTGTGCTAGCTGGTATAACAGCCGTGTAGCTAACCTGGTCAAAGGATGGTTGGCTGTTTACATCTTGAACGGACACACTGATCACCACAGAAGAGGTGAAGGAAGCTGATGGACCACGATCAATAGCAGCTACCACGAAATCTAGTTCAGAGTTCTCGGTTGCATTCAACAGCTGCTTTACTCTTAGATTACCAGTGGAGCTGTCCACGAGAAAGAACTCATCACCAGGTCCTCCCTGGGCCTCATAGTGGAAGAAACCATTCTCTCCATCATCATCGTCATCGGCTGACACTTGACCAAACATGCTAGCAGGAGACAGTGTCTCTGGAATAGTGAAGTTATAACTGCTTTGTAGGAACACTGGTGGGAACTCATTGATGCCGGACACAGTCACTAAGAGTTGAGCTGTTGAGGTCAGCGATGGAGAGCCACCATCAGAACAACCAATGGTTATATTGTAGCTGGTAGCAGTCTCGAAATCAAGTGGTTGCTGTAGAATGACGTTTCCAGAGTCAGCATTCACAGAGAATAGCCCAGGAGGACTGCCATCAAGTATAGAGAACAATACTTGTCCGTTCTCGTTCTCGTCATCATCTGAGCAGACATACTTAGCATAAGCAATGGAGGTTAAAGCATCTTCGAGAAGAGTGATGGAGTACTGACTAGGAGCGATCACTGGATGGTTGTCATTCACATCAAGTACGATAATACTCACCGTGGCAAGGGCTGTTGTCTGCTCTGCTGTGTCTGTAGCTAGAACAGGGAAGGTGAAGGAGGATGTCGTCTCTCTGCTGAGAGTGGAGTTTGAGAATATCCTGCCGCTTGCACTGTCAATGCCGAACGGGAAATCAGTGAATGTCTGAAGGAAGCTGTACTGGATCACTCCAGAGCTGTTGGTAGTAGCTGACACTTGCACGATCTGAGTGCCAACGGTGATGTTCTCAGCTATTTCAATCGAGTACTCATTCTGTGAAAAGACCGGAATAATTTTACCGGGAGGACCGATAGCTATCGCGATATTAGCAGTGTCAGTTTGGTTACCAGCATCAGTGCAGACCAAGGTCAGTGAGACAACCACATCTGAGGTTAGGTTAGGGGACATGGCTGTCCAGATGAGCTGGTTGAAGCTGTTGAGAGCAAAGTATCCTAGCTCCTGGTCACTAGAGATAGCAATGGTTGTGCTCCCTCCATCAGGGTCTGTGCAAGTGTAAGACTGGACAAAGAAACCTTGAGGGCTGTCGGTAAGCAGTCGGTCAGCAACAGCTGTAGAGGGTAGTAGAACTGGAGGTACATCGTTCAGGTTCACAATGGTGATTTCAACTGGTACATAACTCTCCAAGCCTCCTTGATCTCGAGCTATGACTGAGAGATTGTAGAAACTGATGTCCTCATAGTCAAGAATATTTGAGACAATTACTTCACCAGATGATGGATCAATGAAGATAGGAGAGAGATTTCCAGGATCGATAAGAATATAAGACACCTCTCCCTGGCTGCCAGCGTCGCCATCAGAGGCATTGACTGAGCCCAGTATGGTCCCGAGAGCTGTATTCTCGTCTACACTGAACTGGTAGCTAGTCACAGGGAAGGTTGGAGTGAACTCGTTGACAGGGAGTACGTCAACTCTGACAGTTGCCACAGCAGGACTGCTGGTGCCATCGCTGCATTCAACAGAGAGAGTGAAGACAGCTTGATCTTCATAGTCCAGTGCTTGCTGAGGTATGATCAGGCCCTCAGAGGATACAATGAAGGCATTGACATAGCTACCAGTGAGCCCTCCAGTCAAGGTGTAAGTGAGCGTATCAGTTGGGTCGGCGTCAGAGCAGCTCAGCTGAACAACAGGAGCCATAGTGTTGGACGCCTCTGTCACGTTACCGATGTATAAAGGAGAAGAGAACATTGGAACGTTATTATTGACATCATACAGTGAGATACTGACAGTCACTTGAGCTGAGTTAGCGACGAAGCTAGTTGTGCTGGCTTGCACAGTGAGAGTGTATTGAGACTGTGTGGTGAAGCTGAGAGTGTCCGATAATATTATCGCGCCAGTAACACTGTTGATGGAAAACTTACTGTCTGTGTTACCGCTCACAATGGAGTACGCTATACCAACTGAGGAATCAATGGTGGTCGCATTGACTTGCACTATGGTTGACAGAAGAGCCAGGTCCTCAGGAATAGATACATCGTATGCAGAGCTAACAAATACTGGAGCAGCAAAGTTGATCTTGTTGACTACTATGGTGACTAGCACTGATGATGAGAGAGACACTGGTCCCATGTCATGACAAGTGATGTAGAAGTTGTGTACTGTCTGATCAGATTGTGAGGAGGAGAGTAGCACTAGTCCCTCGTTGCTGACTATGAAGTCAGAATGAGGAGGGCTCACATAGCTGATGGTCCCATTTGGACCAAGATCAGGATCTGAACAGTTAGCTTGAAGTACAGCAGTGAGTAGAGAGTGGTTAGTGAGGATTGTCTGAACGTAAGAGGGTTGGTCAAGAGTGGGTGTGTTATCATTGGTATCCAGCACATTGATGGTGACTGTGGTCGTGCCTGTCCTCCGTGTGCTGTCATTAGCCGCTGGACCTCCATCGATAGCCTCCACTGTCAGAGTGTACGAGTCTTTCTCTTCTCTGTCTAGTGAAGTAAGGACGCTGATACGACCAAGCTGAGGGTCGATGAAGAACTTGTTTGGGTTACCAGCAGTGATTGAGTAACTGATTTCTCCAAAGCTGCCAATGTCGTTGTCACTGGCTTCGACAGTGATTACTGGAGTCTGCAGAGAAGCACTCTCTGATATGGAGGTCTCGTAAGAGGCGAAAGCAAACTGTGGAGAGTGCATGTTGAGAAAGACAATTTGTATAGTGACTACTCCGATGGAGACAACGTCTGGTTGGCTGATATCAAAGCAGTTAGTAGGCAATACATACACTGGAGTAGCATCTAGTGATCCTTGAAGACGGATCACACCAGTGTTATCGATAGAGAAGAGGGTGGTTGGTGTGACAAAGCTAAAGTTGAACTGTGTAGCAGTAGCCAGTGTGTCATTGTCTGTGCAGACCAGCTGTCCGATTGGGTAGCCTACTTCCCGGGACTGTTCTAGCTGGAACGTTGCCGATGGTGACACGAGCGGTACTTCATCATTGATGTCAAGCACTTGCACCAGGAGAAGAACACTGGATTGACGGTTCATATTGTCAGTTGCACGAACAACCAATGCATGCTGAGTCTGAGCCTCATGGTCGAGTGTGCCTGATAGAGAAACAACCCCAGAGTTAGGATTGATATAGAACAGACCCTCTACATTGCCGTTCATAATAGCATATGTGAGTGATCCACTAGAGCTGCTGGCTTGGACTTCAGTGAACTCAAAACCAGACTCTGCATTCTCGGGAAGACTCCAAGTGTACATTGCTTGAGAGAACACGGGAGCACTAATGTCAGGTACAAACAGGAATACTTGACCGGTGACCGAGCGACCGCCCTGGTCAGAACACGTGATGTTTAGCACGTAGGAAAGTGAGTTTGGAATGGCTGCTAGATTCTGTGATACACTGACCATCCAGTTACCCCCGGATCCAGTCAAATTGAATGGTACAGATGTGGAGAAGTCAGCACTGGTTATAGTGGGGTTGCCGAAAGGAGGGAGGTCATTATCAGAGCATTGTATGTTGACTACCGGTGTACCGATTGCTGTTGTCTTGTTCACCGTTGTACCATAGACCCCTCCATTGTTCAATATCGGCGGATTGTCATTGATGTTAATCACATTCACGGTCACCTGGGCAGTAGAAGAGAGAGGTGTGGTCTCATTAAATCCACCAGCATCTTCCACCTTCACTACAAACACATACTGAGCAGTTGACTCATAATCGAGTGACTGTGTCAGCTTGATTTCACCCAGTAAAGGATCTACATAAAACATATTCTCGACTCCACTGGTAACCAGAGAGAACCCAAGGTCACTGCTTGGACTATCAGCATCAGTTGCACTCAAGAAACCAATAGAGCTGAGCAAAGCTGCTCCTTCAGATACATTGAAGGTGTACTGAGGTGAAGAGAAAGCAGGCGCCTCCATGTTGTCAAACTGCACTTGGACGCTAACAGTGATGGTAGCTGAGAGAGAAGGAGACCCATTGTCACTCACAATCACAGAGAGAGCGGTTGTGGAACCAGGAGCGAGTGGACCAGCTACGGTCAGCTCACCAGTTGAAGCAGCGATGGAGAAAGAGCTACTGTTCTGAGCCAGAGAATAGCTCAGCTGTGAGAAGACTATGTCACTGTCGCTACAAAAGTCTTGGAGGGAAATGATGCTAGTACCAGCTGCAGCACTGCTACCAATGCTCTCAATGTAGAGTTGTGAAGAGCATGATGGAGTATTGTCATTGACATCGGTCACTGTAACACTGGCAGTGATGGAATTCGACATAGGAGCGACAGGATCACTATCGGACGCTGTGACTGTGAAGTTGATTTGTTGAGCTGCCTCAGCATTCAAGTTCTCTGACACAAATACTGCTCCAGTCTGTGGGTTGATGCGGAAGAAAGAGGACCCACTGAGTGAGTACACCACATCTCCTTGAGGACCAGGGTCACTATCAGTTGCCGTAACAGTCAACACCACATCCCCCACTCCGGTAGACTCAGGAACAGAGGTGCTGTACTGCGTTGCATCAAACTGTGGCTGCTGGAGATTTTCAAACGAGTACACAAAGTTCACAGTAACGTCTGTTTGTCGACTAGGAGAACCTTGGTCCGCTACAATGACGGTTATATCGTAAATCTCTGTGTTTTCATCAGGAGGGATAGCTACTGGTACAGAAATCACTCCGAGGGTAGATATGGTGAATTGGTTGCTGTGCGTTCCACTGGAGATGCTGTACACCAGACTGCCGTCAACTCCATGGTCAGCGTCTGTGCAGTTTAGGGTCAGAACTGCTCCGGTCGTAGAAGCTGATATGACAGCAGTGTAGATGGGCTGGGAGCATACCGGAGTGTGCTCATTCACTCCTGTGACCTCGATACTCACGTTAGCCGTAGCGGTGTGTCTCACTTTGCTGTCACTAGCAGCATCCACTGCCTCCACTACTAGATTGTACATTGTCTCTTTCTCAAAGTCAAGCTGCAGGAGAATTTGAAGCGAGCCAGTTTCTGCATTGACAAAGAAAAGATTGTCAAAGTTGTCTGCCAGTCGGTAATGGATGCGTCCATTCAACCCAATATCATTGTCAGTAGCGGAAACATTCAAAAATGAAGCGAATGGAGCATAGTCCTCGGGAAGGATTGCAGAATATGAGGATTGATCAAACATTGGCTGATGAAGATTCAACTCGAACACCTCAACGACTACAGTGAACGATGTCAGTTGCTGTGGGACTCCTCCATCAGCGCAGAACGCAGTGACAGCGACATTGTCCAAGTCTCTGTTCCTCAGGTCTCCACTCACAGTGAGGCTACCGGAAGAGCTCATGGAGAATAGATCATTGTCTTCAATGGAGTAAGTAATAACAGCATTCATACCAATGTCGGCATCAGAGCATTGGACGATGCCTACTTGGAAGCCGTTTGGTACAGAAGCATTGACTGGTCCAAACTTGTACAATCCTTCACTATTGAAAGTCGGTTGAGGAGCATTATCATTAATATCAGTCAGTTCCACGATAATCCAGTTAGTAGAGGATCGACGATTGATGGGATTAGGTGATCCGTCGGTGAGTTGGAAACTGATATTGTGTGAATCAATGTTTTCTCTGTCGAGAATAGCACTCACTAAGAGTGTTCCTTGTGAGGTCACAGTGAAGAGGTTAGTGTTGTTGGAGTTTATAGTGATAGTGATCTCTCCATCGAGGCCGGCGTCACCATCTGATGTCTTCAGATCAGTGATGGGGGTCCCCACGACTGATTGCTCAGCAAATGTGACATTGATTTGTGTCAAGATTGGAGTGAACTCGTTCACCGGGAAGACAGTCACATAGACGTTTTCTTCATCAAACAGGTCGCTTGAGTCCGTGCAGCGGATCAAGAGAGTGTGTTCAGTTGACGTCTCAAAGTCGAGTGAGTTCGACAGCACAATGACTCCCGTACTGCTGTTGATGGAGAAATGATTGTTGCTGTTCCCAGACGCTATGCTGTAGGTTATGACGTCTTCGTCGTCTCGATCAGTGCATCTCGGCTCAGCTGTCACGACAGTGTTCACCTCTACTCCCTCGGACATGTTCCTCATGTACGGTCCGCCGACAAACTCAGGAGGATCTTTGACTACGTTGATGATATTAATGGTCACTTGTATGGCAGAGCTGCGAGGAGGAGTGCCTCTATCAGTGGCTATCATGAAATAATCATATCGATTCTCCTCATCAAAGTCAAGTGCAAGTGAGACAAACAGACATCCTGTGTCTTCGTTCACATCAAACCTGTCTGAGGTTGCATTGTTTTCTAGCTGTAGTGAGTAGAGAATGACTCCATTCAAGGTCTGTGTGCCGTCCTCGTCAGTAGCTAAGAGACAGCCAATCTCTTCACCAACTGTGTGGTTCTCTTGTACATTGAAAAAACCATGATTAAGATCGAATCTTGGATCATGGTCATTCATACTTGAGCTCTGTACTGAGAGTGTGGTGGACTCTGTTCGAGGAGGGCTCCCCATGTCACTGCAGCCAATCTGTAGGATAAGACTGTCCACGATAAGTGCAGTTGTTACCAGTGTGCCATTTGGAAGGAGATTAAACTTGCCAGCATTAGAGCCATTGAGGTAGAGCATGGTGTCCCCATTTAGACCAGAATCAAGATCAGAGCATGTATAGTGAGTCACCACAGTGCCAGGCTGGTCTACGTCTGTGATCGCAACAATCAGAGAGATTGGAGAAATGACCGGACTATTGTCATTTTCATCAGTCACGTTAATGACTACATCAGTGTAGCTGGTTAGCTGAGGAGAGCCGCTAGTGTCCCCCGCTGGAATGAGATTGGTAGCTGACACATTGAGAGTGATGAGTTGGAATGCCTCATAATCTACCGTCTGCTGTACTGTTATCTGTCCAGTGGCTGGCTCAATACTGAACAATGTTGCTGCATTACCGCCTTCAATACCATAAGTCACTGTGTTGTAAGATATGGCATCATCGTCTGTGGCTTCAACGTTAATCACAGTGTCACCTAGCAATGGATTCTCCTCTATTGTTACTATGTACGGAGTGTTAATGAACTTAGGAGCAAAGTCATTGAATGGATCGATGTCTATAGTTATTATTGCCGTGGCTACATTGCCTCCACTGTCTCGGCAGTCTAGAGTGAATATGTACCTTGACCTGGTGTCAGCATCAAGTCCACCCAGACCAGTCAATACTCCAGTAGTGCTCTGAACCAACACAGGGATGGTCCCGTTAGATACTATGCTGTACATAACACTGATGCTATCAGCTGCATCGTCAGCATCTGAGCAGCTTACGAGATTGTTCATTGCTATTGTTGTTCCAGCTGGTGAGTTCTCTCTGATACGACCAAAGTAGTTAGATTGAGTGAAAATGGGAACGTTATCATCAATGTTGACCAGATTGATCACTATCACTACAGTATCAGTTTGGTTAACGGAATCAGTAGCTTGTACATCGATCAAGTAGGTCTTGCTCTGGGTCTCATAGTCCAGCGTCTGTGCTACAGAAATCACTCCAGTGTCAGCATGAATGCCAAAAGGAACAGACGCATTGCTGATGAAGCTGTAAGTCACCTTTCCAGTTTCACCGCCATCTTGGTCAATGGCTTCTACCTTGCCCACTTCAGTTCCAGGGTTAGTATTCTCAGGGACAGAGAACTGGTAGTTGGTCTGGTTGAAGACTGGCCCAAACTCGCCGCAATCTCTGATGTTGATGATAGCTGTGACATCATCGAATCGAATAGGGTTACCCTGATCAGCACATCTGATACTCAGAATATAACTAGAGAAAGATTCAAAATCAAGTACATTCTCAACCCTCAATCGACCGTTGATTTGAATAGAGAAAGCATTGGCTGTGTTCCCGCCTACGATGCTGAGGGTAGTGGCTGCATTAGAGCCCGAGTCACCATCAGTACAGGCTATCTGTGTCGTCTCCACCAGATCACCGATGCTAGCACACTCATCGATCGTACCAGAGTACGTGCTCTGGTTGAAGACAGGCGTGTGGTCATTATCATCGTTCACCATAATGATTACCTGTGTAGTGGAGTTGAGGACTGGATAGCTAGGCATAGCTAGACCACCACTATCATCTGCTTGAATAGTTAAAGTGAATTCATTAACAGACTCGAAATCAAGCGGTTGAATCAGAGTAATGTGAGCTGTTGTGTGAGATATGTCAAACTTCTGTAGCTGGTTACCTCCGATGATGGTGTACCATATTTGGTTGTGAGGGGCAGAGTCTTGGTCGGTCGCTTGAAGGTCGGTAATGATCACGCTTGGTGTGATGAGAGACTCACCGATGAAGACAGTACTGGAGGACATGGGGAAGAGAGGAGGGTGTTCATTCACTGGTGTGACAAAGATGGGCAGTATAATGGAGTCCATGTTAGCAGGGTTACCACCATCTCTACAGATGAGTTGCAAGCTGAAGGACTGACCAGCTTCATAATCCACTGTTCCCGTCGTCAGTTGTACTGTCCCACTAACAGGATCGACAAAGAAGGCGTTCCCAGTGTTCCCAGTTCCAATGCTGTAGGTGATCGTGCCAAATACACCATCATCTCCGTCGCTGCACTGGTACTGTCCTAGGGTAGTATACGTCTGTCCCTCCACTAGTGTACGCTCCTCGGGCTCGGTCGTGAATCGAGGTACGTTGTCATTAGCATTCAGGACTAATACATAGACCACAGCTTGTCCGGAGTTAGGAGGCGTACCAGCATCTGATGCTTGCACGACGAGAGTGTATGATTTGACTGTCTCATAGTCGAGTTGACCGATGAGAGAAATGATTCCGCTTTCATCTCCAATTGAAAAGATGGAAGGAGAGCTGATGAGACTGTAAGTGAGCTGTGTGTTGGTAGTAGAAGTTGCATTGATGTCCAGGAATGGGTGAATCGGAGAAGATGACTCACTGAGCATGATCGTATAGCTACTGTTCTCAGCAGAGAAGGTAATATTGGTGTTGACTTGAATTGTGGCACTCACTTGAGCCGTGTCATTGAAATCTTGATTGAGTGCCCCAAGACACTGGACAGGGAAGGAGTAAGTCCCGCTGAGAGGAAGAGCCATTGAAATGGTGACCAATCCTCCAGGTGAAACAGAGAAGAACTGGGCGTACTCTGAGGCAGGTAGCTGGTAAGTGAGGTCGCTGTTCACTCCCTCATCTGGGTCAGTGCATTCAACAGTGACCACAGTACTGCCTACAGTAGCTAGCTGAGGTGTTAGAGACGCCACATACAGTGCTTCGGTAAAACCTGGCTTCGAGTCATCAATGTCAGTTACTACTATTGTCACTGGTACCTCAACCATCCTGGGCGGTTGTCCTCCATCAGCTACACGAATAGTAAAGTTATGGCTGCTCTGTTTCTCCCTGTCTACTGTTCCTGTGACCTGGACGTCTCCTTGTGAATTGATACCAAAGATGGACTGTATCGGTATCAGAGAGTACGAGAGTTGACCGTCAGCACCACTGTCGCCATCAGACGCCATGACCTGAAGTATAGTGGACCCAATAATGGCTCCTTCTTGTAGAACCAGAGAATAACTTGTGTTGGTAACAACTGGAGTGAACTCATTGGAGGGGATCACTGAAACACGAACTGTTACATCCTGAGATTGAGGAGGCAAGCCACCATCAGTTACTCTAACTATCAAAGTGTATTGTTCAGTTGTTTCATAGTCAAGAGCAGTGTTCGCGTTCACTACACCACTAGAATCAACAGAGAAGGTGTTGCCAGTGTTCCCAGAGACAATAGAGTAAGAAAGGTTACCGAAAGATCCGATGTCTTCATCAGAGCAATTGAGAGGAATTGGTTCGATCATGTTGAGAGGAATAGCTTCTGATATTTGGTGGTTGATAATGATAGGATTGCACTGTGGCGAGAATTCATTGGCGTCTGTTACGGATACTTGCAGAGTTGAATAGACTGTGAACTGTGGATCAAAGGCACTGATGTTAAGTATGTACTCGCTCTGAGCATAGAAGTTGAGTTTAGCAGTGACGAACAGTTCTCCAGTGTTGGGTGCAAGAGTGAACGGCAGCACGCTCTCATTCTCAAGACGAAATCGGATGATACCAAATGTTCCTTTGTCGGGATCTTCTGCTGTGACACGGAACAAGAAAGAGAAAAGAGCAGCTGATTCGCTGACTATCACATTGGTCGGCAGATTTGTGAATTCAGGCGAGTGGTCGTTTTCAGATCGTATTCGAACTAAAATATTGACTTCTGTCGACAAAGAAGGCGTACCCATATCCCTTGCTTGAATCCTCACATTAAGAGCGGTTCTGTTTGCTTGTTCTAGTGGATTTGCAAGGAAGAGAATACCATTGGAATTCACTCCCAATACACCATAGTCGTCTTCAATGCTATAGCTGATGTTGGCGTTCAGACCAGTGTCTGCATCAGAGCAGTTCAGATTGATGATTATCGAGCCCACCTCCAGCTCTGGTTCGATGTCTACAGCAGTCACAAAGACACCACAGACAGGAGCGTTGTCATTGACGTCTCGAATGTAAATGATGAGCTCGGCGCTGTCTGACTTGATGGGAGCGACAGTACCCTCAGGAAGTTGCTCAGTAGCTACAACGACCATCTTGTAAAATGGCACGATCTCTCTGTCAAGCACAGATGTAACGAGGACGTCCCCACTTGCAACATCAATATTGAAGGCATTGGGTACAGTGAGGTTTTGCAGCATGAAGGTGAACTGCTCGGTCTCATTGTCTGTTGCTATGATTGTCACCACGACTGAACCAAACGTAGCGTTCTCATTGACAAATGCTACTATCGTGCCATTACCGATCCTGGGCTGAGATGTGTCGTCCCTGAAGACAATGATGAGACCAGAACTGAGATCAGAGAAGACAGGGACACCATGATCAGAGCACCTGAAGGTGACAAAGTACTGGACGTTGGACTGATTCTCACCAAGAATCAGTGGATTAGCTACTCGAACCGATCCACTAGTCGAGTCGATCTCAAGCGCTCCTCCAGTGTTCCCCGATACAATTGAATACGATATCAGACCATTCAGTCCTTCCTCAGTGTCATTACACTGCACAGCAAACAGCTCGGTGCCGACAGGAGTGAGCTCGCTCACTGAGACTACTGGAGTGCCTGTGATAAACATTGGCTCCTCAAAGTTGCCGTCAGTAAATTGGATATTGACCACGGTGGTCTCAGTAAACATACCGTCCGATATACTGATGGTAAGCAAGACAAATGTCTCACTCGCGTTCTGAATCGAGTTGATGAGTCGAATGATACCGAGTGTGTTGATATCAAAATATGGATTGACTTGTAAGCTAAACTGTAAGTTGCCGCCAACATCGCGATCTTTGTCTGTTGCTACAATAGTTCCAATTTGAAACAGATCTGGCGCTGTGCGAGAGGCGGTAAAATTGTAGCTCACCTGACTGAATGTGGGAGGGTTGTCATTGCGTGCTAAGACATTCACTGCTACAGTAGCTGTGTCAGAATTTCCGGCGTTATCAAGACATCTCACCATGAAGCCAATGCTCTGGATTACCTCGTAGTCGATGGTATGATTGAGGAAAATGATTCCTTTCAAAGGGTCAGCTATGATGAAGTGCTGGATGACTTGAGGAGAAGGGTTGACAAACTCGATACGTTCAAGTGCACCGATACCAACATCACCATCTGTGCAAGAAGCATTAGCTACTATCGTTCCTACGGTGTTAGGGTCGTCCTCTACGATGCTCACTTCAAAATTGTTCTGGGAAAACATCGGGAAGTTGTCATTAGCTGGTAAAAAGTAGATCACAATCGAGTTCGATGTGTAGCATTGATTTGAGGGGTCACAAGCTTCAACGGATACTACAGCAATTTGAAATCCTGCAGGAATGTCAGCATCAGGTTGCTGGGCTATCGTCACATTTCCTGATGCCGCTTCAATGTTGAACAGCGGCTGGTCGAACCCACCCAACGAGAACGATATTACACTGTCTTCACCATCATCCCCGTCAGATGCTGAGAGAAGAATTACTGCTCCGCCTACACTTGAAGACACAAGCAAATCACCAATAAATACTTCACTCTCGTTGAACACTAAAATACCAAGAGAGGGTACACTCTTATCTATAAGCGTAGCTATCGGATGGAACTCATTGATTGGTTGAATGATGATCTCCACAATGGCAGAGGCTGTGGAGGTTCCTGTGATGGGAGAGACGCCAGTGCAGGTAACCGTGAAGGTGTAAGAGGTACGATCTTCATAATCTAGATCTTCAGTAGCGCTGAATTCACCACTTGTTGGGTTGACAGAGAATGGAATGGTGATGGAAGAGGCTGGTATACTGTAAGTAATAGCAGAGTCTCCAGTACCTGTGCATTCGACACTCAGGAAGTCAACTGGTCTTTCATGCACTGTCCCATCAAGATCAGTACCGGTCTCTGGAACAGCAGTTGAATACATGCTAGTTTGGAACTCCACTACTGCTTGGACGCTCCAACCTGCAGTGAGAAAATAGCATTATAAAAGGCGCAATAAATCGCGCATTCTATTACTGTATACCTTGCAGCAGGAGAAGGCTAACGAGACACAACAGCCGTCGGGCGGACGACATGGTGACGCGGGTGATTCGTGTTTGCTGTGTGCGATACGACGCCGGTAGATATTGCCCGGCTTCGGAAAGCAAGATCACCGGCTACTTCAGCAGAAATCTCTTGAATCTAGCTAAAATCGTTTAAAGAAGAACGACCACGAATTGTCATGGGAGAGAAACTATTTGTCAATAGGTACCAGCTCCACCCTTCTGAGCAGCAAAGTTCGAACAAACAACAACACGGTGGCGCGCAATGCAGATGAAATTCATGGCCGCGTGCAATCCATGAATAGCTGCATATAGCAAAGTCACCGTCAACCACAAGAGAGAATTCATCGTTGAACTATTAAAAGATCGAGGCCTTGTTATGTGCCGAACACAATATTCACGTGGATGAAAGTGTACATGTAACAAGGTGCATCAGTAATGAATTATAACGTTGATTTAGTACTGTATAATTATACATGTTTATTTTGCTAGTAGGCGCTAGGCACAATCTGCATGTGAAATCGTGTGGTCCTGAATATTGAACACGCATTAGAGATGGTGCACAGTAGCTAGAGATGATGATTTTAATGCAGTATAGCAGCTGCTCATTATCCTAACACAAGTTCATACAATATGACTAACACATTCACCGCCATTAGTGGAACTGCAGCAATGAGAGAGAAATAAGAATAATATACACGCAGAGAGAGGCAACAGCTCACCTCTAAGCAGTGTTTGAACAGCTGTGATGAGACTGACAATCTGATGCTTCACGCCTCCCTGGTCTCCAAATCCTTCATTACCATAGTCTCTGCCCCATCCAACTAGAGCCGCCATAATAGATCACACGTACAGTGAAGAGAAACAATGAAAGATTCAATAATGTATAACTATACTTTTTCTAAGAAATCTCTCTTCGTTCAGAATAGCTATTGCGTTGATCACAAGCAAGGCAGCTTCGAAAAGACATCCCAAAGTGAACGCCATTGTTGTTAAAAGTCCCGCCCATGTGCTAAAGGCGTGGTCAACCACGCCTTGATAATAAAAGGCGGCAACGTTCAAAGCTAAGATGGCCGCCTCCGAAAGAGAAGTTACTACCGATCACACACTGGACCAGGAGAGCTCCAGACCGCCACAAGAGAAAAAAGACAATATATACGTCGAGTATCTCCAAAAAATACTGGACGAGATAAGGAATAACGTCGTAAAGTGAGCAATCATGAATGTTGTATGTTCTCAGTCTGTTCACCTATCCCTTTATGATAGTTATGATGGTCTACCAGAGCCACTCCAGGAAGACGTTCGTGAGAGTGCTGAGGAACTTATACAACAGCTGCAGCCACAACTGAATGAAAACTTGCAAGTAAGACACCGTATAAGACTGAGGATGGTTACCATCACTACCACCTGGTCACAGGTCCAGCTTGATCAGATGATGCTTGAGTTCAATACAGTAGACAAGTTACAAGAACTAGCTAGACTCAAGACACAGTATCACAACCATGGACCAGCATGGTTAGTTGAGTAGTCTTGATACCACCACCACACCTCCCCCTCTCTCTGCCCTAGGAAGCACTCTGGCATAGCTGAAGTGGATTATTCTGTGCAGGCTGATGTGTCTGCTAAACTCCTCTACCCACACTATGAGGAGCTACACTCTGAGGTGAGAGCTTAACCAGCTGCTGCTGCCTGATCCTAGTGTTGCTGCTGCAGGTTATGGCTACAGCTAGTGAGCTATGGAGACGACACACACTAGCTGAGGAGAGATTGAAGCAACTAGGGAAAGATATAGACACATTAGCAGCTGACAATTTCACTAAAAGCAACCCCCTTCAATAACATCACTGTAATAATTCTTAATAACTAACCACGCCTACTATATGTAACCCGCCATTTCAAAGTCTCAGTTGAGGAGCCGAACGCGTTGGTAGACTCAGTACATGGACACTAGTCATGGCTACTAGTGTGATGGCGGATCCAGAACAAGCTAGTGGTGAAGCCACTGCTACTCTTGTAGCAATGGCGGACTACATGCTCGAACAGAACCCCCAGCAGATCGAGAAAGCCGTCCATTGCCTGTTAGCTGCTCTCACGCTCAATCCTCCATCGCGAGTGGGTGCCCGCTTGCAGCTACGACTAGGCTTGATCCTATACTATCATAGTAACAACCTGCTAGAGGCTAGACAGCATCTTGAGCAAGCCGTGAGTATCACACTCACACACTCATATTGAGTCTGCATGACCCAACCTGTGCAGATGCTACTGGCTCAGTACCTGGCTGGGTATGAGGAGGTGAGATTTGAGGCAGCCTCCATTCTCACCAAGATCCACCTGGAACAGGTAAACTAGTTGGGCTAAACTAGTTAGGTAAACTAGTTGGGCTAAACTAGTTAGCTAAACTAGTTAGGTAAACTAGTTGGCCTCTCCTCAAGGGGTGGTCACTCTGTACTCACATCTGTGACCATTACCAAAATGGTCAAGACAGAAATAAAGGAATGGTCAAGCGGTCAAGGCTCGCTGGAGCCGCTCTAGTCAACGGTCAAGACGTGTCAAAGCTAGCTAATTACCAAGGGGCATTAGCCGGGTCAATGCGGTTAAATCGGTGCAGTCAAACGGTCAAGGCTGGTCAAAATTCTTGACCGCGGTTGCAGATGTGAATACAGGACCAATTGGAGTGACCATCTCTTGCGGGAGGTCAGGGTGCAACCTGCATTGGACTTATTCTAGCTGCCAGAAATCTGGCGGCTCCAATCAGATTGCAGTTACATCACATTACCTAATTGCAGGGGTCCACTCACCATGCCAAGACTGTTCTGATGAGTGTACTGGACTCCTCGTCCTCACACAGGTTCCCATACTGGAACTGCCGCTTGCTACTGCAGAAAGCGGTTAGTAAGTATTAGTTATTGCCCTCACGTGAGGGCATTAACCAACATTAATGACCGCGGGAAAGTCGGTTGCCCGAGACTGTATATGGGCAACCGACTTTCCCAAGGTCATTAATGTCGGTTAATGCCCGAGTTGTGTAGGGCAATAAATGATTTATTACATAGTTCATCACTGTGAGCGCAATAACATCGCGAAATTTTCAAACTCGCAAAGACACAACGGTCTGTTGCTATAGAAGACGCTACGCGCGGTCAATAACCTACATTAATGCTCTTGAATAGAGCAATCTGATTGATGAAAGATGACGTACTATGTAATAATAAGACTGACTGACTGAGTGAGAGGGAGGGAGAGTATGTGTGTATGTATGTGTGTAACAGATTGTGTTGCTTCTCAGGATGTCCATGTCTATGAGCGTGATAGTAAGAGTGTGCTGTCAACTCTCACTCAAGTTGCTCAACTTGCTGGCAGGAGCAATGCTCAGTACACTCAGCTACTATGCCTACTGTGCAAGGGAGCGGTACGTGTTTATCACCTCACTCCATAATCATTCT
This sequence comes from Haliclona indistincta, assembly GCA_964017065.1. Lineage (NCBI taxonomy): Eukaryota > Metazoa > Porifera > Demospongiae > Haplosclerida > Chalinidae > Haliclona > Haliclona indistincta. Next base: position 8,094,827 of record OZ024792.1, read on the forward strand.
CTCCCTTCCTCACTAGCATCTTCTGATGTACAAGGAGTACCAGAGTGCAGCATCTGTCCTTAGTTCATGTAATGAGTTGATTGACTCTTACACTGGTCCCAAGACCACTCAGCTGAAGGCGTTCTACCTCACGATACAGGTGACTCACTTACTGACGGCCGGACAGGTTAGCTAGTGTACTAGCTACTGTCGTGATCACAGCTAGTGTGTTGGTAGATCAAGTCAGCTAAGCCTCATTTGAAGCAAGTACAACACTGTGTCAAGCTACTCAATGATGAACCAGACACTGGTTAGTGTTCTCTATTATACCAGTAGCTGTGTTGACCTGCTGTACAGCATCTTCCCAGGATCCGGGACTCACAGCTAACAGCTTTGAATGGTTGAACAAGGAGCAGCTGTTCATACTAGTGTATCTGGTAACCTCCTTGACTCAGTATTGTCTCACCCTCCATGTCCTGCACGCAGGTCAGTGTGATGTACTCCGTGCTTGCTGGACACACAGACAAGGCCTTATCCTACTCTAACAAGGCACTTAACCTGATTCAACAATCTGGAGGTACAGCTTACATACACTCACTCTCACTCTCTCTCTCTCTCTCTCTCTCTCTCTCTCTCTCTCTCTCTCTCTCTCTCTCTCTCTTCTAGACAGCAATCAGATATTGAGTGTATTCCAGGCTCATCTTCTAGAGCTGGTGGTGGTATGTCAGCTGATTCAAGGTCACTATTCAATTGCAGCTGACAAGGTATGCTTTGTGTGTCAACATAGCATATCTATGGTGTCACATAACTTGATCCCTCCCTCCTGTAGTTGTCTGAAGTGATACATGTTTGTCACAGACACCAGCACCTCACTTATTCCCACAGAGCTGTCCTGCACTGTCTATTGGTATGTGTGTGTGTGTGTGTGTGTGTGTGCGTGCGTGCGTGTGTGTGTGTGTGTGTGTGTGTATTCACTCACTTTGTGTGCAGGGGTTGTATGCCTTTGCTACCAATGATCTCGATCGCGCTGGGTCTCAGTTCCATACTGCACTACAGGTAGCAGCACTAGAGATGCTGTCTCTGTACTGTTCTGTTATTATTGTCTTCTTCAGCACACTAATCGTAAAGAGCTTCGTATGTTTGTTAGTCTCAATCTGGTTATCGTGTACATCAAGCAGCTACCTCACAAAGAGAGAGAGGTGAGTAGGGAAAGGGAGGGGCCTCGGCTGCTATTGTGTTATCACTTTAGTTGAGTGCATTAATGGAGTCACTTCAGTCAGAAAACGGCAATGATTAGTGAGTGTGTGTGTGCTTGCAGTGTGAGTGAGTGTGTGTGTTTTGTGATGGTGTCCTTGCAGTGGTCAGAGTTGTAAAGGTACTCTCATGTTCATTCGTGGTCTTCATGCTTACTCTCAACTCAAGTTCCACGAAGCCAAGTACTAACTATATCGTACAATAATGTAGCACTATTTTAAATTTATCACTTTCAGGCATCATTTGAGAGATACTCTAGTGGTATCCAATGGCAACGACCTTACCAAGCTGACCTCTTGTTCTCTTGTGGTACTAGGACAGATCTTTCTCTCGCTAGGGAACACACAGGTCAGTGGTTGTTGCTATAGCAACCACAGGGTTGAATTTTCATATGTGAATGTGGTTGTGTGGTGTCCACCTATCAGTTGCCAAGCAACTTTTTGAATGTAATTTGGCATCAGTCTTTGAAGCCATATATGGTATAGGGTAACTGGTATGATAAACCAGTCTGGCCCTGTTAGTAATGATGGTATGATACACAGGAAACCAAGGATATGGCTACACCAGCCCATCAATTAGCCACCAAGATATCGGACAGGAGTCTTCAGGCCTGGGCGTGTGCTCTACTGGGAGGTGAGTAAGTAAGAGTAGCGACGTATAGCTATGATGGGGTGTTGCTGCTGTAGAGCTGTACCACTCTACTGGTGACAGTGCTAATGAATCATCGGCTCTACAGAACCTGTCACGAGTAACGAGAGAGCTAGCAGAAGGTGAGTAGACATGTAGCAGCCCTCTCACTCACTCTCACTCATTCTCTCCAGAGTGTCAGCGAGCAAGCCAGCTACCCAATCATAATCTGATACAGGTTGTCTGTCTGTCTGTTGTCTGTAATTTGAGCTGGTGTGTGGTTGGGTGTGGTATGAGTGGAATGCTGTGTGTTGTGTTTACGATATCAAGTGATGTTGTGTCTCTTGTTCATGCAGTGGACTGTGGGAGACTGGCCCGTCGCACACCACACTTCTGCACATGACGCCATCTCATTGCTATCAACTGGTGACAGAGAAGAGGCTACCCCAGTCGTTCATGAGAGACAAAGAGGCATGCTGGAACGGCAGCCGTTAGTTGATAGAAGGAGTCGTGATACAGTTACCACACCAACACATCATCATCATGGCAGTGATATTGAGACCACGCCCACACAATCTATGCATGGTAGTACAGTGACACGAACTAAGCATTATAGTGATGAGAGAGTTATCACTCTGCATCATGGTGGTGACAGGGTTACCTCTCCAGCAGTGTATCATGGTGGTGACAGGGTTACCTCTCCAGCAGTGTATCATGGTGGTGACAGGGTTACCTCTCCAGCAGTGTATCATGGTGGTGACAGGGTTACCTCTCCAGCAATGCGTCATGGTGACAGGGTTACCTCTCCAGCAGTGTATCATGGTGACAGGGTGACCTCTCCGGCAGTGTACCATGGTGACAGGGTGACCACTCCAATTCAATCGATGCATCATGATGGATCTCAAGCTAGGCGTCATGGTTCGACCACTCCAGCACAATCTAGACATCAAGGTGCCATTGATACATATGCAACTCAGCAGCGCCAACCAGTGTCTCATCAAGCAGTTCATAATGATGATGGTAAACCTCCACCGAGACACTCACCCGCTATCCTCTCACCTACTCTACGAGCTGCTCACCATTCTTCTCCTCAACACATCCCTGGTGTTCAGTCTGGAATGGCTCGTGTTCCTTCACCTCACAAGATGACCTCTCCTCCAACTCAATCGTATTCTCCCCATCCTGGACCTCCATCTCTCCCTGCTTCATTCTCTCAGCAGCCTCTCTCTCACTCTACTCCTCACCACCAGAAGCACTACCAGAAGTCTCCTCAACCTGGTTTTGTTCAATCGTCTCAATCTCCATCACTGTCTCATTCTCCTCACTCAGAGGCTGTAATGCCATCTCCTGAAAAGCCCTCTCCATCCTCTTCTCACCATCACTCACCTGCTGGCTCCTCTCAGCACAGCCCTGTTGTGTCTAATCTAATGCACCATCGTCATCAAGAATCTCAACATCATCTTCATCAGCAACAGCTATATCAGAAGCGACAACAAGAACTGCTCCAGCAGCAAATGACGATGAGTCCTGATCGAAGCCAGAATCCCATGTACCCTCCAGGACAGTTCAGTCACAGCCCTCAACACCTCTCCCCAGGCCGGCACTCATTGTCAGTTCAACAGCATCTTGCACATCAACAAAGACAGCAGCAGCAACTACTCCAGCAAGAGGCTGCTAGACAGCAACAGCAACTGCTCCAGCAAGAGACTGCTAGACAGCAACAGCAACTGCTCCAGCAAGAGACTGCTAGACAACAACAGCAACTGCTCCAGCAAGAGGCTGCTAGACAGCAACAGCAACTGCTCCAGCAAGAGACTGCTAGACAGCAACAGCAACTGCTCCAGCAAGAGGCTGCTAGACAGCAACAGCAACTGCTCCAGCAAGAGGCTGCTAGACAGCAACAGCAACTGCTCCAGCAAGAGGCTGCTGCTAGACAGCAACAGGAAAGACAGCAATTAGCCTTACAGCATCAAGAGAGACAGCAAGAACATCAAGAGAGGTTACAGCAAGAAAGACAACTAGCAATGCAACAACAGCAGGAGAGACAACGACTAGCCTTACAGCAGCAACAAGCCCTTCAGCAGCAGCAATCACTACGTCAGCAGCAGGAAAGGCAGCAAGCTTTCCAACAGCACTTTGTCCAGCAGCAGCTGATGCAGCAACAGATAATGCAGCAACAAGCCGTCATGCGACCCGGGCTCCAGATGCTGGGCTCTCCTCATGGCGCCATGATGCCCGGCGGCCATTACTCAATGCAGGGACAGCATGAGTTAAGGCCGCCATCATTGATACGACTACCTCCTCCACCATCAGGGAACACTCCGCCTTATAGTCAGTACAGAAACATGTAAAATAGTTCAATTTTAGACACCTTTAGTCAAAAAATTTTATCAAACCACTGAGGTAATCCTGAAATTAAGACATAGTTATTAGTATAATAATGAAGGGGCAGGGTTGTGAGGGAGGGGAGATGGTGAAGGTGCCTCATGATGTGCTCAAGACACTACCATAGTATGTACTGCTGTACCCACTGCCTTATATGGCAGCAATTATTGATTCCTACTTGACAGGCTCAAAAAACTGGACTGACCAGATTGTGACACTAAACCGCACCTACTCTTCTAATACAAACCGTACATTAAACCACGTGACACACATGTGACTGCTAAAGAGCTGTGAGAATCTAAGAAGGGACCCTGTTCTCTTCAGCTGTGAAGAAAGTGTAGTGAAGGACCGATCATCGCGGAACACACCGCCCACAACTTGGACACGCGTGTGTGCGACAGGCAGAGAGACACACCAGGTCAGATTTTTGACTAAAATGTCCCGGCATACATGTATGCATGCATGGACCCGCCTACTACCGGACGTGTCTGTATGTGTGTCGTAAATATTGTCTGTATGTTCGTCTGTCATTCGTGCCGACCGCAACTGGACAAACCGCCCCAAACGTAGTCACTGCTTTCTTTCCACTGCGATCGACGATCTACATTACAGGATCATTTTCTTCACTTTTGAGTTTGGCGGGCTTCGACCGCAATACTTTCCCGCTGCGATCTTTGGCGCCACAGCAGCAGGCGAACTGGGCACCTGGTTGGACGTGGACAGCTATTTTATTTTTGTCATTGCAAGGTGTGGTTTGTGGAGCAGTGGTGCATGCTGTGTTTTAACAGGATTCTACTACTGCAAACCAGTAGTACCACTACCTGATAGCAGTTGCATGACTAGTAGTTTTACACCTCTTTGGTTTTCTAGCAGCATGTGTGCATGGATGCTAATTTTGTAGTTGCTGGCATATTTTGTTTGTCTCCTCATAGATCTTATGGTCTGCATGCATGACTGAGCATTGTCTAATAAGTAAGCCAGCCTCCCTATGCAGTCCAGCTAGCTAGTCAGCCCTATGTCTTGTATGTCAGCTTTAGCTATTAATTTGTGTGGGACCACAGTAGTTTCCCCTATGTTGGAACAGTGACAAGTCACGCCTTTTATCTCCGTATATGGATAACTCCCTGCATTGTGCATGCAAAGTTGATGAGCACTAATTAGAGGTTCAATGTTGCAGGCATGGAGGCATTGGTCAATAGTAACATAGCTGCTGTAGTCACCATCTCTGAAGCAGCACCTAATCGATGGAGGAGGTTATCCGAAGAACAGAAGTTTGTCACCAGAGAAAAGAATCGTGTCCGAGTAGCCCAGAAGAGAGCATCTTTGAGTGAGCAAGAGAAGATCCAGCGATTAGAGGTGGAACGCCAGAAGGCAGCAGCACGAAGGCTCATGGAGTCTCCAATGCACAGAGAACGGAGGAAAGAGAAACAGCGATTTAGAGCTGCCTTGAGGAGGAAGAACGAGACACCAGGGCAGCGCGAGCTGAGACTGAAGATTGGTCGAGAAAAGGCAAATGAACGGCGTCTAAACGAGAGTCCGGTTTCACGCGAGAAGAGGCTTCAAGCAGGTAGGGAAAGATTAGCGATGAAGCGAGGTTCAAAGAAAAAATCTCAGACTCTTGCGCCTGACGGGATAGGTGCTCTGGCTTACCTTGGCTCTCCTATGAATCATTCCGCCGACATTTTGGATTCTTTAGCTGGGTACGAGCTGGGCGTGTCATAGTCTAGTACATTATAGTAACATTCTCAGCATATTAATATCTCTTCCTTCTCTCACTTCAGTGTGTCACCTGTCACAGCTTCAAACTCACTGACCTCTTCTCAACCTGATGTTATCACTCAAGTAAGTACAAAAAAACGTTTAACGGTTTTCTCATTGTTATACTCCTTTAGGTTGGATCAGAGAGAAGAGTGCCTGGACTACCATCATCATCGGACAAGCAAATGTGTGTGTGTGTGTGTGTGTGTGTGTGTGTGTGTGTGTGTGTGTGTGTGTGTGTGTGTGTCCCTATCAGCTTGTATACATGAGAGTATTGTACACATGGTTTGCTAGTGTTACTAAACAAGAGTCTTGTGTATTTCCATATTTGTACGCTGTGTGTCACTCTGTTTGTGTTCCCTCTACCAATAGTGTGGTTTCACTTGCAACATCCAAGACCCCCTCTACCTGTTCACCATCATCATCCTGTATAACCGGAACAGCGTCCCTTACTGTTGAAGAAGGCAGTGACAACATGACTCACTCAGGACAGAAGTCACAGAAGCAGGTACCACAGTTGCTCAGTATGGGTACCATTGCAGCTCAAGAACAGCAAGTTACTGCTCTACGTGAACTCTTGAAGCAGGAGGAAGGTCGGCTAAACCTGCTTAAGAAGGTCAAAGGAGACCAGAAGCATCTTGTTAACTCAAAGACTGAAGGTGGTAACCATGTTGGTGGTGTGATACAGTCGTCTCGGAACAGCACTACTGCTATATCACGTGGTCGCTCCACTGCTAGGAAGACACCTGCTCACCAGCATGGTGGCCCTGGTATGTCCTCTCGACTTCAACAGTTAGTAGAAAGCGTTGCTGTTGATCAGATAAGCACACAGACCTCTAAACTAAAGCAATCACTTCAGCAACAGCAGCAGTTATTGCCGCAAGCTGGAAAGGTCAAATCTGAGGTTACCACAATCCACAATTCCTCGTCAATATCTCCTCCACCTCTCACTTCTGTCCAATCAAGTGCTCCCATGGTGGTTCAAATGCCAGCTATATCATCAGGTCACCAGTTGCTCAAGTTGGACGATACTGCTATAACACGAGCAATAGAGAACTCGCGACGCTACAAGGAATTCGTAATGAAACAAGCAAACTCAAAACGAGCTTTTCAGAAACAAATTGAGAAGCGCATAGCATCTGCTCCTTATCCTAAGACATTTCGTCAAGTCTGGCCTATAATTCCTGTTTTTGATCCTGCCTTCATCAAAAATCTAGGCTTAGAAACTGTTACAATGTTCTTTGATCCTAAATGGCGCACTGAGCTCTCAAAGCCTCCTCCGGCTTCAAAGATCAAGCCCATCTGTAATCAATGTGGCTGCGACTTTGCCTCTGCCTGGCAGATTAGGAAGAACAATGCCAAGCAAGTGCTTCTCTGTGAGTCATGTGACTTCTCTAATCTCAAGCTACTCCAGCGAACCAAACTAGCTAGCCAGCTCAAAGAACTGGTTGAAACAATTCGAACAGATGAGGAAAAGTTCAATGGTGAGTGTGAAGAAGCCAGGAAGCAAATGGTAGGTCTAGAAAAGCAAGCAATCCTCTCCTCTCAAGGGATAATACGACCAGCAACCAACGCTCAGAAAAGTGTTATTACACAGCAGCAGCAGACGACTGCAAAGAAAGTACAGAACCATAGAACAGAGCCGGTTTCTGTTCTGAGATCAGAGGTCAAGGGTAATCCTGGGGCTGCTAAACAGATTGGTGTCATTCCTAGTCTCCTTCCCTCCCAAGTCAAGAACCAGGTAGCTGGTCGAAGTGCCTCATCCTCTCCTCAGAGAGACGTCACTGAAACCACTCGTAAGCGTCGTCTTCACGATGCTGACTCTACTGCACGTAAAGCTGCCAAGCAAACAGTCAGATCATCTGTAGTCAAACCTTCTCCTAAGATCGATCACACTCTTAGCCGAATAACTGAACAGTTGCTTCGCAAGCAAGTAGACGATAAGTGCAAGGGACAGACCTCTGATGAGACCGATCACGTACAGCAATCCCCTGGACCAGTAGCTGAGAGACCTACTGTAGTCACATGTACTGGTAGCCCTTCATCACAGACTAGTACTCCTGACAGCAGCTCTTCGCGCAGGAACAAACGAAAAGGTACTCCACGTCAAAACCGTCACCTCAGTAGCTCTTCTGCTACAGACTAGCAGCTGCAATAATCTCTTCCTTTGTTGTGTTGACTAATGTAATCATTTTCACACTATATCTTAGAACATTGACATGATCATCTCTCATCTATCAGCTGAATTTGAAACCAATAATAAAAGTTGCTCTCTGTGTATACACGACATGGAATTTGGCGTTGAGAAGCTTGTACGGTTGTAGCTAGTAGTTGAAGTACAAATGTACATTTTTGGTGAATGTCCCGCGGTTTTTCTCTTAGTGTGCGAATGTGTACGGAAGATTACAAGCGTGCACGACACTTCATTTTGAAATAACGTGCAAAGACTCAACAACTCGCGAAGGCCTGTACTTGTGGAAGGACTTCTGGCGACAGCGTATAGACCTGTTTGCTACTTGTTAAGGCCTTGCAGAGGTGAGAAGAGTAGACAAATATCTGATCTAAACTGTCTTTACTGCTGCAGTGTAGCTTCTCTCCGCGTGACTAAGGCGCCATTTTAAGTTTTCTGCCCCTTGTAAAATGGCTACCCCTCAGTTCGGCGCCAGTCCCTCTTCAGTGTCGCCGGGCAGGCGCACTAGGCTTCAAGAGAAAGAAGAGCTCCAGCATCTAAACGACCGTTTTGTTACATACATCGGCCGCGTGCGACGTCTAAAAGATGAGAAGACGCAATCCGAAGCTGCGTTTCGCACGCTGCAAGACTCACAGGAGATGGAGACCACCTCGGTCAAGAGGGTCTATGAATCTGAACTGAACGAGGCTCGCTCACTAATAGACGAGACTGCAAAAGAGAAAGCGCATTATCAGATTGTCGCCAGCAAGCATTCTGAACGCCTGGGCGAACTCGAGGCTGAGTGAGTAGTTGTCATGATGTGGTTTGTGGTGTAGTGTCATCGTATCTAATGCAGATTGAAAGAGTCTCAAGATGAGGTGCAGAAACTGCGCAGGGAGGTGGGAGATGCTCACAGAAGGAATGACATGCTTGATAAACAGTTGAAGACAGCTACCACAGAGAAGCTATCTGCTCAGCAGAAGGTGAGAGACCTATCCTAAGGACCTCCCTCTGTTGTGTTGTTCCTAACCTCTAGTTCTAGGAAATATCACTCAATTATATTCATTCATTATTTTATGGGCTCTTCATTACTAGGTGAGGGAGCTGGAAGAGGAGGTAGAGGAGCTCACAGCTCAGCTCAAGTCGCTGCGTGACTCACTAGAACAGGAGACTCTGAGCAAGGTGGACCTGCAGAATAACCTCCAGTCACTGAAAGAGAAGCTGGCTTTCGACAGGAGGATTCATGAAGAGGTAATTATACATGACCACATCAATGACTATTGTTATCATGTGTCAAGTAACACACATGTGGTGGTTCAGTACAGTGTGTCATGCACCTCATGTGCTGCTGGTTGTTGTGTAGTGATTTTGTATAATCATTGTTGTCATACTTGTGTCACCAGGAGGTTACCACTTTGAGGAGGAGGACCTACCAGCTCGAGAGCTTAGAGAGCACTGACTATGCGGATGACTTTTCTGAGCGCCTACAGGCAGCCATTGATGAGGCCAGGGAGGAGTTGGAGAGGGAGACTGAGCTCCATCGTCTGGATATAGAGAGATCCTATAAGGACAAGGTAGGGGAGAGAGTGATTTGAGGAATGTCATCTTATACTGCTGTAGCTTGTAATGCTTGAGGACCAGGTAGCTCGCTATTCGAGCACCATTACCAACCTCAATGAGCAGATTAGGGAGGCAAGCTCTTCTTATGGCAGCACCAAAGACGCTCTTGCCAAACTGCAGAAAGCGGTAAAATGTCTGCATACATGTTCCGGCTCTTTAAGGTAGCTGTGTCCTCCATAGCATGAGCAACTCAAGCAGAAGCTGCTGATGAAGGATGAACAGTTGACACGCCAGCAACAGCAACATAACGAGGAGATCCGCCAGCTGAGCGAACAGCTGCAGGTACTCAGAGAGAGCTATGAGGAGAAGCTACGAGAGTATGAAGAGTTGCTAGACCTCCGTGTCAAGCTAGAGCAGGAGATACTGACACTGAGTGCTCTTCTCTCTGAGGAAGAGATCAGGTGAGTGAGCTAGCAGAATATATCATGGCTATGTGTGTGTCTCTCTGTCAGGCTTGACCTTGCCCCTACTCCCACTCGTGAGAAACGTACTCGCGGCCACCGTGAGCCAGCCACACAGCAGCCACACTCCAAGAAGACAAAGCGCTCACAGGAGCTTAGCTCCTCCTCCTCTGCCGTGGGATCAATACAGATCACAGATGTGGATCCCGAAGGACGTTTCATTCAGATTAGGAACTCATCTGACAAGGTTTGTCAGCAAGGAGGAGAGTGAGAGGTGTCAGTGTACATATCTTGTCCAGGTGGAGCAGCTTGGTAATTTCAAGATTGTTCACGAGGTGGAAGGGACGGGTGAGAAGACTGAATTCCGTTTTCATACCAAGTCCAAGCTGCAGGGTGGAGCCTCAGTAACTGTAAGCTAAGCAGTTGAAAATACTAGTGACCTTTGATCTTCGGTATTCGACAGGTGTGGTCTACTGAGGCCGAGGGTGCTGTCCACCGTCCACCAACAGACATCATCTGGAAGTCTTGCAGCATGTGGGGGAGTGGTAACAAGACGGTCACCTCTCTGTGCACCAAGGCTGGAGAGGTATTGAAAATGCTTTCCCCATTACACTCTTCTCTCTCCCTCTCTCAGACCGTAGCCACATTCACTCAGCGTAAGGAAGCCTCTTCTAGCAGCTTTACTATGGAAGAGACGGATGCTGCTGTGCGTAGTTTTCCTTCTTTGCCCGAGTCTCCACTTCCTCGTCATGTGCAGCGTCGTGACCCTCTACCTCATGTCGGTGATGAGCATGTGTTCCATCAACAGGTGAGTATCGTCTGCAACGGTGTCTTCACATTTGACCTCTTTTCCCACAGGGTGACCCCCAAGGGCGCGATCCCGGTAAATGTATCGTCTCCTAGGAGGTCGCATGAGTTTCTTAGTTGCTAACAAAACTCTTTCATTATTAGCAAGTGCATGCTCTTGCTTACTCTAGTTTATTTTCACTCCATACTTGTATAGCCATTACTACTGTACCACTTGCTGCTGCTGGTGCAGTTTGACTTGACTTGTACTTTAGATTTTTCATTATGTTTGGCTGATCCTACACTCTCCCACTTGTCATTGTACAATGTTTTTTTTCTAAAAAATAATTTTGTTCAAAACAGAATTTATCATGATTATTTGTAATAGTCTGACTTTCCGCCTGTCTTGCTAATAAGAGCAATGCCTGTGATCGTGTGCTCTTGAGAGACAGCCTTCACCATGTCATAGACTGTGAGCAGAGCCACTGACACACCAGTCAGGGCCTCCATCTCTACTCCAGTGTTGCCCTTGCTGATCACTGTCACTCGAGCTACTATTTCTTCCTCTCTCAGATCGAACTCGACCTGAACTGAGGACAAGAGAAGCAAGTGACAGAGAGGGATGAGTTCTGGTGTCTTCTTGGCAGCCATTATCGCTGCCAGCTTGGCTGTCGCAAGCACAGCTCCCTTGGGGTTGAGGGCGGGGTCAGTTATGAGTTTCATAGCATCTGCTGTGACCTTTATACTGCCTTCGGCTACTGCAGTACGTTCAGTAGAGACCTTGCCAGACACGTCCACCATCTTAGGGTCACCCGTAGCATTGTCGATGTGTGACAGCGTTGACATTGGTCTAAGTGATTTATTGCCATAATTCAGATTGGAAATGAGATGAGAGAAAGGAAAGAGAAGAAGAGGAGGGCGAGGTTTTCCTGTAAGAGAGAGACAGTAGGTTCATGAAGTGAGGTCTGTAGTCAGCTTGTCACTCACGTTGCTAGTCACCCACCAATCAATATCATTGGTCTGTTCTTGCGCTTGCTAAGTGTTATCATACCTATAGAATGACAATGGAATAGTTGCAACTAGGTAAGATGGCGGCAGCCTACCAGCATGGCGAGGGTGCTTTCTCTTCACAGCTGCAGAAATTACTGACAGTAAATCTTCATCTGAAGCGCCTGCCCTCATGGCGTCCCTCAGTGACACTTCACTCTGACCAAACAGACACACCTACACCACCAGACAATAGAAACACAAGTTGCTGTTGCCACGCCCACCTTGAGGTTGCCGTCTGCTGTTAGCCGGAGACGATTACAGGTTCCACAGAAGTGTTCACTCATTGAGGTGATGAAACCAATCCGACCTTGATAGCCAGGAACCTGGTAGTGCTAATGGAGAGAGGAGATCAGATGAGTGTCACACATAACACACATACCTTAGTTGTATCTGATGGAGCATCTGTGATACGCTTCAAGTCTGGCCAGCGCTGTCGCACCATGGACACCATCTCTTGGTAGGGAAAGAACTTGCTAGTGCTCCAGCGATTACCATCAAAAGGCATATACTCAATGAAACGAGCAATCACAGGCTAATGGCAGTTACAAGATAGAGAGATTAAGTTCAGGCAAAGTGTTGTACCTTGTTCTTAGTAAAGTCTACAAACTCCGTGAGTTCATCATCATTCACTCCTCGCATTACAACACAGTTAACCTGTTCAATATTCTATGATGTCACTATGACAGCATACACTGTACATACCTTCACTGCCTGGATACCAACAGATAGTGCCTTCTCAATGCCCTCCAGCACTCGAGCGTGACCTGTATACAACCACATGTCACACAACCAATCAGATTCGCTGGCGGGTAACCTTGCTTGGCACGGCGGGTGATGAACTCAAATTTCTCCGGTACCATAGTGTCAAGGCTAACATTGATAGTGTTCAGTCCCGCTTGATGCAACCCAGCCACTCGATGGCGGAGAGTGACACCATTAGTGGTGATACCCAATGATCGGAGCCCAGGCAGCTCAGTAATGGACCCAACCAGTTCCTCGAGGTCACGGCGCACTAGAGGCTCTCCTCCCGTTAGCCGGATCTTATCCACTCCCTGGGAGACAAAGAGTCGCGATAACCGAACCACCTCGCTGTTGGTGAGCAACTCCTGGGCGGGAGACAGCTGGACACCTTCAGCTGGCATACAGTACTGACCTACACATACACCAGGAACCATATGACAGTGATGTTGTGACAGAACTCACATCGCAGATTGCAGCGCTCAGTTAGTGAAATACGGAGATAGGAGTGAGACCTATTGTGATGGTCTTGGAGGACCTCGCTGACAGTAGAGGCAAGGCGCCTGAACGACAGCAACTGACGTCCACGGATAGCTAGCTTCCAGAGAGATGACATTGCTGCGCGCACGTGAAGAATAATGGGAGGGGCTCGTTAATTTATACTCCGCCCACTGACTTACATTTAACCCTTATCTCGATGAAGCAGCTCACCACTCTTGCTGTATTCCTTCCTTTCGCAAGGCGATGTGCAGGGACAAAGAGAGCAGCAGCAATACTTAGGGTCAGATCTGTTCAATTGTGTACTAGACAGCCGATCAGCATTCAAACGAGAAAACTAGCTCACAATCTACAACAGCAAGTAATTTAGTGACCACGTGTTCTATTTGTATTATAATAATTTCTCTAGTGCAGTTCACGCTGGATGCATGCAGGAACAACAAGCCAGAATCACAAGTGGTGAGCCTGAGCGTGTCCCAGTCACGTGTGCCTGAGTGTGTCCCATTCATCGTAGTGTAGCGGTTATCACGTGTGCCTGAGTGTGTCCCAGTCATCGTAGTGTAGCGGTTATCACGTGTGCCTGAGTGTGTCCCAGTCATCGTATAGTGTAGCGGTTATCACGTGAGCCTGAGTGTGTCCCAGTCATCATAGTGTAGCGGTTATCACGTGAGCCTGAGTGTGTCCCAGTCATCATAGTGTAGCGGTTATCACGTGAGCCTGAGTGTGTCCCAGTCATCGTAGTGTAGCGGTTATCACGTGAGCCTGAGTGTGTCCCAGTCATCATAGTGTAGCGGTTATCACGTGAGCCTGAGCGTGTCCCAGTCATCATAGTGTAGCGGTTATCACGTGAGCTAGAGTGTGTCCCAGTCATCATAGTGTAGCGGTTATCACGTGTGCCTGAGTGTGTCCCAGTCATCGTATAGTGTAGCGGTTATCACGTGAGCCTGAGTGTGTCCCAGTCATCATAGTGTAGCGGTTATCACGTGAGCCTGAGCGTGTCCCAGTCATCATAGTGTAGCGGTTATCACGTGAGCTAGAGTGTGTCCCAGTCATCATAGTGTAGCGGTTATCACGTGAGCTAGAGTGTGTCCCAGTCATCATAGTGTAGCGGTTATCACGTGTGCCTCACACGCACAAGGTCCCCAGTTCGATCCTGGGTGGTGACACCCTTTTCTTGTTTTTTTTTCCTTTCCCAAGGGAGCTTGATGATCGCACATACGAACGACTATCAGATGAAACACTCGATGAATTGGCTGAGTATTTTGAAGATTTAGGTGACACTGGTCTCTGTCACAAGGATTACGACGTTCAATTTGGAGTATGTGAAACAAAAATTTTTACTTCAATTCAAATTGCTCACTTTTAAATAATTTTTTTCAGAATGGGGTATTAACAATCTCAGTCGGAGGTTTGCACGCACATACTCACACGCAATCACACACACACACACACACATTACACGCCTCTTACATGAGAGTAACATGTACAGAGAAACCCTATGTTTTCTTCATAAGGTGATCATGGAACGTATGTCATCAATAAACAGTCACCAAACAAACAGATATGGCTATCATCACCATCAAGGTAAATACAACAGTTTCAATATCACTCTTTATCTGGTTCTGTAGTGGTCCTAAGCGTTTTGACATTGTTGATGGAAGATGGCATTATCTGCACAGTGGGGATGCTCTGCACGATCTTCTCCAGAAAGAATTCTCAGCTATGCTAGACAGCTCTATTGATCTCTCTCATCTCAAACACAGTCACATAGCCAATCAAGGAGACACTTGGTCATGATATAAATTGTGATTTGTATCAAGTCTGATACCCATGTCAACCATGTGCGTCTGGGTATGAGGCGTGGTGCTCTCATTTTGAAATAATGTGCATGACATCATTTGATGTCACACATTTTGACACTTCAACACTTTGACCTCACTTGACCTGTATATTGTTAGAGGCTTCTTTGATCAACAGTAATGGAACAGATTGGTAACACAATAACAGCATAACAAGCAATGAGAACATGTGGTCACTCATAATATAACAGTATAACAAATCTACACACATAGCACTAGTCTGTTAACAAGGAGGCATCATAGAATGTCTCTTCACGCAGGTATTTTTGAATCTCCTGATTTCTCTTCTCGTTCTCTAGCTGTAAGTTCTGTGGTATGAGCAGGAATGAGTACAGTGTAAGACAAGACAACTGACCTTCCATAAGATGACGATGCCATCAGCACCACATGTCACTAACCCATTCTCTCCCAGATATCTGACTTTCTGTTGCAACAGCATGGAGTGTGTTATAATTATAGACAAATATTTTATCTAGCCTCATTCCCAAAGAAGGCTTGGTATGTACAATGCTAAAGAATTTTGGAAAACGTTCATTAACACAGCTCAGCTCAGTGAAAAGGCTTTTGCAGATGCTGATTGAGAATGCTATTTCTTTGCGATACAGTCTTGAAGTGTAGCTTTATGGTACTAGCTGAATGGACTCTAGCAATTAACAATTATCGAGCCCACGATTGTCGTGCATTCATAACCAAACAGTGTTTTAGAGCTTTCTTTGAGGGACAAGGTAAGTGACATTCCAGCATACCTGAATAGGCCCAGAATGAAGCCCCATCTCTCCCATTAGCAGAGGTACCAAGGGTTGTCCTAAGACCTGTGATTTTCTTTTCATCCTGAACCCAGAGCTGCAGGTGTCAAATCAACCATAATTTACAATCCAGACCGATCCAGACTACATCAAAGCTTTAATTACTCTTCTCAAGTTTTCAGCATTTGAAAGAAACACTTTGTGTGGAAAGTGCCAGTTTGCACAATTCTAGCTAATTTGTGACTTCATTAACAACATCCTTGAGAGGTGGGCACACTACTAGCTAGATCAATCAATGGTGGGCTATCCACTTCAGCTTGTTAAGATGTTTGAAAACATTGGCTGAGACAAAGTGGTTTGATGTGTACCCAAAGACAGGCTTTGTGAGCCAAGTAAGAGAGAGAGAGGTATAGCTCACTTTGTGACAGGAGACGAGAGAAATTCCTCAACAGACATCTTTTCAGTCATCGCAACACTTGGGTCTGTATAAGAGGAGACAACACACTATAACAAGCAGAGCTATGACGCTGCAGACTGAACATGATCACAGCTCTTGTCCAGCCATTGTCAACAGCACATAGCCATACCATACCATACCTTTTCTTGTTATCTGTTGATTCCTTGAGCCCCAGAGTCTGAGAGTGCCATCTTGAGACGAAGTGGCTAGTTGACAGCTGCACCCAAACACAGCTGGTAAAATATAGTTGTTATAGAGATTATCCCAACCTGTGAGTGAGGAACTCGAAATGAGTGATAGGTGCTTTGTGTGCTCCTCTATGACATGCTAGAGGAAGTGGTTGGGTAGATCCCTCATTGTATCCTGGAGAAGGAGAGGAGAGGTGTGTTAAGATAGAGCAGGCAGCGACCACCTTCTGATGAGATGACATCAAATATTCTAAAACCGCATGCGTAGGCAGCGAACAGATAGCGCTGTGTGGAGAAAGATGAGGTGAGTTGTACGAAAAATGAATGAATGATCTGATACCTCACACATCATCATCAAGGTGTGGACAGCTTGTTGACAAGAAGACAAAGAGGTCCCAGAGAACGAGAGGGAGGAGGCAGAGAGAGGTGAAGGAGGAGGTGTGATGGGAGACGTGTCACAACAGCTGAACAGCTTCACAGCACTTAGTGAATTCATTGACCAGATCACTACAGTGCCGTCAGCAGACCCTGACGCAAAGAACGTGCCTAGATAACAAGCATGGGAACATCTTCGTCAACATTTTGAGTTCAAAGGTCACCTGACACAGGTGCAAGTGTTGTGATCTTGTCATGATGAGGGCTTATGAGATAGCGGCATAGCTCTAGCTGATAGTAGGAATGCTGAGTGACAGTGCTCTTCTTAATATCAAACACGGCTAAAGAGAGAGAGAGAGAGACAGTCACCTTATGCTGAAGTTATGTGTAGAGTGTCACTTTCATGCACTAATGTGTTCAGTCTCTGATCGTGTGAATAAAGACAACAGTGACTGAACACATTAGTGCATGAAGGTGACGCTCAGCATTGCTTGAAGATGGATACAGGCTACCCTTGAGGAAGTGTGTTCTATCACAGAAGCTAGCGTGTTGACGCACTAGAGTCTACACGTGTGAACACTAATGTAACATGATGTGAACATGATGTCAGACATGCACCAACCATACTCCTTCATATCATCAAACACTTTATCACATACCATGACATCGGAATAATAAACGCACGAAATCCTGTCAATGCTATTGAGCGTAAGTGGGTGTGGTCATTACCAGGCTGGGGGGAGTCAGATGCTGCTATGATACCAAAGTTACGCCCTTCCATTTGTAGAATAGAATGGATATCAGCTAAATACAAAAGAACCAAGTGATTGTAACACAGTCAGCTGGTT
Source organism: Haliclona indistincta (assembly GCA_964017065.1). Taxonomy (NCBI): domain Eukaryota; kingdom Metazoa; phylum Porifera; class Demospongiae; order Haplosclerida; family Chalinidae; genus Haliclona; species Haliclona indistincta. The sequence goes on from OZ024792.1 coordinate 8,112,566, forward strand.
AGCTTACATGTGTCATCTGACAAAACGCTTCGATCAAATGATGAGAGAAGTTTACCAGAATAGTCCCACAGACAAAGGTTCTCTCCCCCAGAACAGACCATTCCACTGGGACCAAGAGCTATCATACACTTGAGAGAGAGAGAGAGAGAGAGAGAGAGAGAGAGAGAGAGAGAGAGAGAGAGAGAGAGAGAGAGAGATAGAGAGAGAGAGAGAGAGCCTTGAGTTTGAGGTATAGAGTATATATTTTAACTCACATTGACTCTGCTGTTGTGTTCAGTGATCACGCTAAGGTTGTGGTCTGAGTCAAATCTCTCATCACTGCTCAATTCCCACAGGATGAGTTCATTATGTGAACTTGTCAATAGTACAGGGTCATCACTCTCAAGAATAGAGGAGTTTGCGCTGAGTGAGGGGAGAGGCAGAATGCATGTCACTGGTGACGTGTGACGATCCATCGTGTGCTTGCATCGTCCTGACTGCAAAGAGAGAGATGTAAGAGATGAGCAGAGCAAGTAGCTTACCGTAGCGTCCCAGACGATGACCTTGCTGTCATCAGAGGACGAGACAAAGCTACACAGAGATGATAACAGTGTAGAGCTCACTCACATGGTACTTACCACGAGCTATCGACCACCTCGAGGTGTCTCACAGCCTTCTCGTGCCCGTACAGCAGAACAGCTTCTCTGTAGACATTATGTGGCTGGTTATCAGTCAGTTGCTGATAGCTATCGTCATTAGTCTGTATCAGAAAGACGAGATAAGGTGCAGTACTTCAAGCTAGCTTTCTTACCAAGCTATTCTGAGGGGATAAGTTGCCTCGTTTAGGAAACAACCCTCTGAAGAAGTTGGCGGCCATTCTCGATTCTGCCTGCTAAGCTGGAGGCGGGGCTGAAACAATTGATCACGTGATTGACGTGATTGTAATCACGTGGTATAACATAGTCTAATAAACAGAATTTCCTGTTCCGCTAATTATTGCATGCTTGTGTATGGAGCAGCAGTAGCAGCTGACAAATGCAGCACAGTATATAGCCGTGTAGGGAACAGTTCACCAGAGGCTTCAAGTTGCTAACTAGACTTTGTGACGTAGCTGAATAACTTGCATCTCAGCGAAAAGCGCCTCGGAGCCGTAAATTGTTCACCCTTTGATGAGAGATAATTATTTTTAACACCTTGTGGAGTATTCAGTACTGTAGTGGAGCAGATCGACACATTATACCGCTCGAGTTGGACTGCAGCACGACGGAGGGTCACTCTGATCTTCATTTTGTCGCGATTGCTGAAGAAAACAGCAGCAACTGAATTGACACTGCTCGTTCACAGAGAGAGGCGGTCGAGCAACAATAGCAGCAGCAGGTACGCTGACTGCTCATGGCTGATACTAAATTCGAACACTCGCAGCAGAAAACGTCGTCAACGGATCAACCTGCTAAGAAGGTGAGTGAGAGGGGAGGGAGGAGAGAGTGCGGGTGTGTACAAGATTACTGGCGCGAGTGCTCTCGCGCGTGTGTGAGTGATTTGTGGATCGATATGTGCAGCAATAGTGGCGCAGCATGCAGTGGACACCATAGCAATGTTTAAACATGTTTTTCATTGGTCAAATTGTCTATGTTTATTTGCTAACATCATTGAATGCTCTCAGTCTGCATGTGTGGCAGCTGGCACTAATAATTGAATTTTAGTAGCTGCTGCATTGCATTCTGTCAAAATTATATCTCAGCTGCTAGAAGCTCCCCTTAGGTGGTGGAGTTATTTAGAGCTGGAAGAAATATTGTGACTGTGGTCTAGCTCAATCTAGTCTTGATTTATCAGGCAGTGCTATATTCCTTCAGGAAGGTAGTTGTAGTGAGACCGGTGCTCAAACCACAGTGAGACTGGTGCCCGTACCACCAGCCCTCTAAATTAGCACAGGATTAGTGAATAGACTAACCAAAAAGAGCTTGATTTTTTTGTCAAAACCTTCACGACTATCACGAAACTAATTATTAGTCTTGAGCAAAATTTTTCTAATTACAGTACCAAATTTTGTGTTGACAGTCTAAAGAGCTGAAAATTCATCACTTTGGCTTCGTTGATTCTCACATATCGTGAAACCCAATCATCAAACGTCACTCTGCATTCCCTGAGGCACTGCGAGGTTGCTTACGGTCAAGAGGTCAACTCTAGAGTGTGGAGGACGGCTGGCTTGTTTTCAGGCTTTTTCTCTGAGTATTCTTTGGTGACGGATGTTGAAGAAAGATGATAGCTATACCAGCTCTAACGATCATAGACAGCTGAATCGGAGATTGAATTACTCACATAATGTATCAAATTCCATCGCAGTTTTTAGCTCTTTGTTAGGTACAGCTGGTAATTCTATAGCCAGCTGCAGAATTAATTTTTAACTCTCGCCTAACCCACCTGTTGCTATGGAGATGACATCACGTGTTGTTTGTAAACAAGTGCTGGTTATAAAGGAGTTGTTGACAGTGTGATGCTCCAGGCCTGGTCTCTTTAATTGTGATAAGTTTACCAACTGAAACCATGCTATCGCCATCTCTAGTCTGGCGTCTAGCTGCCGGCTGGTCTTCATTTGCATACACATTTGCTTATACTGATTATATTTTCCGAGTGGTAAACAGCTTGGAGAATGTGGGTGTGGTCACTATTAAGCAGTTCTTCAGCTAATATGATTAGTTGCTTGATCTGTTAATATCGTGTGTGTGTGTGTGTGTGTGTGTGTGTGTGTGTGTGTGTGTGTGTGTGTGTGTGTGTGTGTGTGTGCGTGTGTGTTTACTTTATCTCTTTTTCACTAAGTGCAAACACTCATATGACGTCCATTTTCGCAACTTCACAAATAAAATGACAACCAGGGTAAGATCAGCATCACTATTATCACACCGTCACTACTGTCACACCATCACTACTGTCACACCATCACTACTGTCACACCATCACGATTATCCCACCATCACTATTATCACACTATCACTACAATTTTATTACTTCTTGCAAGGGTAAAGCGTAAACCGTAGAGCGTAGACCGTAAAACGTGGAGCACTAATGTGTTAAAATGCTATCAAGTCTTTGATCATGCTCCATTGTGTGAATAAATACCAGTGATTTGACACATTAGTGACTGCAAGGTGACGCTTTACACTCAAATCCTCCTTGCAAGAAGTAATAAAACCTCTGTATTATCACACCATCACTACTGTCACACCATCACTGGTCTATTATCACTCAGTACTGTCTGTCAGTGTTGCAGTGTCCAAATACTTTACTGCATTCCTGAGTCAGTTCAAACACTGATCGGTATCTATTATGATAGCCTGTATAATTGAATACTAACAGTTCTGTGTACACAACCGGTTAATCTTGTGTCCTTGTGAAATATCATTATTAACTTGAAATCCCTAATACAGTCAAATAGCTCACCCCCTAGTCTGCATCCTTCTGCTTAAATTGACTGCTTGATCATGCATGTTGCAGGTTGTACTTCACGTCCCTGGATCAGACTCGTCCAAGCTGTGCTCCCTCTGTGAGGAGGCAGGGTACTTGTGCGAGACTTCCTCTAACCCAGAGCACACGCTCTCTCTTCTCCAAGATGTATTATTTCAGGTACCCAATCACAGCGACTCTATCACTCTTACTCTTCCTCCTCCTCTCCGTAGAATATATTGATAGTGTCCGTACACAGTTCTCTAGACATGGCTGCACTCTCTCTTCTCAGGTGAGGGGCGGGGCTACTGTACGTGACATGTTCTTTTGTATTTTTCACTAACGATATTCACGGGGTGGAATTTCTCTACATTCACAAGCCTCTAGTCTCCATTGTAGGATAATGGGGGCTCGTGAATATCATTCAACCTGTACTTGAAAATTAGAATCAATAACTGAGCTACTGTTTAGTTGTATAATTCAATTTGGTCCCAGAAAAGTCAAATTCTTAGACACAATAATAACTGGTAATTGTCTGATCCATCACAGATCAATACAGACCAAAGACCTTCACTTCTCCACAGCTATTGTTGCTCTTGTTTTGTCCTCATCAAAATCACAATTATCATCACAGTAAGCTGGATACCAATAGCTACTATAATCCTCTCCTTCCTTTCATTCCCACTCTCTCCCTCTCTCTCTCTCTCTCTCTCTCTCTCTCTCCCTCTCTCCCTCTCTCCCTCCCTCCCTCTCTCCCTCCCTCCCTCCCTCCCTCCCTCCCTCCTTCTCTCTCTCTCTCTCTCTCTCTCTCTCTCTCTCTCTCTCTCTCTCTCTCTCTCTCTCTCTCTCTCTCTCTCTCTCTCTCTCTCTCTCTCCCTCTCTCCCTCCCTCCCTCCCTCCCTCCCTCCCTCTCTCAGGAAAGAATCACTGTTACTATTAGACACTCTGATACAGCATGGAGTATCTAGAGTAAGCTCACAATCTCTTTCCTCTGCCTTCTACAATGCCACTGTCTCCTCAGATTGTCAACCATGCAGAAATTGGTCACAGACTAGTCACTGAGATAAAACTCGCTGAAAAATCAGAACTCCTCAATAACAAGAATGCCCTGTATGTTATGGCTAGTTTGACAAAGTTCTAACCTGTTTGACTGGTTTATGCAGGTTCTCTCGAGCGCTGCTTGAAGCTGTGGAAAACTGTAATGATGCCGTGCAGATCACCGGTAAAGACAGCTGCATACTGGTGAGATGCCCACACTATACGTAGCCACACCTCTCTTACTGGTTGCTATGGCGTGGTGTGGTAACACGCGTCTCGATGATTGTTTGTGTAACTAGACACCAGATCATAGACTCTGCGGTTACTAGTCAAGTTTTTGAGGACAATGAGACCCTTCAATGTAGAGGGATAATATGCCCTTGGTCTAGTGTTTAGTAGTAACTGCAGCGGAACAGGTATAATAGAATTATGCTGTTGAAACAATCTATGATTTCACTAGTGTTATGACTCTAGACTAGTTGAACTCCTCCTGAACTGGGCTATCATTGATTGTAGTGTCTATAGTTGGTCATAATTATTCACCACTGGAGTAATGCTCACTCTCTCTCTCTCTCTCTCTCTCTCTCTCTCTCTCTCTCTCTCTCTCTCTCTCTCTCTCTCTCTCTCACTCTCTCTCTCACTCTCTCTCTCTCTCTCTCTCTCTCAGTATGTGAACAAGGCATTTGTCGATCTCAATGGTTTCTCTCATGATGAGTGTATTGGCAAACCAGCACTGAGTGTATTGCAGCTGGAGAACTGGGGCAGCACTTGGGTGAGCTATGGAACTACCTGTCATTGTATGTTACCACAATCTTCCTTGACAGCTTCAAGACAATGGAACCACAAGCTTGTTAGATAGAAAAGAGGTACATACAATAGGAAAAGAGGTCATATTCCTTCCATATCCCTCACTGCTCTTTTCTCTCTCTCTCATTTTCTCTCTCTCTCTCTCTCTCTCTCTCTCTCTCTTTCTCTCATGCAGCGATGGGAGGGAGCATGCGTTGCCAGGAGAAGATCTGGCTCAGCCATCAAGCACTATTTCAAGCTACTACCCATCACGACGACATCGAGGTATTGTCCTTTCTGCTTGTGTCACCTAATACCACATGCTTTTGTCACATGACAGTCAGCTGACCCACTATGTGATGATCCAGCGACTGTTGTCACCTCATGAACACATAATCAGTCCAAGCCAGCGACACAATAGTGCGTCTCTCCCTCTCTCTCTCCCTCTCTCTCTCTCCCTCTCTCTCTCTCTCTCTGTCTCAGTGATGATAATTACTGTAAACAGCTTGTAATTGAATTATCAGCTTGAGTGAATATTATATTATTTATTAATACTATCTTAACTAGTTGAGTGCCAAATGTCTGACCACCAATACACCACACAGTGATGTAATAATTAACCCTTTCTTTCCTCAATATATAAGGTGTGACTGATGCAGCATTCCCTCTCGTCAAGAAGAGCTCGTCCGGGAACTTCCCTCGCATGGGTACCCTCTCTGAGGCTCCGCTAGTGAAGGTGACCTGGTGTTTGGGTTTCACTATATGTTGTCATGACAACCACAGGCTGTTGCTATGATAGCGGCTGCCAGAGAGGACCCAGCTTGCTCTATCGAGATGAGAGAGTCGCTTGACAAGTGCATGGTAATACTAGCGTATTGTATAATGCAGCATTATTATTGTTATTAACAGGAGTACCTTAGATTCGAAGAGCTGTACACACCTTTCACTCACCTACCCAGTGGTCGTAATACCGGTATTGTTGAAGGACTGCTCTACGTGAGTTGTAACTGCAACACTAGACCTTTACTATAACCTTCTCTTCTTGTAGCCAACTAGAAGATTCTCAATAGTCAGCGACCAAAGTAATAGCTGCAGCTTCAGAAATATTTCAGCTTCTATTTTGTTTGCTCCACAGGAATGGCACAGCATAGTTCAACTCATGCTATACGTCATCATCCCTATGACACTCCTCCCGCTATCAAGGAGTGTATTAGTAATCTTGCCTCATGGGATTTTAATATACTCAAACTAGAGACAGCTAGCAACTATGAGTACGTCCATTCTGATTCCTGTTCTACCTCATCATTTCATGGTCTTCTCTCTCCTCCCATTCTTCTTCCCCTTCTCTCTCTCCTCCCATTCTTTCTCCCTTTTTCTCTCCTCCCATTCTTTCCCCTCCCTCTCTCCTTCCATTCTTCTTTCCTCCTCTCTTCTCCCATTCTTTCCTCTCCCTCTCTCCTCCCATTCTTCTTTCCTCCTCTCTCTCTCCTCCCATTCTTCTCCCCCTTCTCTCTCTCCTCCCATTCTTCTTCCCCCTTCCTCTCTTCCCATTCTTCTTCTCCCTCTCTCTCCTCCCATTCTTTCCTCTCCCATTCTTCTTTCCCCCCTCTCTCTCTCCTCCCATTCTTCTTCCCCCTCTCTCTCTCCTCTCATTCTTCTTCCCCCTCTCTCTCTCCTCCCATTCTTCTTTCCCCCTCTCTCCTCCCATTCTTCTTTCTCTCTCTCTCTCTCCTCTCCTCTAGGCCTCTGTACTATCTTGGTATGGATATCTTCGATGAGTTTGAAGTTGCAGACACTCTTGACATCGATCTATCAGTGGTAGCTTCATGGCTCAAGGTCAGTTCTCTCTCTCTCCTCATCTCTTCATCAAGACCATCTCTTTGCTTCTCTTCAGATGATGGAGAGGAACTATCATCGCAGCAATGCATACCACAACTCAACTCATGCCGCTGACGTACTTCAATCGACTGCTTACCTAATCCGTATATTTCAAGCTAACTACGGCCCTGAGCATCCAGTAAGAATGGACACTTTGCACATTCGTATTCACCATCTTGTTCTGTTAGGATCATATGGAGCCACTTGAGATAGCAGCTCTGCTGATCACTGCTGTCATTCATGATCTGGATCATCCCGGACGAACCAATCCATTCCTTTATAATACCTCTAATGAGAAATCCATTCTATACAATGATCGGTAAGCTGTGTGAGTGAGTGAGTGAGTGAGTGAGTGAGTGAGTGAGTGAGTGAGTGAGTGAGTGAGTGAGTGAGTGAGTGAGTGAGGGAGGGAGGGAGGGAGGGAGGGAGGGAGGGAGGGAGGGAGGGAGGGAGTGAGTGAGTGAGTGAGTGAGTGAGTGAGGGAGGGAGGGAGGGAGGGAGGGAGGGAGTGAGTGAGTGAGGGAGGGAGTGAGTGAGTGAGTGAGGGAGGGAGGGAGAGAAGAGAGAGTGGGAGGGTGAGAAGAAAGAGTAGGTGGGTGAGAAAGTGAGTGATTGTGTGGGTGAGGGAGGGAGAGTGGGAGTGAGTGAGTGAGTGAGGGAGGGAGAGAGAGAAGAGAGAGTGGGTGGGTGGGCGAGAGAGTGAATGAGGGAGGGAGAGTGGATGGGAGAGAAAGTGAGTGAGCAAACAAGTGTGTGGAGTGAATGTTGTCATGTTGCTTCAGTGCTGTCCTTGAGAACCATCATGTGGCGTTCAGTTTCAAGCTAACACTCCAGAGCAGACAAGTGAACCTGTATCAGAGCTTACCAAGGTAAGAGACATCTAACAGCAACTAAGATGGCTACTTTCTTCTTGTCTACAGATCGACCTATCAGTCCATTCGATCCTCCATTATCGACTTAGTGTTAGCGACTGACATGTCCAAACACTTTGAGCACCTCAGCAAGTTCAACACGATTCTACCGCCACATTCCCAGCCTTTCCCACCACTAGGCGGGCCTCGCCCTCCAGTAGACTCACCAGTTGATGGTACTAACATGCCAGTACCTGGTATTCAGCCACCAGTAGGCGGGGCTAATCAACCGACAGACGAACCTCAAACACCAACATCTAGTGACAAGGTGAGTGAAACACACGAACACAAACATATCATGATCTTACTCTATCAGGGAACTACTGAAGATGGTGCTGCCTCAGCGACCAGCCTGATTGTCATGCCTAATATTGGATCAACGTCAAGTCTGGCAGTCTCTCGAGACGGTAGAGATGGACGAGAGGGTCGTATCCTTGCTAAGCGGATACTAGTGAAGTGTGCTGACATTGCTAATGCTTGTCGACCCCGCGAGCTATGTATAGCATGGGCTGGCAGGATATCTGAGGAATACTTTGCCCAGGTAAGAGACAGAGAGAGAGTGAGAATGAGTTGAATCGCCCCTGTAGACTGAAGAGGAGAAGAGATTGAATCTTCCTATAGTGTTTCCTGACTTTGATAGACTTACTTGCAAGTTACCCATAACCCAAGTGAGTCCGATCATGGTGTGCACTTCTATTATGTATTTCTGCTCTAGATCAAATTCATTGAATACTTTGTGCACGAGCTATTTCACGCTTGGAACTGTAAGTGACTCACTGTTATCGATGCAGCTGCTAACACACCCTTTGTATGGATAGGTTATTGTAATATTGATGAACTCATTAATAATATGGACGATAATTATAATTATTGGACAATCATGAACGGACCCTCATCTGATTCTGAAGGAGAGCAAGACTCCTCTGGTGCTGCTGCTGCGAGAGAAAGGACAGGACACACCACTGAGGTACATTGTGTGTAGAGCTGTCCAGCAAACTTTTTTTTTTCTCTAGATCACAAAAAAATAATTTAACTTATGCATGCACACATCATCATGGGCTCTAGCAGCAGCTGCCTGCTCTTTCCCGCCATTCTGTTGTGAACATACTAATTTGGTTTATGTGTTAGTTAGATATGGTAACTGCATCTTATGTGTAATAATTATTATTTTAAATAAAAATTTGGTTTTCCATCCGGCCCACGAACTATCAGAATGTGTAATCGTGACTTCCTCATAACAAGCATACCAGATCAAGATATCATTTTTTGGACATTTTAACCAGCTATGGTGTCAGCTGTTTACTACAGTGGTCTCTCCTCAGTTCTGTTTCTTCAGCTCCTCCCACTCACAGTAGTCACGTTTCTTTAACTTTGTTTGTTCCATCTCTTATTGAAGTGCATTAGAGTGTCTAGCTCAACTCCGCTCTGTCTAGCTGTGATAGCTAGCTCAACCACCTCCGGGTCAGGCTGAGCTCTCTGATGATGGGAGGGGTTGACTGCATTTATGATGTCTCTATCTAGCAAGAGAGTGGCCAGGGATCCTCCATCACTCCCAGTTGATAGAGGAGTACTTGTATTGTAATACACAGCACAGTCTACCAGGCAGCTGAACAACCTGGGAGGGAGAAAGAAACGATGATTGCACCATTTTTTGGGGTATGCTCTAAGCTATTTTACATAAAAGAAGACTTTTGTCTTTTTTGTTATCTGCACATAACTATAATAAAATTTAATGGGCATTGATTTCATCATTTTAATTTTCGTTGCTAGGAGACAACATATTCTAATGCTATCACACTTTGCATTAGAGTATTGTACAATCAAACCTTCTGGTCTCGTCTGACTCACCAAGTGTTGAGGTCCTGTTTATAAGATCTCTTTCGACCAGGATTGGCAGTTTCTCCTTGTTTCTGAGCTCGTACAAACCTGTTTCCGGCATGAAGTTCTCTCTCCAGGAACTTGATAGCCTCACGAGCAGCATAGCTGTCCTTCCCCTTCTTCATCTGGTCAAGTGTCTCTATCACTGAACAAGAACATGGACCAGTTGATGGTAACAGCTGCCTCGTCATACCTGAGCTAGCAATGACCACTATGAATTTCTCAGTCTTGAGCAGTTTCTTGATAAGATGGAGACTAGTGCAGAGGGTTACAGCGTCCGGAATGAGGTAAGGAGTGAACAACGCTTTGCTTCTCTGAGCCTTTGTTTTAGCAGCTAGAGCAGACACCTCAGACTATGATGTCATAATTATATCATAATGATGTCACAGGTAGATAACTCACTTGTAGTCTTCGTTGAGCCATTGCTTTCATTAGCTTGGTTCGGTTAGCCCATGCCTAGAGATGAGGGATCACAGCAACCACATCACACACACACCTATAGGTCTTGCCTTCTCCTCCTCTTTCAGTTTCAGTTCAGCAGCTGCTTCAGCTAGCTTCCTCTCTCGCTGAACTGGTCCCACGAACTGATTAGTGGATGGATCGAATTCAAACACGGGTGTGGTCTAGAGGAGTGACAGCACATGATGATCCCCTCAAGCTCCTCCCTTCCTCACCTTTGAGTTAGCCACATAATGTCCGAACTTGATCAAACTCAGAATTAGCATTACTCCCTAGACAATATCAGAGCCTTGACCACACCCTAACCACACCCACATACCTGTTCTTGTGATGTCATTAGTTCCTTATTGATTGATTCAGTTGCTGAAGGGAATGACAGGGTCTGGTGCTTCCTGAGTAAGGGTGCAAATCCACGCAGGAATGAGTCTTCATGGAGAGCCAGGGACTGTGTCCACGCACTTATGTCATTGCACTCAACTAAACCTGCAACAATGAGACAGGTGGGCGTGGTTATCTAGCAATGGGCGTGGTTAACACACCATTCTGTCTGAGCGCCTCAACTGATGGAAGAAAATTCAGGAGCTCAGCTAAACGAGACCACACAGAGGTAACAGAGGTCTGTAGTAGACAACACTATAATGAAACAATGAATAACATTAAGGTTACCTTAGCATATGTGGCAATAACTGTAGGATAACATTGTAACCAATCAGTGAGCACCTTGACTCCGCCCATTAGAGAACACTTAGCAACCACAACTGACATGCGTCGTGTGCTGTCTCAAGCTGTTTCGTATTCTGACATAGCTTAGCAAGTTGAAGATCGTCATGTGACTTGTCAGCATTTAGATGGAGTGTGTCAGAAGATGGTTTACTGACGGTACTGTTTGTCTTGTTATTTGAAGGGCTGAGTGGAGCAGTAGCTGAGAAGTTGGCAGCTAGTTGGATATTCCTGCGACCTCGAGGAGAGGGCTGAGGGACAGGAGGAGCTGGTGTCTGCTCCTCGTTATCAGAAGTGTCGCTGCTAGAGAGGGAGAGGCTAGCTATCTTACTGCTGCTCTCATCCTCTAGTGACTCGACAGAGCAAGCATCACTCTCTGAGCTACTCTCATCACTGGAATCATCTGATCCAGCTGTTCTCTTTCTCCTTCTTCTTCTCAGTCGAGATGATCTTGGTTTATCACCATTGCTTGGTTTTTCTCCGCCTTTGGTCTTGTCCGTTGCTGCTGGAATAGCTTTCTTGCCAGTAGCAGAGGAGGAGGTGGGTGTGTCAGATGACGTGTCAGCAGACGAGGCTGCAATGGGTGTGTCAGTTAGCGCCAGCATTTCCAGCAATGTACACTTCTTCTCTGTAATTTGATCAGACGAGTGGTTAACCCTTAGTCTGCCAAGAGCTACTAGTTGTTGATAAGAGAAGTCAAGTAAGAGAGAGAAGACAGAGAGGGCAAATGCTGAAGCAGCCAGTGTGTTCTTGGAGCCTGTAGACAGGATCATCGTGATACAGCATTGTGTGTGCGTGTGTGTGTGTGCGTGTGTGCGTGTGTGTGTGTGTGTGTGTGTGTGTGTGTGTGTGTGTGTGTGTGTGTGTGTGTGTGGTACTGACCCTTCAGTCTAAGGTTGTATGCCGGGAGTATAGCTAGACTGGACAGCACTAGGACCCCTCTTGATGACAGTACAGTCTCGTTCCCAGACTGCACACCAGAACTGGCGATGTCAGCACCCAGACACTCTTCCAGACTAGTCATGATCCTAGCACACAGGTCTGGTATACTGGAGCTCCTGATGATGATGTCATTATTACATCATCACTATGGTTATACAGCACTCACTGTGTGGTAGACTGGAACTCATTATGTAGCTGTACCAGACTGGACTGGAGTGAGTGAGCTTGATGCTGCCTGTACCAGCCATACAGAATGACTAGCTGTCCTCTAACTTACATTAGTACCTTAGTTCTGGCTCAGTTAGCCTCTTCTCTGCATCGGTTATGGCTTTCAGAGTCCTTGCATTCTTGTCAAATAGTCTCTTGAGATTAGCCTCAGAGACAGGAAATGGTCGAAGTGATGTGATACTGTGACGGATATAATCAGGGCTGCTGCAGATCACACAGCTGGTACCTTCTCATGTAGTAATAGGCAGCCTCCATTACACGATGCTTGTTCTCTGCTAGTACAGCAAGTTGGTTGAATGGAGCTCCTATGTCAAGAGAGTGACATGGTCAAATGAGCAAACACAGACGCACCGTTGGTTGGATCCAGTACAACAGCTTGCTGGTAGTACATGGCTGCTTCTTCAGGCGTCCCTCCCAGATCAATCTGGTATCGAGCTGCAGTGAGTGATATAAAACACCTCATACCCATGCTGAGTATGATGGGAACGAGGCTATAATACAAATATTATCATAAGCTGTATGCATTACAATGGCTGCTACTAGTCAGGGCTGGTTACTGACCACAATCACTAGCTAGGTCAGTGTTAAATATTCTAAAATGAGTTGATTAAGTGCTGTTTAGTGCCAAAGTGTGTTAAGTGAATATTACACACAGCACAACATGTAATTAACACGTGCTCCTCCTACTAACTGCTCACTCTCCTCCTTCTCTACTACACAATAACAGTAAAGGAGTGGTTCCTGTGCTTTAGTAACAACCACTTCAAGCATTGTTTATTCATGCTAATGGTGAACCCCTCCCCACACTAGCCCCAGTTAGAGTGGATGACATAGAGCTGCAGAGACCCTTACAGCTAGACCACTTCACAATCAGAAGCCAGGAGGAGCTCACCACAGCTCAAACCCCTGAGCAATGTAGTCATGCAGAGCTATACTGTTACCCTGACATGCCATCTGAGGTTAGATTGGATTACAGCAACTTACCAATATCTCCCAGATACACTAGACACCTTTGACAAGCTTCTAGCAGCCATTGCAAGTCAGTGTTTGTTGAAGCTTTTTCTGAGGAAGGGCAATCATGGATCAGACCAAGAATGAGCAGAATGCTAACATGAAATGGTTTCTGAGCTTTGTAGTGTTATATAAGTAACTGTAAAAAATGTGCTAATTGATACCTTCTAGCTGTATTGGATCACAGCTCATAATGTCCCATCCATATTGCTCGGGGAGCCACTGAAGCTGATGCTGGTAGAACATACAAGCCGCCATCAGGTGGGTGTGGCAAGATGAATGAAGTGGATGGGCGGGGTCAAACAGCTGGAGGTCAAAAGAAGAGGATGGTAAATCACAAATTCCAGCATGCCATCTAGTGAATGCTAGCTGTCAACAGGTTCTCGTCATGTGCTTAATCGTCCATTTCAACAAACAGCTGCATGCGGTCACAGGTGCTGTATTCCCGCCATGCCGACGCACCTTGTGCTGCTTGCAGTAACTAATGACATCATAGAACACTTTCTTCCATAGAATCTCCTCTGCTTTGCGACGCTGAGAACACGACAGCACTAGAATCTGCTCACACTTGACCTTGATCCTGTAGCCAGCAAGAGACGTCACTCACTGACACACTTGCTCACTCACTTGGTCCTCAGAGCTATCAGATCAAGATGGAATACATCACCTCCACTCTTGTAGGCATGGTCTAACTTCTGAGCATAGGACCATGCATGTCTAGAGAGGAGAGGGAGTGAGAGTGATCCCCTATAACCACAGAGGAGTGATCCCCTATAACCACAGCCAAAGCCCACTATTAACAACAGAGTGCTGTGACACACACAACAAAATGTGTCAATTGTACAATTACGACCAATGCATCAAGATATCAAACAGATCTTCCGTCTACACATTGCAATATTAGATCAACAAACACCCTGGCAGCATTCTATTGATAACAGAGAGACCCAACTGAAGCCTACAGTGTCTCTAACCACACAATCCTACCATACTTGGTGAGGACATTGTGTAATTGAACAAATAATGACAAACAAAACAACAAATTGAGAGACATTCCACAACAGCAGCAGCAGTGAGTGATATCAGGAAAGGCAAGGTGGTGGCTCGTATTGAACAACACTATACCAAGCAATGATCAAACAAAGTACAGACTTCCTTCCCTTAGGCAACTACAGACACCAAGACTCTTGCAGACACATTGATCTTGTGGGGCTGCAAGCTGGGTGCTGCATTCCTCACACTTAGTGTTGCTAGAGGCGGATCAATACACTGGTGTCATTGAATGCCTTGCTCATCAGCTCCATACAGTGATAGTCACCACCCTAGTTTGCTCTATTGACACAATCATAATCACATGATAGAGGCTGGCTGAGCACCAGACACTACCTCACTCTAGGATCATCAGGCACTAGACAACTATATCGAGTTAATACACACAAACTATGAACCTATTAGCCAGGGTAGGAGCAGGTAAGTGAGTGAGTGTGGTGAGTGAGTGAGTGAGTGAGTGAGTGAGTGAGTGAGTGAGTGAGTGAGTGAGTGAGTGAGAGCTAGCTAGTGATAAGTCAGCAAATAATTTATGTTCAAAGTGGTAAGATGGTCATGACTGATTCAAAAACCAATGTTTTCACAACAGATAATGTGCGGCTACCTGAACAGGTCCTTCCCTGCTGATTCTGGATCAGTTGGTTGCTTAGACATGTGTTCCTGCAGTGATATACAGGAATGTTTGATGGCAGCTAAAAATTGGACTAATTTTGTCAAACGCCATTCCGGGCGCGCACGGGTTTCGCCGCTATAAAAACAGCTACGTGTCAAAGAGGGAACATCAGCGCTTACAATAAAATTAGGGAATTTTTGCAGCGGCTAGACTCGTCGAAATACAAGGCCTTAGGCGGCGAGGCTGTTGCAACTTACGGATGTCTGTACAGCAGGTTCGACATTTCCACGAATAGCGATCGTGTTCGAGTGTATTGGTAAGTTACTACTACTGGTGTCGGCTGCCGGACTATAGTGGCGCGGAATGGATAACTTCCTTGTTTCTCCATTCACATGATTCAAACGAGGTAACTTGCCCTCTCGTTTTTTGACATCGTAGCTATGACCTGCATGCCGCGTCCGATTCAAAGTGATCGGGTTGCCGTCTGAGCGCCAGGGTTCGCTTGCATGCGAGCCGCTCACGCGGTAGCCTGCTCACTTAGAAACGGCTCGGCAGCTAAACAATCTACTGAGTGCCGTCGCAGTGTACAGCATCGGCTAGCTAGTGGTTTGCAGCAGCAACAGTGTTATCTATTCATCGTAGCGTCTTCTCTAATACAATGCGGCTATAGACAGTGAATAGCCGCTCAAAGACAAACACCATCCCCCTTGCTGGCAGCCAGGGTCCATGATGGAGGTCACCCTTGCACTACCAAAGAGGGCAAACTAATCCATGGTTCTATCATAACAACACAACCAGGGAGACCACAATGTGGTGGATTATAATATGCAAGGGTTGAGCACACGCAAGCTGGCTGTTTGCACAGCACAGTCATTCCTGATGGCTATAATTAGCCAGTAGATTCCAGTGGTAAAGAGAGCCCAGCAGACCATCTCACTTCCTCTACTTCCCCTATCAGTGTCTATGGCTACCAAGTTTGGTGTAGAGCAGCTTATCCGCTAATGTTGTGTGTTTAGACTAAAATATAATAATGATAATGATCAAGTACTACTACCACATGCAGCACTGTATCCTCCTCACAGGCCTGCATGATATGACATGATATGACATGATATGACATGATGTGACATGATATGACATGGTATGACATGATATGACATGATATGACATGATATGACATGATGTGACATGATATGACATGATATGACATGATATGACATGGTATGACATGATGTGACATGATATGACATGATATGACATGATGTGACATGATATGACATGATATGACATGATATGACATGATATGACATGATACGCTGATGCTGTGGCACTTGCACTGTCAGAAATGTAATTGATTCTCATTGATGAGGAGTATCCTCTCATGGTATCATGGCAGCACTGCTTGATGACACAGCAATTCAATACAACTACTACAACACGCACTGCTAGTCAAATCATGACAACACTTACTGTGATCAATGAGTTCTGACTTGAGCTAGATACAGAGCAGGAGGAATTAGCTACCAAAGATCAAGGGGCCCACAACTCGTGATATCTCGTACAACAACAGTTGAAAGTTTTGAAATCAGAAATCACAAAAGAAATCTCCGGATATCCAAAAAAATCACTTCCATTATTGTTTGCTCCGCCCTATTGAGATAATAACTATTATTATTATCTTGCTCCGCCCTCAATACCACGCCCCCAATATTGTTTCACCCCTTAGAAGTTATTTCGGCAGCTTGTTCAGTTCGCTGCCCATTCGAAGTTACTGCTATTGGTCAAAACGAACACCTAGCGATTGGATTTTACATTTGTCGGAAGATGCGAGCAGGGAATCAGAAATTACTAGCTGGAGGCAAGCTGAATAATTAGGGCTGAAGCGTGCATATAGGATATGCCTCAGCCTCTCTACAGTGTCCTGGACTCTTGTTGCAGTGAACTAACGCAGTACTTTGTATGCTAACTGATGCCTGCTATAAATCAGCTTGCTATCCTGGACTAGGGCGGGGTTACTCCACCTCTTTGACTTCATGGACGCTAGCTATTCTCGCTCAGGCTCACACTATACTGAGTCGTTTACGACATTGTGTGTCGTCAATACTGTAGTTACACTCATAGCAAAGTCATCATGCTTTTTCAGAAAAGTTTCTGGGTTGAAATAAGCTATGCGCGTGATTTTGTCAAAATCAGAGATGATGAATGAAACCGGCAGAAATCGCCAGTGAAATCCCGAAATCACTAGTAGAAATCAGAAATCGCGGTTGAAATCAGAAATCACATAGCTGAACCGGCTAGTGATGGGTTCCTTGCCAAAGATACTAGATAGCAACTTACGACCACACCCACAAATACCTATGGTTCATACAACAATCCCACCTACCCCCACGTTTATATGACCACACCCACAAACCCATTTACAAAGCCCCATACGCTGGTTGAATGGCTAATCATACACTGGTCACGTGCAGAACAGTCATACGAGATCTAATCTCACCTGTGTAATGCGGCTAGAGTCGAGTGAAGCTGTGCTGCTCGGTCATCGGTATGTACTCGATCGAGTTGTGGATTTTGCTCTACAAAATTACTCTTGAAATGAATAAAAAGGCACTCCGGCCAAATTACGGCAAACAGCATAACCTCGTGCACGTGTAACACATGGCCGCGCACGTGGCTGCTCATAGGCATCTGGTACTACGTCTCTCTGCTGTTTATAGGCTAATCAGCGAAGCTGCTACTATTACATCAAGCCGCCCTGTTAGGTCCTGTGGCTGTTCGAGAAGATGGCTATCAGGTTGAATATAGAACCATTGTCTGTTGTGCATCACGTGATCTTTTCTCTTAACCAGCCAAAAGCAAGAAATCTGATGCAGAGACCGAAGAAATAGTGCTTGACACCAGTCCCAAGACTGTGCTGAGTAGAGAAGTGTGTACTGGGGCTAACTACTTCAATACTGGCGAAGATCCTCCATTGAGAGATGATCAGGAGTACCCAGAGTGGCTGTGGGGCCTAGCAACATCTAAGATACCTACCAATGAACTACCACCAGACTCACTGGAGCAAATGAGGAGAAAGAGAAAAGAAATGATTAAAAAAAATAATAAAATAGCTGCCAAGGGATTATTTTGATTAAGCTAAAAATTAATAAGTTTGTTGGTGTGACTGGATGTGTTCTGTACGGTATCATAAGATGAAATTTATGACTATCTGTATGGTTGGTGGTGCCCAACCCTTGTGTAGAATAGACAAGGGTCCAGCCCCACACAACTAAGCTGGTTATATGCAATGCAACATCTAATGATTATGAGGACTGGATGTGAGGTCATTGTCAGGAACGACTAGCTAGATGGTGATTTGCAACAGCTAATGTGTTCCTTGAGTTTAGGCATGTTAATCAGTGTTCTGTGACAGCGATGGCACTGTAGCTCCTTCTTCAGCAGTGAGTTGTAGTGATCTGTGTCAATAACTATCTTCCCTTCTTCTCTCAGCATCTTCACAATGCCCTCGGCGTCCATGAAAAAGTCAGTTGTGAAGGAGTTCCAGTGTTTCTTGTGTTTCAAGCAAGGAGAGTCAAAGTCTTGGCTGATCATGTGCATGTGTAGCCTGGTCATACTTGGGACAGCATGGTAGCCATACCTGAACTGCACTGCTGGTTCTGTTGCAGTGATCTTAGCCGCTTGGGCTCGACCACGATCATACACGTGCTTCAGAAGGTCTACGTGACTAGATTTGAGAGATTTCAAGCTTGATATATTCTCTCTGGGCAGGATTAGAAAATGGTGACTCGCTTTGGGAAAGGCGTCTTTGATAGTGACGCAGAGTTCGTCTGATTCCACCACTTGCTTGGGATCTTCCATTGCTGCTAACAATCCCATGCTCCAGTGACCAGCACGAGGCTTCTTAGCTGCTGATCTTGCCGTTGCTCGTG